>JADLZN010001429.1:0-518328 GCA_018155175.1 Sinocyclocheilus anophthalmus
TTGGGCAAACTACTTTCTGCAGGAGTCATAAAGCGAACTGATGCATCTCCATGGGTGTCACCAATTGTGGTCACCATGAAAAAGACTGGTGGCATAAGAATGTGTGTAGACCTAAAGGAACCAAATAAGTCAGTAATAATCGACAGTTACCCGCTGCCTCATATAGAGGAATTATTGACTGCTTTAGCTGGAGCTACGATCTTCTCAACAATCGATCTTGAAAGTGCATATCACCAAGTGCCTTTACATCCAGAGAGCCGTGATTTACCTGCGTTTATCACGCATGAAGGACTGTTTCGCTTTTGCAGGGTACCGTACGGTTTGGCTTCAGCACCGTCAGTATTCCAAAAGATGATGGAGTGCATACTTAAAGGGGTACCGAACGTGCAGAACTACCTTGATGACGTCATTTGCTTTGGACGGACAGAAGCGGAACATGACGCTGTGCTGAACACAGTGTTGAACAGACTAAAGGAGGCTGGTCTACGGCTGAACGAACAAAAATGTCAGTTTCGGTAAAAGAGCTTGCGCTTTCTGGGACACTTGGTTACAGCACAAGGAGTTCAGCCAGATACTGAGCACTTGCAAGCAATTGTACAAGCCCCAGCTCCTAAAGATGCGCCAACTCTACGCTCATTCCTGGGTATGCTCTCATGGTATAATAAATTTCTACCCAACTATGCTACCGTAGTTGAACCGTTACGCACATGTCTCTGCCAGGAGGAAGTATTCCAGTGGAGTGAGGAAGCAGAGAGATGCTTTTCCACTGTGAAGCAATTGTTGGTGGCAAGTCCAGCACTTGCTTTGTATGATCCTGACTTACCATCCATTATCTCTACAGATGCGTCAGATCATGGTCTGGGTGCGGTGTTCACTCAAATTCATCCAGACAACACAGAGTGAACAGTCGCTTTCACCTCCAGATCCTTAACTCCGGCTGAGAGGAAGTATGCTACAGTTGAGAAAGAGGCGTTAGCATGCGTGTGGGCAGTGGAAAAGTGGAGGACCTATCTGTGGGGGTGTAAGTTTACACTGCGAACTGACCACCAGGCGCTAACAACATTACTCTGTACTAAAGGAGCAGACAGGGCTGCAATGCACATAGCTAGATGGGCTGCACGCCTGCTATGCTTTAATTATGACGTGGTTTATCACGCAGGTTCGTTGAATTGTACAGCTGATTGTCTTTCAAGATTGCCCTTGTCATCTACCACAGATAAGGACTCAGACACAGAACCTGAGCTAGTTGCATTGTTGTCAATGTCTCTTACATCAGTTACTCCAAAGGAGTTTGAGTCTGCTTCTGTGGCCTGTTCTGAGCTGTCTGCTCTGCGTTCTCAGTTTGAAAAGGGTTGGCCAGCTTCAGCAAAAACCCTGGGTTCTCCACTGCAACCGTACTTCAAAATAAGACATGAACTTTGTGTGACCAACAATCTTGTGTTCCGGGGTTCATGTTTGGTGGTTCCAATGTTGCTGCGCAGAACCATGGTCACTTAACCATGGTTAACTTTTAAACGCTTCAAAGTTCACACAACCTGTGGAAATAAAGGAACAAGTAGGCCCAAGCACGTACAGATTGGCGGATGGACGACTGTGGCATTCTTCTCACTTATCCTTGGTCCCACTGGTAGGGAAGCCAACTTCAGATCAGTCTGCTGCTGATGTTTCAGAGGCAGATGTTCTGAATACTGATCAGGGCTTGGAAAGATATTCTGTTAGACAGCGTAAACCACCATTTTGGCTGAAAGATTATGTGAGCAAGTAAAAGCATACAGTGGTTTGGATTACTGAATGTATGTACGTAGATTGAATATAGTCATTGCTATGCTGTTATTCTGTTGGATCCCTGAATGTAGAAGTAAATGTTCCTGAGAGTCAGAATTTAAGGGACGTAGTTACAGTTCCTTAATTACTTTAAAGGAACATTGTTATAAGGTGGAAGCTTATGCAGGTATGTTCTTATTGAATTTATTAACTGTTTTGAGTAATGGGCACTAAGTGAAATTGTTACGTAAATGGGGAATGTGGTGTCCTGTTATTCAATGTTATGCTTACTGAGACCACAAGAGGGAGATAGGACGAGTGGGAGAGAGAGGAAAGGGGAAAAAAATAAGTAGAGTGAGAGACTAGATGTATGTGTGTTAAGAACTGTTATTAAATGAGTTATGTGACCCGTTCAACTGCTGTGGCCTGGCTTCAAATCGCTACCTGAAACACAACACATACCTTACCTCATGCCTCTCCACACCACTCTGGATCTCAGTGGCTCTGTGTCTCCCGCCGTCTTGCTGGATCTTCCTAAAGAGGATTAAGATAAGGACTGTTACTCTTCAATTTCTAGAGCTAAAGTTATGTTTCTGTTTCAAAACTTACCATTTGAAGTTCTCCTTCAGTTTGTGTAAATAAAGAAGCTCTGAATCATTCTTCCTGTGTATGCCTCTCTTTCCAGCCGTCACAGAAGACCAGTCCATCAAAACAGAAGTGAAAATTAACAGTTTGTAGCTTGCTATGGAGGAACAGAGATCACTCACCCCAGATCCCTTCACCAAACTGGTCAAGCACTCCACAAATCCCTTCAGCCTTCTCCCGTCAGGCCATCGGCCTCTGCATGTCCCATGGCCAAACCCGCGACCTACTCTGGTGAGGCGGCCGCCTACAGCGGTTTTCTACTCCAGTGTTCACTATACTTCGAATTACAACCCCATCAGGTTGTGAATGATCAAACGAAGGTCGCATTCATCATGTCACTACTGTCTGGAAAGGTGCTGCAATGGGCCGAAGCTCTCTGGAATTCGTGCAGTCCCCTAGTGCGCTCCTATGATGCCTTCATTGATCATTTCCGTGAGGTGTTTGGCAAAACAACCTCAGCGGTCTCCGTGCACAATGAACTCTTTCGACTACGGCAAGAGAATATGTCCATCCATGATTATACAGTTCGATTCCATACCCTCGCGGCAAGCAGCGGATGGAACGAAACGGCCCTTCTATCAGCGTTTCGACGTGGTCTAAACCCTTCAATCAGACAGCAAATGTCCATCTATGAAGACACCGTAGGACTAGAGAGCTTTCTGCAAAAAGCACTGTACATCTCTTAACATCTAACCGCTTGTCACATCGAGGATTCCTCCTCTGCTGCCGCCTCACCGAGTAATCCTCCTCCAGCACCCGAGCCGATGCAAACTAACCGTTATCGTCTATCAACCACGGAACGGGCTCGCCGAATCACCCAAGGGCTCTGTCTGTACTGTGGGTCCCAGGAGCACCTTCTGCCATATTCGCTCAACATGCTCAGTGGTGAGTACGGTCCATATTCATCCTGATGTCTCAAGTCTGCCTCACATTGATGCCCTTCTAATGTACATGAACCACTCTTTTCCAGTCAAGGTCTTGGTGGATTCGAGAGCTTTAGGAAATTTTCATTTCCTCCATCAGTCTCACTCAAATCAAGCTCCTTCGACACCGTAATTCCACCATCTACCAAATCTCCAATATACAAGAAAAACCGCTGAGCAAGGGGTTGGTGTGCCATCGCACCCTGGAAGTCACTCTTCACATTGGAAACTTCCATGCTGAACGGATTTCGTTCCTGGTGCTGGAGGAGGCTACAGTAGATATCGTCCTGGGGTGTCCCTGGCTGGCTAAACATCATCAAGTTGGACTACTGGAACTCCGGGGAAATACTTCGGTAGAGTGTTTAGCAGATCTCCCTCTTCCAGACCGAGCTACGCTCTCCACACCGCTCTGCTCTACCACTATAGAGAGCCCAGCTTCACAAAGCTCAATCCACATTCCAGCCGCCTACAGGGCATTCCAGGACGTGTTCAGCAAGGTCGCGGCAACCCATCTTCCATCTCATCGGCCATGGGACTGTGCGATCGACATGCTGCCTGGGGCCAAATTATCTAAGGGACATGTCTATCCCTTATCGATCCCGGAGCGCGTTGCTATGGAGGAGTACATCAAGGAGGCATTACATCAGGGGTTCATCCGTCCTTCCACTTCTCCTGCAGCATCCAGTTTCTTTGTGGTGAAGGAAGGGTCCTACGTCCTTGTATTGACTATTGAGCAGTCAACTCACAAACCATCAAATTTTCCTATCCACTCCCTCTGGTGCTAGCCTTGTTGAAGGAACTCCGTGGTGCCCGGATTTTCATGAAACTCGATCTACACAGTGCCTACAATCTAATCCGCATTCGAAGAGGAGACGAATGGAAAACTGCATTCATAACACCATCTGGGCACTACAAATACCTTGTTATGCCATATGGCCTTACAAACTCACCATCTTCCAAAACTTCATGAATGAAATCTTCCGTGATATGCTCAATCAATTCGTAATCATCTACATCGACGACATTCTCATTTACTCACCCAATCTTGAGGAACACCAACAGCATGTCTCCCAGGTATTCCAACGTCTCTGCGAGCACCACCTCTACCTCAAGCAGGAAAAGTGTGAGATCCATCTAACCACAATTCAATTCCTGGGCTACATTATCACACCAGAGGGAGTCCAAATGGACCAGAACAAGGTGGAAGCAGTGAGGAATTGGCCACAACCCACCATGGTCAAAGAGCTGCAGAGATTCCTGGGATTTGCAAACTTCCATCAGCGTTTCATAGCCCATTATATTCAACAGTCGACTCCACTTACCTCTCTACTCCGTCGGAAGCCAAAGACCCTCTCCTGGACGCCTGAAGACACACAGGCCTTTCTGCACCTCTCCAGCCCTAACCCATCCAGATCCGAACCATCAGTTCTTGGTGGAAGTGGATGCTTCCACTCTAGGAGTAGGTGCAGTATTATCCCAATGGAAGGGTGAGCCCCCATACTCCATCCATGCATGTACTTCTCCAAGAAGATGTCCCCGGCGGATAAAATTACGACATTCGGGAACCGCGAGTTACTGGCCATCCAACTCGTGCTGGAAGAGTGGCGGCCCACTACGTCACTGGTTAGAAGGGGCTCAACAACCCTTCGAAGTCATAACTGATCACAAGAACCTTCAATACCTCCATGAAGCTAAACTTCTCAATCCCCGACAAGCCTGATGGGCCTTATTCTTCACCCGTTTCCAATTCACAGTAACCTACCGTCCTGGGTATAAGAACCTCAAAGCAGACGCTTTATTGCGACTTCATCAACCAGATCCATCACCAGATAACACGGAACCCATTCTCTCACCCACAGTGTTCGCATGTCCAATCACAAGGGATGTGAATGACCAAATTCGTGCCGCCACTCTAACAGAACCCGCTCCGCAGGGAGGTCTGGAAGGGAGATTGTATGTACCTACCACTCTACGTCTCACCCTTCTGGACTCCATCCACACTTCTCCGGGATCGGGTCACCCAGGCAGCCTATGAACCCTCTCGCTCCTCCGGAACAGATACTGGTGGCCCAGCATGGCTCAGGATGTTGCCCGCTACGTCAAGGGTTGTTCGGTCTGCGCCATCACATCCACTCCACGCCGTTTACCTGCAGGAAAACTGGTTCCCTTACCTGTTCCACGCTGACCCTGGTCCCACATTGGAATCGATTTTGCCATCTTCCACCCTCTAATGGATTCACTACCATATTTGTCATGGTGGATAGATTCTCCAAAACCTGTAAACGAATCCCCTTACGTGGATTACCCACTGCTTTGGAGGCAGCCGAAGCTCTCTTCCAGCATGTCTTTAGACACTTTGGGCTCCCTGAAGATAACGTTTCAGATAGAGGGCCGCAGTTCATATCCAGGGACTGGCGTGGTTTCTTCCGTCTGCTGGGAGTGTCTGTCAGCCTTTCCTCAGGTTGTCATCCCCAAACCAATGGCCAGACTGAACGCAAGATCCAGGAGATCGGGCGGTATCTCCGAGCCTACTGTCACGAACACCAGGACAGCTGGAGCCAGTATGCCGAGTACGCTCCGAACTCGTTGCGACAGGAAACGACTGGATTAACACCATTCCAGTGCGTGCTCGGATTTCAACCACTACTCTTCCCCTGGACTGGAGAGCCTTCAGAAGTCCCCACGGTTGACTTCTGGTTCCGTGAGAGCGAGAGGGTGTGGGAGTCCACACATGTCCATCTCCAGCGGGCAGTTCGAAGACATAAAGACTATGCTGATGACCATCGCGCACCCATGCATTTGCAATGCGGTGTACCAACCAGGTGACCGAGGTTGGCTCTCCACTCAGGATATTCGAGTCCCCTTTATGTCGGTCCTTTCCCTGTCACGAGGCAAATAAATGTGGTCACATATGAGCTCCAACTCCCAGACACCTACCGCATCTCACCCACCTTCCATGTGTCCTTATTAAGGCCTTACACTAATCCCCTTCTCCCTCCTTCTGCAAAGCATGAGATACCTCCTCCTCCCGAAGTCGACCCCAACGATACCATCTACAGAGTCCAAGAAATTCTAGACTCCTGACGGCGGGGCGACCGGCTCCAGTATCTCGTGGATTGGGTGGGGTACGGTCCCAAGGAGAGATCATGGGTGGACAAGGATGATGTTGTTGATCCGTCACCCCTCTCCGACTTCCACCAGTTGCACCCAGATTGTCCCGCTCCTAGGGGGCGCAGTCATCCTCGCTGTCGGTTATGGGCGCCAGGCGACGGCCCGTGGGGGAGGGGTACTGTTACAGATTCACCAGCCACACCAGCCACTACACCCGTTCACAATCACCTGAGTGCTAATTACGAACACCTGATGTCACTTACCTGAGCACTATATCTGTTCACTCACCTCAGTATCTCATTGACTGGTCTCAAGGTTTAATTGGCAATGCCTTACCTCATGCCTCTCCACACCACTCTGGATCTCCGTGGCTCTGTGTCTCCCACCATTTTTTGGTGGAGCTTCCTAAAGAGGATTAAGATAAGAACTGTTACTCTTCAGTTTCTAGAGCTAAAGTTATGTTTCAGTTTTAATTCTTAACTTTTGAAGCTCTCCTTCAGTTTGTGTAAATAAAGAAGCTCTGAATCGTTCTTCTTGTGTATGCCTCTCTATCCAGCCGTGACAGGTTGTTCTGTATGGACATCTACTAAATTTTATTTGTGCAAGTCTTTAAAAAGATCTTTAAAACTATTACATTAAATTACTTAAAAACATTGCAGATACCCTGTTTACGTTGCAAATGTATATGTAAAATAAAATTATATAAAATATTTCTGTTTAATGGTTTACCAGTGTTGTTACAAGTAGCTCATGATTTAAAGTATTTAAACTATAGTCAAGCTCTAGTACAGCATGCTTGATTTTTGTTATGTGATAAGAACATTCAAAAATAGCAAGTTCGTTTAGAGATCAGCTTCTGAATCAGGAGAAAAGGGAAACTATTTCTTCTCAGGGGAGCAACAGTGGCCCCTGCCTATAGACAGTTTGTCCTGATCCTTGAATCTGTAAATTTGAAGAAGAGCAATGTGATCTGCAGATGGAGCAAATGTGCACCTGTGTACAGAAACAGTTTGGATGTGAGATTACACAGATATTTAGAAGACAGCCGAGGAAAACTGCGATTTCCTCATGAGCTTCGCAAGCTGCAGTGTTACATAAATGAGGAAACCCTCTGTCAGTGAACTGCAACCATCCTCAGTGCTCAAACAGCCATTCATCAAAGCCATTTTAAATTACAATGCACATTTTGGTATATAATCAAATGCACAGTCAGCGTTGTCTGTTTTTACAATCACAGTGGTTGAGAACCTTGAATGCGCTAGCAGGGAAAATTAAACAAGAACAGTTTAGGAAGTTTGCGGATATGCACTTAAGTTTGTTTGTTGAATGTGTCTATAGCAGTTAAACGAGTGCTATGTCATCCTCCCCAAGTACAATTTTTTTTTCTGTCTTAGCAGCACACATACGCCTGAGGAACACACGTTTCTGCTGATTTCAGAGTTCCTCAGCATCTGAGAGCCACTACTGCCTTGCCAAGTGTGCAGCCAGCAAAAGCGAACATACAAAGCCTAGTTTTTAACAAGGTTATTAGCTGCTTTAGCATTCCTGATGCGATTGTAAACATGCTTGTGAATTTTTCTGGAGATGGAGAGCTAGTGCAGTGGAGGTATGATCAAGGGCCGTATATCTTCGAAGGATAAACCAAAAGCGTATAGATTCTCACAGGGCTCAAATGTCCTGAACAGCAGTAGTGCAGCATGTCAGAGCATGTTCTGAGTCCTGAAGTTTCCACAAATAAGAGGGAAGATCCAATGTGCGCATGGTCTAAATTTTAAGTGCAGTTTGAATTTATATTTTGAAAATTCTAATAATGTGCATTAGTATAACAAATTTGGCATGGAGCAAATTTGCTAACACTATGTTCAGAATAGAATACTACCAACAAAGCTATGAACAAAAAAGTAGCTAACTACATTGGAACTTTTTTATTATTTAAAAATAAATCAATATTATTTTGCATGTTTATTCCTCTTTTAATTAAAATATTTTTTATTTTGCATTTATATTCCACTTTGTAATAATGAGAATCATGACTATGCTAGTGCAAGCACTGTCCAATAATAATATAATAATAATAATAATAAATTCATTCATTATTCATTAATGGTGAGTATTATGACAATGCAATAAAATACTATATATAAAAAAAATAAAAAAGCTCAGTTTAAAACAAACACACTTATTACTTGCTTGGATCAATATGTGTGGTATAACAAAGTGATATACAAAATAATATGATGATAACAACAAACAATATCAATTAAATGAATTCATATATTTTAATGCAGATTATTATGAACGGCATAAAAATAAATATATAAGTGAGGGTTTTTTTAAAGCCTACACAGATTTTCATTGCTAAGGGTTAATGCTGTTAATGGCATTTTATGGAGAGGTCTGCTTTAGCCTGACCCACTGACTCCTCTAAATCCCCCTTGTTGCAGATGCTCAGATGTTACACTATGTTCTTTTTCGCTTAGCAGCTGTTTAAGCATCTACAGCCCTCTAGAATTATAGCTATGGCAAATGCATATTGCCAAAAGAGCAGCACTGAAAGTGATTCAGACTGCTGCATTCTTTGAATAGAAGGTGGTTACAGTCAGGCGAATGAAATATATCTTATTCCCCATTCTTAGAATACACCTGGCTTGATTTTCCCGATTTGGACCTCTCAGTGGAAAACCGGGATGCATCTGGCTAAATTTAGAGTAATGACCATAGTAGACATTTTGGACGTTTTGCCGTAAGTGAGAGCTGGTGTGGAAGTGAGGGGAAAAAACGCAGAGCGCCGTTTTGAGGTGAAGCATGGAAATATTTTGCTTATGCCAGTCAACCCGCTATTGACTTTGGATGTGGGCTGCATAGTTTCTTCTCTCCTGACCTCTCCGTAACCGATGACAAGTCACGTAATTTTAGCTTCGGTATGGACCCAGCGTGCCCTTCTCTCCAAACCCCATCCACCTCAATTAGAGGTATCTTACAGAGTCCCAGTGAACTTTGAAGTCTTTCGTTGAGACGTGCAGGAGCCGGCCACATTAACGATTTAATGGCCTTGACACTTGGACGGGGGAGCCATAGAGCTAGTGCTATCAAAACAAAGGTGGCGCTGGGTTACAGAGAGCTGAGTGGACAGTGGCAGGACCGCCGCATAATGCATCCCACATGGCCGACATCCTGCTCCAACAGCAACACACAAGGCAGAACCTCATGTTCCTTAAAAAAAAGACTCTGTATCTGTTCTTTCATCAAGGCCTTTGCCGATTCACTCCGGACAGACAGGAATATGCTGCATGTGTGCATACGTCATGCAATATTGTTGCTTTTTCCTGCTGCTCATGTTCTGAATTTGCACTTCTTTCTTCCTAATTCTCTTCATCTGCCTCATTTAATTTGCATGCATTCCAGTGCGCATCTGTCTGCTTTTTGAAGTTGTGCTCTGTTCTTGATATCTTTACTGAGATATCAGCTACTCTTCAATGTGTCTGATATTTAGTGCTTGTGCTCATTTCCTGTCTTCCATTTCCTTTTGTCTGTGTTTTGAGTCAGTCTCTGGTCTCTTCCTCTGTCATTGATATTGAGAGAGCTGAGTCTGTCATGCGCTGCTCTCTGACTTTAAATGTCTACTAGACAGCTTTTAACAATAAGCGGTTTATGCGCCCTGAAATGAAGGAACATAAAATTATGGCTCTGTGTGTGTGTGCTGAGTGAGAGCAAAAGTATACAGATGAAATATGGCCTTTTGGAGAACAAAATTGCTTGCAAGCAATCAGCAGTCAGTATTTAGATATACTGTTTTTTTTTGTTTTTTTTACATTTTCTAAAGAAGATGGAAGCTGTGGACAGCTGTGGGTGGTTGTTTAGGTGTTGTGATAATTTTTTAGCTTGTTGCTATGTGAGTGGTTGCTAGGGATTTAAGGGTCAGTACCAGGGTATTGCTGTGTGGTTGATAAGGTGTTCTAAGTGTTGTTTAGTGTGTTGCTGTAGAATTGTCAGTGCTTTCTGGGTGGTTGCTAGGGTGTTGCTATGGTGTTTTTTGTGGTTGCCAATGCATTGCTATTTGATTGCTTGGTGTCCTAACCTGTTTTTAGTTCTTACAGTTTCAGAGTGTTTCTGCATTTGTCAGTGTTTTTTCTTACATGTTGCTAGGGTGTTGTTAGGGTGTTCTGAGTGGTTGCTAGTTTGTTGCTAGGGTGTTTGTGTGGTTGCCAAAGTTTCCTAACTGGGTTTAGTGCTTACAGTTTCAGAGTGTTCTGCAGTTGCTCAGTGTTTTCTCAAAATAATGTTGTGTGGTTGTTAGAGTGTTCTGAATGGTGGCTAGGGTGTTGGTAGGGAGTTTGGGTGGTTGTCAGGGCATTGCTATGTGGTTGCTAAGGTGTCCTAACTCATTTTAGTGCTATACAGTGTCAGATTGTTATGCAGTTGCTCAGTGTTTTCTTAACATGTTGCTGTGTTTAGGTGGTTTCCAGGGCATTTCTATGCAATTGCTAATGTGCTCTTACTGGTTTTAGTGCTTTCAGAGTGTTCCGCAGTTGCTCAAGTGTCGACTTAACATGTTGTTGGGTGGTTGTTAGGGTGTTCTGAATGGTAGCTAGGGCATTGCTAGGGTGTTTGGGTGGTTGCCAGGGCATGGCTATGTGGTTGCTAAGGTGTTCTAACTTGTTTTAGTGCTATACAGTTTGAGAGTGTTTTCTTAACATGTTGTTGTGCAGTTTTTAGGGTGTTCTGAGTGGCTGCTAGGGTGTTGCTAGGTGCTTGTGTGGTTGCCAGGGCATTTCTATGTTGTTGCTAAGGTGTTCTAACTGTTTTCAGTGCTATACAGTTTCAGGGTGTTCTGGGTGGCTGCTAGGGTGTTGCTAGGTTTTTTAGGTGGTTGCCAGGACATTGCTTTATGGTTACTAAGGTGTTCTAAGTCGTTTTTAGCACATTACTAGGTAGTTGTCAAGGTGTTCCAAATGGTTTCTAGGCTCCTATGGATGATTGGCTGGACATTACTTTATAGTTACTAAGGTTTTCTAAATGCATTGCTATAAAGATGTCAGGATGTTCTGTGTGGCTGCTAGGGTGTTTATTTATTTGCCAGGGCATTGCCTGTGGTTTCTAAGGTCTTCTAAATAATTTTAGCATGTTGTTATGTGGTTGTCAAGGTGTTCTAAGTGGTTGCCAGGGATTTAAGTGTTTGTAGTATAGGTCATAATTGTAATTCTAACAACTTAGAAGAGTAAGCATCTCTCCTCAAAAAGTCACAT
Organism: Sinocyclocheilus anophthalmus; assembly: GCA_018155175.1. Classification (NCBI taxonomy): domain Eukaryota; kingdom Metazoa; phylum Chordata; class Actinopteri; order Cypriniformes; family Cyprinidae; genus Sinocyclocheilus; species Sinocyclocheilus anophthalmus. The sequence continues at coordinate 11,690 of JADLZN010001429.1, forward strand.
GATATTTAGCGAGATAATTTAGCAAACTCCACTAAAAACACAGGTGCTTCATATTGATGACTTTTGAATATAATTGGAAAAGAAATTAAATAAAGGAAAAATTACAAAAAACATGTTCTTATAGTGCTTGCATATGATAAACTCCTGGTAAAACTGTGAGCTTTAATACTTTGCGTTGTTTTCCATGGAAGGAAATGGCAAAAGCCTGGGGTCTTCCTGCAGACTTCCTGTTGGTACTACAGAGGCCTAACCTAGCAGGGAGGAGCTCACATGGCCTACGGGCAACATGAATTCACTTCTGAATAAACAGCAAAGGAGTAAAACAAGGTAACATATGAGGTGAGACTGAGACTCCTGATAGTGTCAGCTGATGATGTATTGAGAAATGCGAGTAGGAGAGAGTTAAATCCTCTTGCTGACAGAGAGAGTCTATTAGTGCTGAGTTCCTCTGACTCCGTGCATGTTCTCCAGCTTATTAGACATGTTTGGGAGCTGCTCGTCCATGTTTAATAAAACCACAGCTTTTCTCTCAGCAGTCCCAGTCCATCCAGCAGTGGAAAATTTCAAAGAAAAATGCGATGAGGACGAATCCAATTTCTAACCGCACGGAAAGCTGAGACACCATTTGGGATTGGCAGCTCTAGCCATTATAAAATTGGAAGCATCCTATTGTTTTGCTTTGCTTATGCTTATATAAACAGCAGGGAATGGGCAGATCTCTCAGGAAACATGACTGTGCATGATATCCACAGTGCCTGGAGGTGCAACGCGGCCAGTCCGTGACTGTTGACCAACTACAAAGTATTGCACATTTTTCACACCCTGCGCATTTGATAGCCGGCATTCCACCGCTCTAGCTGAGCTCCAAGAAGAGCCGGACCGTTTGCCGGAATCACGTGTGATGTTTTCATATACCTATACTCGGAACTGCTGCCATATAGCAGCAGGAGAGAGATGCATGCAGAGATTTAATCAAAATTCTGATCTAAGTGCTTTCAGGAAGATAATCATCACAGAAACGATGCCTTTTAGAATTACGGCTAAAATTCACCAGAACATTAATTGCAATTAATTTGCTCTGCATGGCTATAGAGGGGGAAATGGTTTATTTCAGATTGTGAAAGACGTGTCATTAAAAATAAAGTCAGGCGGGTGTCCAATTTAAGATGTTACGAGAGAAGCACAGCAGCTGTTTTTATCAAACATGGCCGACGTCATATTGAAATGTCCAGTGGCCATTTTTAGTCAAACTTGGCAGCTTTAACATGGATTCCCAGCACCACCCAGGAGTTGTAAGCTCACACATCGCTGTTCCAGTATCTGTGGGCCATGCCTGCTGTATATGTAGTTTGACTCTCTTTTTACTTACGTCCCCATCCTTCTATGAAAAAACTGTACCTCATACAATGTTTGCCCATTCCCTTGAACGTTTTCTCTGACGTCCATTTGTTTTATTGTTGAAATATTTTGTGGGACTAATGGTGACACAGCATAAATTGTGTAAATTTAGAAAAAATATTATATATATAATATATTATATATATATATATAGAATTATATATATATATATTACTATTTATATATATATTATATCCAATACAAAGCTACCTTAAAAAAATTGGGTCAGTGAGAATTTCTTTATACATTTACCTTAATACTTTTATTAAGCAAAGATGTATTACATTGATCAAAAGTAAAAGTAAAGGCATTTATAACATTACAAAAGTTTTCCCTTTTAAATAAAGCTGTTTGAACTTTCTATTCAATAAAGATTTTTTTTTTAAATTATGGTTTCCACAAAAGTATTAAGCAGCACAACTGTTTTCAACTGTATATATACAATTTTTTCTCTTGAGCACCAAATCAGCAAATAATGATTTCTGAAGGATCATGTGCCATTGAAGACTGGAATATTGATGCTGAAAATTCAGCTTGCCATCACAGGAATAAATTACATTTTAAACATAGAAAACTGTTATTTAAATTGTAATAAATTTTCACAATATTACTGTTTTTACTTTATTTTTAATTTTTTTAGATAATATCTGTGTTATTAAGACACTGGGCGTTCAGACCTTTTTTTTTTTTTGCACCAGCTGATACTTTTCTTTTATCTTGTCTTGATGAAAAACTGCAGAATTGATCAGTTTGGCCTCTGGTATATGCAATAGCATTGTGTGATAAATCTGGTTTAAAAAGATCTGCATTAATTAGCACTAGATCAAAGTCTCCTGCTTTTTTTACATTCTTCTACTCTAGCCACATGTGGTCCACAGACTCGGCCCAGGCATATGGTTTTATTTAGCTTTGTGGAAAGGTTAAATAGGAAACTTGGATAAGAGAAAAGGCACTGAATCTTTTTATATGATGAAATTTTGAAAGTTTCTTTTTGGGCAATTTAAAACATACATGTAAAAACTTATCAGTCTTTTGGTTTGCAAGTTGGTCTTGGCGTAGACGGATCTTGGCCGTTACACTGCGTTTGTCTCTATTGGCTGTTTAAACACGGTGGTTTGTGACTTCTTTAGATACTGGCACCAGACAAATTGCAGTGCATTTTGTCTTTTTTATTATTATTTATTTATTTAGATTGTAAGCCTCTCGTTGGGTGTAAGCAAAAATACTAAAATGAGTAAGTGTATATTGGAAACACAGTTTGAGCATTAGTGTGGTCGAATAAAAGAGTTTGACTGAGACACAAATACAAAATGACAAAAAAAAATCTTTATTGGTTAAATTGCTGTTTCACAGATTTGATTAATGTCCGTTTTTGTTTGATTGCTCGTTTATTCCCATGGAATGACATTACATCAGTGTTGTTCTGATTTAAAACCCAATTTGTGCTATTTACCAGATGCAAAATCTTGCCTTAGCCACTCAACATCCCAAACCCAAGGATTCTGTGAGAGCACTGTTTAAGTGTAGCGATTATACGCCTCATAGTGTGTTGTAAAATAAATTAGTTACGTGCATAACAGAGATCTTTTAGTCATTTTTGCATCAAATAACACCCTAGCCAAAATCTCAGTGCAAACACCATTGTAGCTGAAAAATCCATGAGTCTCTGCAAATGAGTACCAATATACTATGATGCACAATTTGAAAAACCAAAACAAAAAATGTCCATAATGAAATTTCATCTACTAGTGTTTGGTAGTTGTGGAGCTACGCTGGCATATATCTCTTAATATAACTGACTAAATATTAGTCCAGCTCTAAAAAGCAGTCTTCTAGAAAAACAAAAAACTCACATTTGTGACATAGTTAGCTTGATTTACAGTACTAAAACTCTATCTCTCAAGCAGCAATGATTACATTGAGTTAAAAAGGTCATTCACTCCAAAGGTAAGACATTAATTCTACTCATTCTAATTCAAAACTTGTTCATTCAGTCTGTCCTCCCAAAAGAAACAAAAAGGAAAATAAAATGGCATTTTTAAAAAAAGAGAACAAAAACAAAGCCTTTTTCTCGCACACTATTAAAGACAATTTCAGTAAAAATCAAAATGCGGAAAAGAAAATCAAGCCGTGTAACAGTTGGTACAGCAGCTCAGTCCACAAATAGACATTTCTGTTTCATACCACCACCCAAAAAAGCAACAAATATCATCAAATAACAAAAACCGACACCACATAAATTCAAAGTTTATCAGGAAAATGACAGTCCACTGTGATTAATAAAAAAACATATTTGCTGATGAATGTATTGTTGAAATTTGGATTATTGTCAATAAATATGCACTTGGATGGTATTAATTATGTAGACATGACCTTGAGTAGTAGTCAATCTTCATCTAGTGGTGGGATATCCTGTTAATGGTTATGAATAAATAAATATTAATTCGTGACTGCAAACACCCTGTTGGACAATGTAGATTTGAGGTCATGTGACGTAATAACCGGGATCGACTGTAGGGGGGTTAAAACACAAATCTACACCTACTGTAAGAGTGCAACTTGTTCAAATGGAATCGTTGTGTGGCATTTTAATAAACCCAATACTAACAAGCACAACAAAATCAATCACATGACCAAGGCATATTTTGGTGGGCAGAATTGAGAGACGCGCCAGGTTTGGCCCCGTTTGTGCCGCTTCGAGTCCCCCCTGGCTGTTCGGTTGTTAGGACATGTTAGTGCTGCTAGTTTCAACATCATTATTAATGAATAGTACCTCCAGCAGTGTGAGTAATTTTATGTCTCTTTATCGACTAGAGTGAGGAACTTGTGCGGATGAAGCCCTGCCCCCTCAGTACAGGAAATGAGTGCGTCTCATTGCCTGGGTCAGTCCTCTAGTGTCGTGACATGGCACCAAGTCGACACAGCTAGACGTCCAGGTCGTCAGGCCTCGCTCGACTGCTCATTCGGCTGCTGGCGCGGCTGCACGGCCGAGCGTCTATCAACGCCAGCGGCTGCAGCTCGTGGCCCGGTGTCAGTTTCTTGTGCTCGTGAGTGTCGTCAGGGTAGTCGAAGGCCTGAGCGTGCGAGTTGGAGATGGTGCTGCCGTTCTGGCCCAAACGGTTCTGTTCGGTGCTGTAGTTGGCCCAGTTCTGCTCGTTGGCCTGCTTGTTGTAATTGCGACAAGAGTTGGTCCGCTCGCCGGTGGCTAGCTTGTAGCCCGGAGGCGACATTGGCGAGAGCGGCGCGGTCGGCGAGGAGCAGCCGTTGTAGTAGGCGTATTTGGTCGTGGACAGTTCCTTCGGCGTGGGGCTCAGGGTGCCGGTGGGGAACTGGTTTTGGCGGCCTTTCACGCGGTCCTTGATCCGTTTGAAGAGCACGTAGACGAGCTCGATGATGTTGAGCAAAAGTGACACGAGCGAAACCACCAGCATGAAGATAATGAAGATGGTCTTCTCCGTGGGGCGGGAGAGGAAACAGTCCACCTGATGGGGACAAGGCGAACGCTCACACGTGTACACGGCGGACAGGCTGAAGCCGTAGATGTACCACTGGAGCAACAGGAAGCCCACCTCAAAGATGGACTTGAAAAGGATGCTGACGATGTAGGTGCGCAGCAGGGCACCCTTCATCTTCACCTTGCCGTGCTCCTCCAGGCCGTGCTTGAACTTCTTGAGCTCGATCTTCTTGAGATGGAGCTCGACGTCACCACCGTCGTTCTGCACGGCCTTCAGCTCCTCCTCCCTGCGGTTGAGCTTCTCCTCCTTGCGCATCAGGTAGAAAACGTGCGCCAGGTACAGGAGCGTAGGCGTGGACACAAAGATGATCTGAAGCACCCAGAAGCGCACGTGCGAGATAGGAAACGATTTGTCGTAGCAGACGTTGTCACAACCGGGCTGCTGGGTATTGCACTTGAAAGCTGACTGCTCGTCACCCCAGGCCGACTCCACTGCCGTTCCCAGAACTAGGATCCGGAAGATGAAGAGCACAGAGAGCCAGATTTTCCCTCCGGCCGTGGAGTAGGCCTGCACCTTGTCAAGAAGTCTTCCCAACGCACTCCAGTCACCCATCTTGAGGGAGTTCTAGCTGAAAATAGAAAGCTGAGATGTAATAAAATGTATTTAGACACTTTTGGGACACTACAGTGACACTTATATGTCTGAATATCATCACATTAGATGCAAAACATCAAAGTGATATGTCTGAACGGATAATACTTCACTTTTAATTTTTTTCTGTCCATTTTTAATCAAACAGTCCATCACGTTTAGTGGATGTCATATTAGTATATATACACACACACCACCACACCACACAGCACACGTGCGCGCGTGCGTTTGTTTCTGTGAATTGGGGGGACTTTCCATAGACTTCTATTACTTTTATACACCAAACAATATTTTTTATCCCCTAACCCAACCTAAACCGCCCCCTTTCCACAAAACTTTGTCCCACAATTAGCATAAATTCACCACACACACACACACACACAGACACACACACACACACACACACACACACACAAGACACACACATAGTTTCTAATGCAAAGCAATTCATACATTTTGAAGTGTGGCTCAAGTGGCCACATGTAGTATACTTTTCTGTACATAAAGCACATGATGAAAGTGTTAGTTTCAGCACCTGCTGAGGATGTTATTATGAAAATAATCATGAGAGTGACCTCAGGATTATCATAATTTAAACTACACCTGGTCTCAGATAGCTCAGATAACAAACATGTGGCTTACACACATAGGGGTTTGGTTTGGGGTTGTAAAGATAACTGCCAGGCATTGTGTCTTTTGCTTTGTGAAATACAATTTCTCATGCAAATGCTACCATGACAGAAAGGGACTCATTATCTGCTGATTAAAACGTCTTAAATGCCATGAAGAAAACATGACTAAGCAGCTAGGACCATGGAGAATTTAAAGATCCTTGTTTATTTAGCGAGATGTCGGTCCCTCCAGTCACATCAGAGATGTTTAAATAATGCACAATAATATTCACTTGAAATCTGAATAGAATTGGGCTGCAAGTCTTTGATTAATCCTCTGCACAGCATGGAAAATCAAATATCATAAGGAACCGTTTATAAAGTTCTTAAGAACTGCCTGATTCATGTGGTGCAGGCATGAAGCAGAGCATCCCTTCAATATCCTGGACAATCTGTGGGTCTCGTGTCACTAATAAAAAGTTGAAATGGGGTATGTGGAATGTATATTATGACAGTGTTAAAAGTCCATATAGATAGCAAGTGGGCAAAACAAATTCTACTGAATTTTAGAAAGTTATATAGTAAAGTACATAGAATAATAACTGTTTGTTGCGTTTATTTAAACATATAAAAATCAAACTTGTCATTACATTGATTGCACAAAATAATGTAGGAATGTTTGGGAATTACAGGTTAAAGTCCTGCCACAGTCAAGCCGCTTAACATTGTATTGAGGGACTGAACAGCGCCCCCTACTCGGCGCGGGGCGAAACAGATCGTTTTTTCACCAGAAAGCGGTATTAAGAGTTCTAAAAAACAAAGGAAGAAAAGACCCAACGTTGTTTTTCCATCGTATTTTATAAGACAAATTGTTGTTATAATTAGTTCCTATTAAATCCCTGTTTACGTTTTTCTTCAAAACTTTTTTTTCCAGCCACAAAGTTTATTTTTTTTTAAATGTCTGTTATTCAATTTGTTTTAATTACTGAAATGCCTATTAAATGACCTCTTTTTCACCGAACGTGTCCTGCACAGCAGCCGTGAATACAAAATATGAAATATTGACCCATATGACTATAATATATTTCGATAGATATGAGATTTCGATAATTTCATGAACTTCTAAACCCACTCAAATGTTAAGTTAAACTGTAATCTGACGAGAGGTATCAGAATTCTTTAAAAGTAACTTTCCATTGTGTTGCTCAGTTCTGAATATTAGTGCCGCTATGAAAAATAAATAAATAAATAAAACGTTTGGAAAAGTTGTAAGACTTTCTGTAAAAACTTAACGTTACCTGGAGAGAAGTAAAGAGAGGAGAGCCCTGTAGGGACTTACTCCGTCACTCCGAAGATCAGTCACCAAATCCAAGTAAGCGACTATGGAGAAACTGAAGCGCACTTGTCAAACTTTCCCTGCTTATAAGAGACTCGGAGGGAAGAAAGTGGAAAGCAGACGCACAAAGTTTGGCAAAGTCACATGACTGGCTCCGTCACAAGAAAGAGTTTTTGGGTCCTCCTCACGCACTCTTCGCTTGGCGAGCTTCTTCAACTCAGACGAGCAAATGTTTCTCTCGAAAACTTGTCTTATTAACAATAATTGACAATCATAATACAATATAAATAGCATATTAATAAATATAGCGTAATATAATGGCGTTTCTAACGTGATTGTACATAAGTAAGGACGTTTGTATGATTATCCGAATAGAATAGGAACGTTTGGTATCTTGAGGTAAAGAATATAAATATAAAAAGTATATTAGGCTATCTTTGTTAACTGCGAATGTTTTAATTTGACATATTCGGTAAATATTAAAAGTCATTTTGGTTACACTTTACTTGAAGGGGTGTGCATAAGACTGACATGACACCTTCATGATCATGACATGAATATGAAGGTTTTTTTTATGCATGTTTATGACAACTGTCATTAAGTGTCATTCACTCAGTTATGTCATTTTTAATGCAAAGATGACATTGTTTGAGATGTCTTTGTTATGGGCTATGGTTAGGGGTAAGGGTAGGTCAAATAATGTCATATTTGCATTAAAAATCACATAACTGAGCGAATGACACTTAATGACAGTTGTCATAAACATGCATAAAACCTCTTTCATATTCATGTGTCATGTCATGATTATGAAGGTGTCATGTCAGTCTTATGCACACCCGTTCAAGTAAAGTGTAACCCTTTTAGTGTTTAAATATTTTATATGTAATATAATGTATTATAAATAAACTTGTAGTGTTAAATATGATAAAATCATGTGCGTGTGCATTTGCAGATTTGTTTTATTTATTAATCATTTAATATCTTTGTCCCTGATGTCCCTTCTATATAAGAAAACAACTGATGCATCTTCATTTATGTATTTCTCTTACAATGTTTATTCTTAGTGCACAAAAAGAAAAAGTTGGTTAAACATATTTCGTGGTGCATTGCTAAAATAGCATTAAAAACTATATCATTACTACAGTAACTCGGGCACACACAAAAAAATCACTGGCCTTGTAGTGACAGAAGTTAGGGGTTAGTGAGTGCAACTCAAGAAGATTACAGCGACATCTAGTGTTCATTTAGCAAAAGTTACAATCAACATTTATTTTTTTCCATAGGCTGTGTTGATTATATAAAGTTGAATATATTATGTGCATTTCATGTTACCACAATGACTTATTGCCCTATGCCTCAGGTTTGGCTCCATCAAGGCTGCCTTTGGTTTGATCCCACCTGTTCTGAAAGGCCATGTTTAACTCACTGTGTCTCATTCCATGAGCAGAATCAAGTTCTACTGAAAAAGGTGAAGGATAACGGGAATCGCCAGCATACATTACATTCCTATATTTCTTATTTCTCCCACTTACCCTCTTACAAAGCAAATAGAAGATTTCTAGAACATTTAAGGCCAGAGACACGCATGCCACCACCAACATGAAGATAATGAAGATGGTTTTCTCTGTGGGTCTAGACACGAAACACTCGGTCTCCACCGTACATGGCAACTGCTTACAGTGGAACTTACGCTCCATGATAAATCCAAACAGATAATACTGTCCAACGATGAAAGCCACCTCAAAAATGATTTTAATAAACAGCTGGGTCAAGTAACTACCCAGCATGCTTCCTTTGATTTCAACCTTCCCTTTTTCGTTGGTATATTTTGGAGACTTTGACATCGGGTTTCTTTTCTGCTCCTCTCTCAGTTTGTTCTCTTGGTGGATGACGTGCACCACATGGCCCAGATACACCAAAGTTGGAGTGGAAACGAAGATGATCTGCATGACCCAGAAGCGAATATGCGAGATGGGGAACTTCCAGTCATAGCACACGTTCTCGCAACCAGGCGTCTTGGTGTTGCACACTAAGTTGGATCGCTCATCACCCCACACATTCTCCGCTCCTGCTCCCAGCACCAGGATCCTGAAGATGAAGAGGACGCTCATCCATATCTTGCCGATGACGGTGGAGTGAGACTGTACTTTGTCCAGTAAAGCTGAGAGGAATCCCCAGTCTCCCATGATTGGTTGCTCAGTTGCTCAGGGCTTCCCTGGAGGATAAACAGAGGATTTATGGAAGTGTCCACAATTGCTTTCTATATGAAACCATGGTGATCAAAACAATTTTTTGAAGGTCTTTTTCCCCCCAACTTTTTTAATGCCACGTTATGAGCAAGCCAGGTTCTTGTTATAATCAAAAAGGCAAAGGAATATGGGAATTGTCACCTTAAGGCCACCATGAACATTACAGCGCAAAACAACAATACAGACTTGATCAAATCTAGAATAGCAGTTACAGCGACTGAGATTTTTTCATAGACTACTGCACACGGACCATTTTGCTGTTGCTTTCACTTCCCAAATATATTTCTAGTTTATTGAAAGAGCTTGCACAGCATCTTATCTGTTATACAAATTTCATACTCACCAAATAATTTTATGGAGAAAAAAATGCTGTCTTGTAATCTCAGAGTATTTGTTGCCACCCTATAAAAATATAAAATCATAATCACGGTTTAGAACAAAATCTCTTCGGGTTCTTCTGAAATCAAAGACAAGTTTTGTGGCGTTTTGGTTTATTGACTGAATAAACCTGAAATCTTTGAAGAAAGTTACTTTTTAGTGATGTTTCTATAATGTTTTCTGTAAGATTTAATAAAGATAGGGGGACTCCAGTAAAAATAAATAAATAAATAAACGCTCATTCTATTTAAGATATTAAAACTGTAAAATGTTTTAAATATATTTGATTGAATAAATAATAACTTCATCTCACTTATTTAAATACATTTGATATTTAAGACTCAATCTGAAGAAAAGTTAGTACTTTTGAGTGATGTTTCTAAAAAAATGTTTTGTAAGATTAAAGATATCAAAGAATGTATAATTAAATTCTTCTAATTCTTCTAACTTTATAATAATATATTTAAAGAATTTAAAGATAAGATTGGGACTGCAGTTTAAAAAAAAAAAAAACATACTCCAACAAATCCCAAAATATTCTTACCTGAACAAATGGATCCGAATGGTAATTTCCCCTAATGCTACAACTAATACTAAAGATCCTAAAGATTATTCTAACATTATTCATAAGCATGTATTTAAATAAACATATTTCCCTATTCAGCTTCCGGAAATTTAAAGTCAATTCTAAAACAAAACTTTTGTATTATTAAAATGTGAAATATCTGTCGGTCTCAGTGAGGTCACAAGCTCTCAGACAAGACTTGACCGTTTCAATCAATCATCTTCTCTCCGTGAAATGTGATTTACATATATGTGAAAGGACACAGAATGCTCCACCCATCTGAATGATAAGAAAACCAGTTAAAACCAGACATTTTCACTTCTCTGTTTCTGTTCTTGTTCGAAGAACAGGCAATTCGTCACTTCATGAGCCATGTTGCAGCACACTTTCACACATTGATGAAATTCAGCTAAATCATCGACTTTCTGTCGCTAAGTGGAAGCAGCGTCTATACGTGATGGTGGTGTGGTGTAGTGGCTACAGATCAGGCCTGGTAAGGTTGCTGGGTTTGAGCCCTATGAGGAACAATCACTGTGGCCTTGGGAAGACACTTAACCACTGCTTTTTTTCAGAGGGACTGTCCTGAAAAAAAGAAGAAAGGTCTCTGCTAAATTAATACAAATGAACAATATGTTCACACCTTTAAATTGACATGCTTGATTGAAACTTATGCAAAAGTTTCTTAAGCTCTTCATTGACACTGTTGTCTCCTTGATAAATACAGTACACTGATTTTTTTATTGTAAAAAAAATAAGGTGATTTGACTTTTGAGAAAATTGGTGTCAAAATTGGAATTTGTGGTGAAACTGGTGTTACAACTGAGTAATAATTTGTGAAATATATGTGACCCTGGACCACAAAACCAGTCATAAGGGTAAATTTTTTTCTAAATGAGATTTATATATCATCTGAGTAAATAAGCTTTCCTTTGATGTATGGTTTGTTAGGACAATATTTGGCCGAGATACAACTATTTGAAAAGCTGGAATCTGATGGTGCAAAAAAATCAAAATACTGAGAAAATCGCCTTTAAAGCTGTCCAAATGAAGTTCTTAGCAATGCATATTACTAATCAAAAATTAGGTTTTTATATATTTACAGTAGGGAATTTACAAAATATCTTCATGGAACACAATCTTTATTTCATATCCTAATGATTTTGGCATAAACGAACTCCGATACTTTTTTGACCCATACCATTTTGTTTTTGGCTATTGCCACACATATACCCCAGCGACTTTAAGACTGGTTCCATTTCATGGGAACTCTGAACTGCGTTCCTCTGGGGTCCGCTAGGGGGAACGCTCGTCGGACCTGTTTCTAATCATACTTGAAAAACCAACCAACCATTGGCCGCGACAGCCCTGACGTCACTACCCGGTGCGACATATCTAAATAGCGCCGGTAGCTACACATCATCACTTCGTCATCTTCATGACTGTTCTGTTTGAAATGTGCATTTCCAAGGAAAAAGTAAGAGCTATCTCTACTCATTATGGCGAGCACTAGTAGAAAGTTTAGAAGGTGTGTGCATCCGTGTCATCGTTATTTGACATCTGATGACACACACGATCTATGCTTTGTTTGTTTGGGCGAGGAGCACGCATGTGATGTCCTCGAGGGGGCAATCTGTGTGCATGGCGAGTTTTTTTCAATGAAAAAGCTCCGTTCTCGTTTTGTCTCTTTTTTTGAGTAAAGAGGGGCAAACATCTGCTTTCCGCGGTTCAGGACCCGCCGCTGCTGCGGCACGGAGGAGAATGAGCTCGTGGGAATCTCAGGTGGACCTGGCCGATGAGTTTAGAGAGGGGCTTTCCTTCTCGCGTTCATCGGCGGGGGGCGAGAGACAGCCACTGGAGGATGAGGTTCTCTCTTTAACATCATCTGATCCATGGGCCAGTGCTCTGCTGGGTTCAGCCCAAGAAGAGCAGGAAAATGGATGAAGAGAGCGAAGAAGCTGAGACTGAGCCTCTCAATCCTCCTTCCCTGCGTATGATGAGCTCTTAGAGGTTATGGATCGCGACTTGCCGTGGAAGCGGACTAAGGAAGTGACGTTGTGAGGTCGTCTTGATGAACGTTATCTTTCTGGCCATAACCCCCCAGCTCAGGTGAGCCTTCCTTTCCTTCCTGATCTTCATACTGAGATCGAGAAGGAATGGAAGAGGCCATTTTTTTCCTCACGCATCCATCGGTTTCATCATACCAGTTATGCGAATATCGAGGCAATGCGCGAAAACAGCTATGAGAGAATGCCCCCTGTAGAAGAGACGCTAGCCAGATATCTCTCTATGGGTTAGACATCGTCTCTCAAAACTCCCTCCTTGCCTTCCGTGCCCCTTCAAGCTACATCTAAAATGAATGGCAATGCATACGCAGCAGCAGGTCAGGGCGTTCTCCAGCATAACCATGCTGACTGCTGAAAGACCGGATAATGCAGGGCCTTTCTTCTTATTAGAGTGCTTAGTTGCGCCGTACCACGGATTTGCTCTCCGTGCTACTAATCTATGCCCCTTTTGCCCTCTGAACTTTTTTTGGTACATCCGTTGAGACGGGCGTCGAAAAGTTCAGGGAGGCGAAGGCATGCTCAGCGGCCTTCAAAACCTTCATTCCACGAAGTTCCAGGTCTGAGCCCGAACAACCCAGGTGTCCTGGCCCGTCTCGGTTTGAGGATAAGAGATGGGCACAGAAGGCTAGTGTCACGACTCGCGCTCTTCCTCCGCCTGCGGGTAGGGGTAGGAAGTAGCGTGGGTCGAAGGGAGGTAGGCAAGACCTGAGGGATGTGATCCAGACAAGGCTTCAGCACTTTCGTCTGGATCAGAGTAATACTTAGGTATCCACTCTTTCACTCAGGGGGTGTAACATCTACCCTTTTCTTCCCCTTCCTAATTCCCCTGTAACCACCATCTCTCCACCTGACCGAGGTTAGGTGGAAGCTTCCTGCATAACAGTCTCCTTCTGGTACCTATGATGTTTTTGGTTGGTTCTATGACTAAATCCTAGTAACCACCTTACTGATGGTCCGGACCAGAGCTTCTTCGGACAGGGCTCCGACGCGGGAACCAAGGTGGGTGAGTACGATCCATGTCTAAATATATATATAATAATAAATATATTATGTGCTATTGAACGTGTTGGTGTATACGTGTGTTTGTGTGTTTCCCGGGACCTGTGTTTTTTTGTCCCTTTCTAGGGTAGGTCCTCGATGGGCACTCCCGCTGCTGGGTTCAGAAATCGGGTGCTCGACTTGCAGTGTATATTTCACTCGTCGAGATATGTCCAGAAGGTAAGTAAAGCCGGGTTTCGGCTTCATACTTCCTGGATCATGCAGCCATAACACAGGCTTCTGCAGGAGCCTTTGTGATTATCAGGCCCCCGGCGCGTCACTGCAAAAATTTCCTGGACGTCCGGGCTGGGGTTACGCTTTCATGCTACCCTGACTGGTCTACCGTATCTGGGTCGCCCTGAGGGGTTTTCCCGATCACCAGGATATCCTCTTGAAGCATCACCCCCCTCACCATTGAGGGTTATTGTGAGTATGATGTTTCTTTCGAGCATGAATCCTCTCTGAGGAGTTGGATTCCTCACTCCATGGGCTGTCCTCCTGGTAGTATTGAACAATGCTCCCCTTTTATCAAAGGGTTACCTGGAATGAGCAACGTTATTCCTCTGAATTCAGAGTTCTCCTCTCACTTGAGAAGTTGAGTTCTCTGTTTCTCCAGAGCGCCTGGATCCAGCAGCATCAGGTGAATTAGGCCTTTCCTCTGCCTCCCTGATGCGCTGAGTGTTTGGCTAGCTTGCAGTATGCTTACCCCTCTGATTTTACAATCATGCTGCAGGTAGAGCCCCCTCTCATTGAGAGCTGGGTTTTTGCTCCCTCAGCCTAGGTAAACTACTACTAGCCGTTTTAGCATTGGAACATGCTGTAGGTCGAGCCCCCTTCTTGACTTAGAATTAGGTGTGTTGCTCCCTCAGCTGAATAACTGCTAGCTGTTCCACCATGGGAACATGCTGTAGGTTGATCTCCCTCTCCATTGAGAGCTGGATGTTGCTCCCTCAGCTACAGATTTACTGCTAGCCACTCCAGCATTATAGCCATAGACATAGCATTTGGGGATATGCTTTTTCTATCTATGGGCTGCTCTTTCAGGTGCCACGAGAACCCCTAGAACGGTAATCAAGTGTGTGCACGTTATGCTTTGCACACTTTATAAAATCCACATAGCTTGTAAGTGTGCACGTTACGCTTTGCCCTCCCCCGTTTTTTTTTTTTCTTCCTAAATCCACATAAGTGGTAAGTGTGCATGTTTTGCTTTGCCCACTTTTCTAAAATCCTGTATGGTAAGAGCTACGTGCAGCAGCTTTGTGCTCTTTCTGAGTGGTTTAAAACCCCTGTTCCACCTTGGGCACCACTCCACCTTGCATCCTCCGGATACACATTTTTATCAGGGTGTTGCTACTAGGGGCCTGTTGAGACAGTTCCTTCAGCACATGCAAAGAGAAACGTGCTGTAGCCCCTGTGTGACAGGCCAAGACTTAGTATGATTCTAGGCTCTTGGTCGTGTTACCTTAAAGGAATCTATTCCTGTTTCCAAGCCTTGAGCTCTACCCCGGGCCTAGGAGTCTGGCCCTAACAGGTAAGTTTGGGTATGTTGCCTAGGCCTTTGGCCGTAGGGAATACGTCACTGACAGCCGTCTAACGTCCAAGGGGCAACTCCCATAGCAATATGGTAAAGTTGGTACTTAGTGCTCGACATGGTTCCGGCATGCACTCCCCTCAGCATGGTGGATTGGGTATACCGTTCCCCATAGCGACCACTATAGGACGCAGTTCGAAGTTCCCTTAAAAGGGAACGTCTCAGGTTACTTATGAAATCATAGTTCCCTGAGTAGGGAACGAGACACTGCATCCTCTAGGTTTATTGCCATGCTGCGGACACAAGCTTCAGAAGAAGAAGTGAATGACGTGTTCTCCCGTCTCCTATTTACACTATAGTCGCACCGGTATTGACGTCATGGCTTTCGCCGGCCAATGAGTTGGTGTTTTTTCAATGTATGCTTCAGACACGGGTCACGACGAGGCGTTCCCCCATAGCGACCCCTAGAGGACGCAGTGTCTCGTTCCCTACTCAGGGAACCATGGTTACATAAGTAACCCGAGACGTTTTACTGGTGGTAAACCCGAGACGTTTTGTGGTCCAGGGTCACATATATATTTCACACACACGCAAAATTGAACTGTTATTCATCAGTTTTGATAATTACAGTTTTAAATTTACATATTTTATAAGGAAACCTTTAAATCTGTTAGTTTTAATAAAAAAAATAATTATAATAATAAATCAACCCAACATTTAAAAGGCTTTTTTGATCATAAAAAAGCACCAGTCATATTACTTTCCCTAATTTGAAACAAGCCTTTATGAATCCCAACATTTAATACATGAAATATGGAGGAAAACATATAGACCTATTTATAATTTTCTGCACAAACCACTTGGCCCTGACAACCTCTTTCAAGTAACAACTGTTTCAAGTAAATCCTTATGTAATCTGTCAGTAAAAAGGAGTTTTATTTCTCAAGAATTGTAATTCTTGTTTAATTGTGTGTAATTGTGGGAGAGAGACTTGCGGATAGTCATACTCACGATGAACTTTTAGCCTGTCTTGAGTCTCTGAGTAATCTTACTAACTAAGGGACATAAATAACAAACATTTTTACACTCAGGATCTGAAAAACTGCACCATAGATTTAACCTAAACCTCCTGGGAATCAAAAGAAATATTGATTCAGGCCCAGACAATAAGACCGTCTTGCAGTGACGATTAACTAAAGCCCAAATGTAGCCCTGGTATTGAGGAATGTACCATCATGGACTCACTTATTGCAACTCATTTTGAAAAAGGAATTGACATAAAATCAGATTAGCAAATTATGCCAAACTCAAAATTTTAGGGAACATGTGCTTACCATTTACCAGCTTCAAACACCCCCATATAGTGATGTCTCATCATAATATTGACTGAAAACTAAATAATACAAATCTAAGAGCTAATCCTTTCAATCAGATAGACTGAAAGTAAATATTAACATTAATGTGGGGGAAATTCTGTGGTGAAACCAGAAGATCTGATTACTATATGAAATGACTGTTTCAGAATGTTTTCTTGGACATAGTATAGGCAAGACAAGTGTACAATTCTGACTTATCTAGCTATATTTTTCAGAAGAGTTTTACAGTAGTTCAAATGCATTTAAGTGAATTTTTCCTATAACAAGCTACTTTCCCCCACAATAGAGTGGGGGAACTATGACATCAGAACCCGGAAGAGTATTTCGCCGTGGGTTCCTTCGAGATTTTCCTATATGGGGTTTTATAATGGGTTTTTTCAATTTATGAGTAAAATAAAGCCCGTGGTAAACATAGCTTGATGATACTTTTACATTTTGTTCTACAACGTAAATTACACCCATCCATACCCAAAACAAAAATTTTGAAGCAATTATGTTCATTTTTGAAAATGTATATTTTTAAATAAGTAACTAGATAAGAACGTTTGGGCTGTAAGTGTGTGCAGTTTACATTGTAGAAGAAAACGTAAAAGTATCGTCAAGTTATGTTTACCACAGGCTTTATTTTACTCATAAATTGAAAACCCATGAACGCTCGAAGGAACCCACTGCGAATTGCACTTCTGGGTTCTGACGTCATAGTTCCCCCACTCTATTACCCTTCACGGGGAACTTGATTGACAGGCGATCTGACCAATCATAACGCCGAATTTGCCAATTTTGTCTGACAAACAAACCAGACCAGAGAGTAGATTTGCATCGGTGGACTTGAAAAATGGTGTGTATTGACGTCTTTGCACAGTTGAAACAAGATACCTTCTTATGTTCATTCATGTTTATTTCATGCTACAACTAGTATAGAGGACGAGATGATCGCTTCACGTGCAGCTTGAACTGAGGCGCTACAGTGATCTGTCACAACACATTAAAAAGCCACAAAATGGCATTTATTGTTTGAATTTCTTTAAAAAATTACAAAATTTGAAAGCTGAGACTATACCAAAAGTAACGGCGTAAAGACAAC
This sequence comes from Sinocyclocheilus anophthalmus, assembly GCA_018155175.1. NCBI lineage: Eukaryota > Metazoa > Chordata > Actinopteri > Cypriniformes > Cyprinidae > Sinocyclocheilus > Sinocyclocheilus anophthalmus. The sequence goes on from JADLZN010001429.1 coordinate 29,425, forward strand.
AATACACAACATTTTTCAATTTCAAGTCCACCGTCATTAATCTACTCTCCTGTCTGGTTTGTTTGTTGGACACAAATGGCAGATTCGGCATTATGATTGGTCATCTCGCCTGTCGATCAAACTCCATGTGAAGGGTCAATTAGCAGTGTGCAAATAAACGCAACATTACTGTTTTTAATGTAGCACTGCAGTCTGCATCAATGCAGAGCGAGTTGAAGTAATCGCACACTCTCTGTACTATACTCTGCTGGAAAGTCTGATTCATTCCAGTGAATCGGTTCGTCCTAGACAGTCCTCTTTCTCTCTCACTGGAAAGTAGGCCTACAATTGAGTCTAATCTATCAGTTCGTCCGAAATCACCCACGCTGTCATATATGTAGTCCGATTCATTCTCTTGAATTGTTTCGTTCTAACTTTTCTAACTATTCGAGTTGCTTCAGGTCATTTTTGTATTCGTATTAATCAAATATAAATGTATAATCTTAATTTATGTATAAATTAAGCATCATTCTAATATTTCCTTTACATTTAGCCTATTTAATGTAAATGTAGGATATTTATTCAAGTTTGAAGTTGTCACTAAATCATGAGTAGCTAGACTGACAAGGTACAGGTTTAAAGTAGCTTCTCCAACACATGGTTGTGCTTTCAGATGCACAAACTTTAGCAGTCAGAAATGCACGACAACAACAAAAGACACCTCTCATTTGAAATTAAAATCCCTGTAGCCCAGTCACAGTGACCATAGAGACACATATAACCTCCATGGAAAATGATGTGATTGTCTTCTTTTAGTCTTCTTTTAGTGGTTTGCATCATAAGACTCCACTTGAGCAGGACAAAGCAATCTTTCAGTTATGATATTAAAGATGATCTGGGTGACCTATAAATGGGTGGTGAGGATGAGGAAATTGTTAGTTTTCATGTGGTGTTTGTGTGGTTTTTCATTCAGTCGGAACAACCATATCCGTACAACACCACTTCATAGGACCTTAAGAAAAAAATCCTGTTTTCCCATTTTCTCCCATAATTATGGTTTCTGTGGAGAATGTAGGAAATAGCTGTGGTGTAACTGTACATGATAACTGGATAAAGTTCAGACGTGCATGTTACTTGCTTACACTTGTAGACAGTTGCATTTGAATTTATTCATTTGGCAGGTGCATTTATCCAAATAATTCCTTTGCTTTTGTATCACAGTCAGACATTTATATTAAAATGATTTTTGAAACAGTACAATTGTATGAACCTATAACTGTACAAAGCAAAACCAGCATAACATGTAATGATCATGGGCTTGGACTGCATCTTGAATGCTTTGGATTACATAAGATATTTTTACAAACCGAATTTGCAAAATGCAAACTTGCTTTCCCTTTAACACTGAGTTTGTGTTTTAAAAAAGCACGGTCTATGTAAAGTTTCATCACATATTCTCATGATGATATGGGAGGTGACTTTTAACATTTCTTGGTTTCATGTATTGCAACATCTCAAGTCAAAGCTGGACAATGTGAAGGGTGGTGTGATGTAAATCTGTTTGTGTGATTTTGGACTTGGTGTGAGTACGTGCTCAATGACCCGAAGTGAAATGCAGATTTTTTTAAAATTTTTTTGTGGGTGGACACTAAATGAAAGCTACACTTATAAAAATTACAAAACTTGTTGAAAGTCAGATCTTGAAAGACTGAAAGCTCATCTTTTCACCTGCACACAAATAAAGAACAAGTGTCACTGGACCTGTCATCATATAAAAGGTAGGTTCACTTTAAATATGGAATTACTTAACCTGTTTTGTTTATTGAGTATTGGAATTATTTTTTATTACACAACAATTTGCTTTTAGCTGATATATGTCAAATATTTTAATTATGCTGATGTTGTGCCATTTTTGTATCATAATGTATATTACTAGTAAAACCCATACATTTCCCATACAAGAGAAAAAGCTCATTTGCTTTTACTCGTACCTCAATTTTACATTTTAACGTGTATGAAATTAACAAAAAAAAACAACACCTATGCTTGGCGATTAATTAAGATTGTGTGTGTGTGTGTGTGTGTGTGTGTATCAAGGCAGCACATTCTTAAATCTTATAATTATATATATTTGTATGTCTTTCAAAAAGAAGAAAAGTAGTACTGGTCTACTAACCTTTTTTGACTGGAGGTATTTATGTTACAAAAGATTTATATTTCAAGTAAATGCTGTTCTTTTTAACTTTATTTGTTTAAGAATCCTGAAAAAAGTATCACAGGGCCCAAATATAAAAATAAATAAGCAGGGCAACTGTTCCAGCATTGATAATAAATCAGCATATTGAATGATTTCTGAAGATCATGTTACACTGAAGACTAAGTCTGGACTGAGACGATTTGCTCATGCGTCACAGAATAATTAATTATGATATTAAATAGAAAACCATTTTTTATCACAATATAGTGTTTTTTTTGTATTTCTGATTAAATGGAATAGCTGCAGAGGACTTCTTTAAAAAGCTTATGCACCTTACTATCCCAAAATTTTAAATGGCAGTGTGTGTGTGTGTGTGTGTGTGTGTGTGTGTTGTGTATACAGTATATAGTAATTAAAACATTTACATATAGAAATATTAAGAATTAGAAAATAAATATTTATACGGCTATATTTAGGCTAAGATTGTTTTAATCTTCCTGTCACCCTTTCCTCCCATGTTTTAATTCTTCACAAGTTCTTCTTCATTGTCCATGTCCGCATGGGCGCACTTGGTAATTTCCTCTCCAAGCTTTTTCAGACAAGTGCGTCTCACTCAACCATATTGGGAAGTGTGCTGAGTTCTGCTGATCTTCCGATAATGGTTCTTGGAGCTGGACTGGACAAAGTCTGGGGAGATGAACAGTCCAGTATGGTCTGCAACATCAACACTCCTGGTTGCTTGAACGCGTGCTACGACCACGCCTTCCCCATTTCCCACATGCGATTCTGGGTGCTCCAAATCATCTTTGTGGCCACGCCAAATCTGGTCTACCTCGGCTACGTTCTGCATGTCATCCACAAGGAAAACAAACTGAGGCAGCATTTACAAAACCAGGCAGAGAAACGTGGGGTAAAACTGCCCAAATACACTGATGACAACGGGAAGATTTATTACAAAGGGAGCCTGCTTGGTTACTATATGTTGAGTCTCATTGTCACCATTTTGTTTGAAGCAGGGTTCATTGTGGCCCAGTACTATTTAATCGGCCTTTGGATGCCCACACAGCTAGAATGTAACGTAGATCCTTGCCCTGCAATTGGTCTGCATTGTTTTACATCCCGCCCAACTGAAAAGACCGTCTTTATTGTCTTCATGCTCATTGTGGCATGTGTGTCTTTAGTTTTAAATCTAGGAGAGATATTCTATCTGATGGGTCGTAGAGGCGAACACAAGAGGAGGACATCTGCAGTGGCTGAGATGCAGAAATTAACCCCCACTAAGACATTTCGCTGAATGAAACTTACAGTAACTTACACCTTCTTTCTTTGCACAGTAAAGCTTACTGTAACTACTAACTTTGCAATGTCAGCACTTTGTACTTGTTTAATAAACCATCATTTGATTGGTTTAAGGAAACAATTGATGCATTTTCTCTAATCCAATTTTAACTAGTGTTTACATCTACTATAAAATGATGCATACATTTATAACTATAATACCAGGGCTTGTAGCAATTATTATAAACCCACACAAATACAAATCTCCACACATTCTGAGAGATTATTACTTTTCAAAGACCCCTGGATGTCTTTCAGTCCCACTGAAACTGCAGGGTGGTACGTTTTCAGAAGGAAGGCTACTCCATATTCTACCATATTTATCCATAAAGAGTGTTAAATGTTCATATTAGTACCTCTCTCTCTCTTAATCAGGTCTGTAAAGGTTCTTCACAGCGATGCCATAGAACAGGGGTGGCGAACCTTGGTCCTGGAGAGCCGCAGCCCTGCAGAGTTTTCTGCTTCACCCCCCTATCAAACACACGCCTTGACAATCTAGTCAAGGTCTGAAGGGTCCTAAAGCTACAGGCAGGGATTTTACTATAGGTTGAGCTGTACTCTGCAGGGCTGCGGCTCTCCAGGACTGGAGTTCGCCAACAGCTATCCTAAAAAAACCTGGTTGCAAAGGCTCTTTAAAAAAACATCTCTTTCTTACCTTTTTATAATCTGAAGAAACCTTCTTTCGCCACAAAGAACCTTTAGGGTTGTCATCTTCAGATGTTAAAGGTTCTTTATGGAACCATTTAGAGAAAAAGGTTCTTATATTGCATCGTGAAGCACCTTTATTTTTAAGAGTGTAAATGGTACGTTTTAGTACCTAAATGGTGCAGTATACCTTTTATAAGGTAGGCCTACCGTCAAGTGACAGATTTTGTACTTTTTTTCTGAGAGTGCAGCAATTCAGCCATTATTGTAAACATATTTACTGTTAACATGTCATGTGTGCAAATATAAATACAACATCAACCAAGCGTGTTGTTTATAAGGTGCAGGAGAAGTTACATTTCTAAATATTGCAAGTTGGGTAAATTGTCCTATATTAACCAGGACAAGTCTTTCCATCTTCCCAACACAGGAGGGCGTATGAGGATTACAAATATTTTAAAACTCAGAAAACTCAAGCACCAGTGCATTTTCAATGCATAAAATAAAACTTTAGACAGATTAACACAATATTTATAGCCGTTGTGCTTAGAAAACAAAGAAAAAAAGTACTTTTGCATTTATAACGTTATATTATTTTTTAAAGTTACAAATATTTTTTTAAATAAATGTAAAAAAAAAAATACTTAAAAGTGTACTCGATATAATCTGTTTTCATTGTTACAGTGCATTTTATTGATCATTTTTGTGCTTCAAGTTTTCCCATCAAGGAATATTTCTCCCCCAAATACAAAAGGAAAAAAAAAATACAGGTCGTCAACATTAATATGGGCTTCTTTCTTCCATAGACCCCCAAAGGGAAATATTAGGCAAGTAACAAGACACCCGAGAAACAGCGTTGGCTTTACTAATGTCAAATCTGGCGTGACACGTGACGCCATATTTGAATATTTGTGAGTTAAAACCTTAAAATATGAGCATGTTCAAATAGAACAAATTAGGTTCCAACAGCACATGAGATGTGTGAAGTACTTCTACGATACCTTAAGATCGTCATTTGGGGAGGTGTGGAACAAAATGAGGGTAAATGAGACAATTGATATGTTTGGATGCTCCTTTAAAGGCGTCATATGATGCGATTTCAATTTTTCCTTTCTCTTTGGAGTGTTACAAGCTCTTAGTGCATAAATAAGATCTGTAAAGTTGCAAAGACTAAAGTCTCAAATCCAAAGAGATATTCTCTTTATAAAAGTACAGAGTCAGCCACACCTACCTAAAACGGCTCGTTCTAACACGCCCCCACATATCTACATCACGATGTGGGAAGATTTGCATAACGCCGCCCAAATGTTCACGCAAAGAAAGAAGATGTAAGTATTATTCTCGCTGTAGGATTGTTGTTGCCGCCGCCGCCATGTCGTGAAGGCGCTGTGTGTTTCGTTGTGAAAGTGAAACTACTTTGTTTGGCCTTCCAAAAAAGGACGATATCCGCTTCGTCATGCCTAGAGCTGATCCGTGCTGGTCGCTGAGGAAATACATCAACTTCGTGCTGTGGATCGCCAGATCAGCTTTCAACGTGGACGAAGAGGTCCAGCCCGGGGTCGTCACATGTGGTTGCCGCAAGCCCAACCTTGGTTCGTCGAGGTTTTACATTTTAACGTGTATGAAATTAAAAAAAACAAAACAAAACTCAACTCCTTCGTCGAATCCGCCGGCCGCGCCTTTCTCAAACCCGCCCGCCTCTGCTTACTCAAGCCTCTGCTCATACTCTAGGCCGCTGCTCACTTAAGGCCGCGGTGTGACGCTTTTTCGTTTTTTTCCGTTGTGAAAGCGAAACTACTTTGTTTGGTCTTTTCCAAAAATGGACACGACTAGAAATTTGTGGTTAAGTTGTATTTACAACACTGGTCCAGAACATTTCAACCCAAATAGTCAGATGGGTGCAGCGCATTTTATGGAGGACTGTGTCCTGATCCTGGTAGAGTAGACTACAATGCCGGCTGTTCTACTCACTGACTGTAAGTAAGTTTTTTATATTTAAAGAATTTGCCACTGATGATTCAAACGCAAGTTTTTTGGGCAGTGTAGAGTAGCCCTTGTTGTTTGTCATTTCTCCCCGATCTAACTCAGACATGGTTTTAGTTAAGCAGCTTTCGGCCAGACAGGGCATCACAGGTGGTAAGGGGCGTACATATCCGTCACACGCTTGAGGTATTCGGCCAATCACAATGCCCTACTGGTATAGCCGCTTTTCAGAACGATGAGCTTTGTAAAAATCGGCATGTTTCAGAAAGGCGGGGCATAGAGGAGAAACATTAATGTACAGTATGTGGAAAATAATGTATTTTTTTAACCTTATAAAAAAAAAAAGTAAAAAAAAAAAAAAAAAAAAAACAAAAAACAAACCGCATAAACACATTTCATTACACCAAATACACCAAATAATGTTCTTTTTAGCAACATAATATGACCCCTTTAATTCTTTGCTGAAATTAAGGAAACTAACAATTCCTGATATAGGCCTACATGTCTACCCACACATCATTAGCTGAGCAATACTTTAATATACCCTAACAAGAAAAAGCATAGTAACGTTATTTACAAAGGTTTTAACACATTCATTTTAACTAATGAAAACATTTCATGATTAAAGCACAATGTGTAAGTGCTAAAATTAGCATGAGCTATGCTTTTATGAAACAAATAATGTCATATACTAACACTGCTCTCGTATAGTTACATGTGGTTTGCTTTAACCAAACAGAGAGAGGAAAATATGTAAAGTTACAAAATGAACTATTGTGTGTTATGACAATTCTACTGTAAAACACATAGAGCATCACAAAGGTTTATACGAAGAGATAAATGATAAGTCATATGACAAGACATTACTTTAATAAAGGTTAAAGTTAAATAAAGTCCATATAAAATTACCTGAAATGCCCTGCGGCACCATGCAGATGTTCATCAACATTCAGTCTGGTGCAAACATTGTTCAAAATACATATAATAATTTCACAGCAAAACAAAAACTGTGCAAAACAAAATGATCACAATGAATTTGAATACCTAGACCCTACATTCATTTAGCTATGGACAAGCTTACAACATCAAACATGATCTTTTCAGCCTTAAGTTTAGGTAGACTTTAAAGTTCCTGTAATGTACATCTTGGATCCGTTTAAACCTTGTGAGAACATGCTCTTCTGTGTGCCACGATGTCTCTTTGACCCGCGGCACATCAGGTAGAACATCTCGATCACGTTCAGAAGCAGAGAGATACACGACACCACCAGCATGAAGATGATAAAAATGGTTTTCTCTGTGGGACGAGACATGTAACACTCAACCGTATGAGGGCAAGGAGATTGGGAGCATTCTATCTTAGGGATCATTATGAAACCGTAAATATAATACTGGCCTACGATAAAAGCAGCCTCAAGCAAGATCTTAGCAAACAAGCTGGCTAGGTAACTACCTAACAACTGGCCCTTGATTATAACTTTGCCATGATCGTCGGTGTATTTGGGATGTTGCTTTTCCTCTTGGCTTTCAGTCTGATGTCTCAGTTTCTTATCTTTGTGGAGAATATGCAGAACGTGGCCGAAGTATAGAAGCGTTGGCGTGGACACAAAGATGATCTGAAGTACCCAGAAGCGAATGTGGGAGATTGGAAAGGTGTGATCGTAACACACATTCGTACAACCAGGTTGCTTAGTGTTGCAGATCATTTTTGATTGTTCGTCGCTCCACACCTTTTCGGCCCCGGCTCCGAGAACCATGATCCTGAAGACAAAGAGGACAGTGAGCCACACTTTCCCAATGACCGTGGAGTGAGACTGCACTTTGTCCAGCAGCTTGGAGAGAAAGCCCCACTCTCCCATGCTTGTGCCTTTAGTATCTTCCCTGCCTGGAAAACTAGGGGAGAAAAACAGAATTTTGAGTGGCTGGGTTTAGATCTTTTTAAAAATCAATTTGACCTAAAAATGAATTTTTTATTTATTCACCATCAAACCCCATGTGCAGTGCAAAACAAAATAATTTCTTATTCGGTATGTTTGTCCTGTTTTCCAGTACAAATACCGATATCTAAACTTTCCTAAATTTAAACAAGAAAAGCAAAATGACTTAAGATATTAAGTCTTAAATTCCAGAAAATAAAATTAAGTGAGTTTATGCATAAAAGAAGAAAAAAATTATCATCAGTGGGTTAAGCAAAAATAAAGATTTTCTTAAAGGTGACATATCATGAAAATCTAACTTTTCCAGGTTTTAAGTGCTATAATCAGGTCTCCGGTGCATCTACCAACCAAGGAAACATGAAAAAAAAGATTAACCCAATAACTTTGTTTTGGTAAGCCTTTTTCTGCAAGCGTCTGCAAAAAAACGAGCGCATCTGATTTCGCTCCCTTGGTGACGTGGCAAAGGGATTCCATTATAATATTACCGCCCCATAATCTGTGAGTTTCCAAACATGCTAACTGTTCTGCCTTTGACTGCACAGATGAGCATAGAACACTATTTAGAGTCCCATCCTCAGAGGAGACAACAGGCAGGGATTTAATTGAGTTTATTTTACACTGTATAATTGCAGCTGCCACACAGATCTCCAATAAAAATGCGATTTAATTTCCCACTTTATTTTACCTACATTCACAGACATAACCGACTGGTTTTGTAACTCATGTGTGTTTTAACATAAACTTGTGTGTATGAGACTCCTAGTTAGTACTCTCGCATGCTGTGAACCAGCCGCTTTCCCGGTCCGTATTGTGCTTCGATGTGTGCGATCAACACTTATATCTGAAGTTTAAACTCATATGGTTTAAAACGCATGATTTCAGCGCGATAAACATGATAATCAGAACCAAAACTGATGTTTTTTTAACAGATACCAGTTGTAAAGGCGCAGCTCTATTCTGGAAAAAGGGAGCGGGGAGCAGCAGCTCATTTGCATTTAAAAAAACAGGCCCGAAAAACAGCGTGTTTCTGCGTCCACTCAAAATAGGCATTTTTTCTGAGTGTGGAATCATGGAGTTGTGGTCTTCATCCCCACAGCAGATGCAATCCGATGGGACTCGGCCAGAAATCATGTTCATGGATGAGCTAATGATTTATTAACGTAGAATAAAGCAGGGTGAGGCTGAAAGCCATCGAAACGAAACGAGGCCGCTGAACGAGCGTGACACACGAGATTTTTTTTAAAAGCAGCGGAGCTTTTGTTATGCCACAGTCGACCGCTTCAGCTCCTTCCGGTCGTGTGTATGTGGGGAAAAAAAGCAGCGCTGTTTTATCATACTAGATACATTTGAAAGTTCTGTTATAATGCTACTCTGTGCGGTCGTCACCGGTCTATTAAAACGCACAACATATTAAAGAGTCTTTGGTGTTTCCATGTTTTCTACAAAACAAAACCGGAAATCGAGGGCGTATGATGTCATTGGCAGGCGACACAATGACACTATGGACACGCTCCGTGCAACTAGTTAAAATTGCTTATTTCTCTGAACATTCTTCGAAACATTTGGGATAATGTAAGTACACAAGTCAGCAAAATATATAACACTGTTCTAGTGGTTTTTGGATATTTTAATAAAAACATCTTACATATTGTGCCTTTAACCCATTTACATTTTTTCTTGTTTTAATCATAAACACATATTTTGATTTTTGACTCATTTTTAGACAAGTAAAGTAAATATATCTTGATTGAACAATTTTGAGATATTTGTAATGGAAAACAAGACAAAAATACTAAGAAAGAAATTCTAATTTTAGCAGTGTGTTATTAGATTTCAGTGAACTCAAGTAGAATTTTTACGCAAAAAGGAGGAAAAAAAACACCAAAAATGCTTGACACCACCGTTTCAAACTTAAAAAATGTACTCCACATAATGTGTTTTCATAGTCACATTGCATTTTGTTCTTTTTGATGTATGTGCTTCAAGTATTCCTATCAGGATTCCCATCAAGGAATAGGCTAGTTCACCCAAAATTGAAATGTTTTCTCAACGCTGCATAGTTTTCTTTTTTCCATAGGCGTAATTTTAGTGATTATCAATGACCAATGCTTGCTGATTGCAATCAATTATGTCATAAACTCAATAAACTCATATATATTTTTGAATCTGCACACGGCACACAGAGTTTCGGTATAAGGGCAAGATTATCAGAGAATAATTAGATAATTATGTATACCAAACACAATCTAATGTTCAGAAGATAAGAGCGTTCAAGGTGCGGTGTTAAAATCTTAAATCACATTAAGCAAACAAAATATGAATTTGAATTGAACATCAAAATATTTACTTAAAAAAGAAATTATGAGTTGCACTTCAGCTGACAAAACCAAAACACAACATTGATTGCTGTCTATATTTATCCTCAAGGGGTCTTTGACAAGAAACAATTCTAGGCATTAAAGTAATTACATTTGTGTTTTAATGACAAAAAAGAAAAGAATATGCAACTAATTAGCAAGGAGATGTTTCAACATCAGCCCTCAAGATACACAGTGTTTTAACAACGTGAATGACTGACTTTTTCAATCTAGCATTCAGTTTGAAAGAGTGAGTGGTTAACATTCAGCAATCACCAAAATCCGTCTGTATATCAGTACAATGTAACATGATTAGATTATCAGTTTTGGTACCTGTTTAAAATTCTGAACTTAACAATACACAAGATCACATATTAAAAAAACACAGAAGAATTTAAAATATGTACATTTTATATTTTTACCTGTGACAACTTGCGTCTCAGTGCGGTGTGGATTGACTGTCTTGCTCAATGATTAAATGGCATGTGTCAGGTGTAAGGATTTAACCTCAGTGCACTGGATTTCACAATGTCTTTTTTTTTTTGGCTGCCATCTTTCTCTTGACGTCTGATTAAAGTTCCATGGCCATATTTAGGATAACGGGATAAAATTGAGCCCAAAGTTAATTATTAATCTTGTTAGAGAGTCTAAGAGAGATACATAGTACATGTGAGACAAGATCCCTGTACCTTTATATTCTCATATACTCATGCGTATAAATAGATAAATATACAAGTTCAATTCATTCACATGAACAAGCTTGATTTGTCATCATTGGGATTCATAACATTACTGACATTTCTGAACACAATGGAAACTGTGAAGTAAAAACCGCTCTGTTTTTAATGTTTCATCACGAGAGAAGAGAACAGAATAAATATCCTCTTGGCATTCAGAAGAGAAGGAGCTTTTATAACATAATGAATCCTTGAGTTTTAGTGCTTTAGGGTATTAATCTTCTAAGCTGTAGTTATTCTATGCTGGAGTCAGTAAAAGAACAGTGATAAAAATCAGCAGCGTGGTCATATTTGAGAAATGCGAGAACAACATGTATCAACATAAAGATAATGCAACTTGCAGTGCAATACAAAGAGAAGAACTCAAAAAATGATTTTATACATGATTCTTAAATAAAAGCACTGTTTGAATCTGTACAGACATGTTAAAACATTCTATGTATTTAAGGTAAAGAGCAATTACGAAGACAGTTATTAGATGTTAGCAATCTTTAATTATTCTAATTATTAGTCTAATTATATAATTACGAAATTATTAATTCTTAAAGTCCTCCTGCAGTGAAAATCAAGTTTTTTATGTTGTGTATTTGTCTATGTGGTGTTTTTAATATGCTTTTAGACAAACCATGTGCCAATCTATTAATCAACACCATTGCTGAGTATTTTCTCCTTAAAACTGTAGTTTCCCAAAGGCTGACCCAGAAATGCGGTTTGAAACAGCCCTCGGTTTGCTACGTCACAAACCAATAACCGATCACGTCAAGGGATCGATTCCTATCACTATCATTATCAATATACCAATACCGACACAAAACCAAAAATCTATTAGAGCAAAAAAAACCCATGAGCGTGGTTTATGTGCATTTAGAACCCATAACTTTGCATTAATACCCGTGCAACATGTAAAAGTCGCCCGGGTCAGATGCACCTCTCCTGCATCGCGTCTGCACTTCCACGTGATGCTCGCGGACGCGAATTAACAATCCAACTGACTGCATTCGAGTCTTCAAGGCATTTTAGGACACAACATCGTCAGTAGTAACTTACACGATGTTCCGTATTCACTGTAGTTGTCCGCTAGTAAAAACATACACTGTAAAAAATAATTGTAATTTTAACTGTAAAATTTTGTAAAAACACTACGGAAAAAAACTGTTATTAGGTTAACAGTAAGTTCCCGTACTATATACAGGGAAAAACTGTAAAATATCTAACCAGACATTTCATGTAATTTTACAGTAAAATGCTGTTAATTTGACAGTTTTTATAAGTAAAAATAACAAATCAATGTATAACTTACAGTCAAAAACTGTAAATTGATATTCCCAGAATTCCCTGCATTACACTCCATATTTAAAAGTATTTTGTTTAAATAATCATGTTTTTTAATAGTTTTTATTAGTTATGTATATTTGGGCTTTGTTACATCTTCTGTTGTTTAATGAAAGTTTAATGCATTATTTAAGTATCGTGTGTGTTACCATGATGGTGTTTTGTGTTTGCATGAATGACTCTGTGCACCTTCTATATATTAGTATATACTTCTGCTTGTGGCGAAGCTGCTTGTGATGAGCTTTGATTCATCATGTGACTTTCTCATCAACACCTGCTCGATTATGTGGTTGTCAGTATGTTAAAGGTACAAAACAGATTTTAATAGCGGTGTGCATTGTTGAATTGACTGGTTTACATTCTAATTTTTCTTGTTTGTAAATTACAGTTTTATAGTGTAAAATGTACAGTTTTTGGCCGTAAATGTGTACAGTTTTTCTGTATTTTTTACAAAATTATTCTGGCAACCACAGCTGCCAAAATTATTTTGTAAAAACTACAGAATTTTTTTTACAGTGTAGTTTTATCAGTCATTATCCGTGTATGCCATTGTTTTGCGGTTACTACATTTCAGTGAATCAGGAGGAACTGGCTGGTGTGTGAGTGAGTGGATGCAGGGCTAATTTGCATATTCATAGATCAGCACATAGTAAATGAGGCAAGGGTGTAGAGCTACATTCAAGCTATTTTAAGGCATGAGAAAATTATTTTCACAAGAAAAAACATTTATATATGTCCTTTTGATGATCAAAGATAAGTTTTAAGGGATAAAATATGTGACTACAGGGGGACTTTAAATATTGTAATTTTCCACCACAAGGCAAAGGTTTTTAAACAGGAGAGGATATTTTGCGAAAAAAAGAAAGAAACTTCTGTTGATTTAAATGTTTTATTTCAAAGAAGGATATTGTCTTTATGCTCTCTAAACATCACTGACACCAGTTTACATTCAGAATACACATTACTATAAATTAGTTTCTTTTTTAAATGGAAAATATGGCCAAATAAAATGATAACATCACACAAACAGACATGTAGACAGTGCTTAAGTCACTTACTGACTCTTAATACATATATTTACACACAATATATACAATCTTATAACAGTAAGTATTTATATCAGAACTATCCAATTAAAAGTCAAACATGCATTGTGCACAAAATGATCATAAAATAATTCAATAACACACTCCGTTTGAGGTGTATCATACCAATACTTTCTTTTTCAAGTGTGTAAATAATGGACCATAAGCTAAGGGCTATAGAAATCAAATTGTAGATACGTTTCTCTAAAAACTTGGCAGATTGGGGGAATTTCGGAGATAAAGCCTAAATCTAATGGTCTTCCATCAATTGTTTTTCTTCTTTCGCCCCATCCAGGCTTCCTCCAAGACTCTGCCCGCTCTCATACTGTTTGTTCATTTTGTTTTGCTTCAGCGCATCTTCAGAGGTCATCCAGGATGATGGCAAACTTGCGGGGCTTTTAGCCGAAGTGATATTATGTGTCCGTCTCTTGCTGCTCCGGCATCTGACCCTGGTGCACAGCAGGTAAAACACCTCTATGACATTCAGTACCAGAGACACACAGGCTACCACTAGCATAAAGATGATGAAGATGGTCTTCTCTGTTGGACGGGACATGAAACATTCTACAGTGTAAGGGCAAGGGGATTGGGAACATGAAAACCTGGCGATCATCACAAAGCCGTATAAATAATACTGTCCGACAATGAACGCAATCTCCAAAATTATTTTAAAAAACAACTGGGTTAGATAGCTGCCGAGCAGGTTTCCTTTAATTTTGACGTGACCACTTTCATCTGTGTATTTGGGGGCCTTCAACTTGTGGCCCTCGCCAAGACTTTGTATCTTCTCCCTGAGTTTGTTCTCTTGGTGAATGACCTGCACCGCATGGCCCAGGTACACCAAAGTTGGAGTGGATACAAATAGGATCTGCAAGACCCAGAAGCGGATATGAGAGATGGGGAACTGCCAGTCGTAGCACACGTTCTCGCAACCGGGTTGCATCGTGTTGCAAACCAAATTAGATTGTTCATCACCCCAAACGCTCTCCGCCGCTGCTCCCAGCACCAGGATCCTGAAGATGAAAAGGACGCTCATCCATATCTTGCCGATGACGGTGGAGTGAGACTGTACTTTGTCTAATAACGCCGAGAGAAATCCCCAGTCTCCCATGTTTGCTGATGCCCAGACTTTCCTGTAAAAAAAAGACATAAGAAAGAAAAGGAAGATGAAATACAAGGTCCACTTTAGGTGTAACTTAATCAATAAGCCTTTAAATGATGGTCTTCATTAATGGTATACTCTTAATAGATTAATATACTTAATAATTAATAACTCCTTCAAACAAGTTCAGTTACTGTGCCCATAAAGAAAGCAAAACATAAAAAAATGTTATACAGGTAAAAGAGGTTTTATTAATTAATTAAATTGAATTTAAAGTATATATTTTATGAAACTATATCAAATGCATTAATGATTGTAATAAATTAACATATGGTGCAGGCAGCTAAATGTACAACAAAATTAACTTGCAGAGGTTTTTACTGGATCACAGGGAAAAAACTTATTAATAACTATTTCTGAATCTTATTCATTGACTAAAGGTCAATGTGGCTACTGGTAAACCTAAAATACTTACAAATTGATTTACATGTTAAAATAATCCTCTAAAACTTTACTCTGTCTTTAAAACATTTACCATATTAAAAAATGCAATGTTTTTAAGGTAAAGAACAATTACTACGATAATTAATTAGATATGAGTAATTAAGCACTTAGCCTGATTAGTTGGATTCAAACTATTTTTATTTAATTAATTCCTAAATATTGTCTTTTAACTCCACAAGGCAAACAGCTTTTGTATATGCTACCTTAAACAATGTATACTTGAACAAAAATGTACAAACAATGTAATATTGATTTCAGACTTACCTTTAGTGAGTTGTACCTCTTCCTATTAGAATCTAAGCCGCATACCAAGTGATAGCTGAGAATAGTTGAACCTTGATTTTTGGGCTTTGCTAAGATTGCGTAATAGCTGAAAGTGGCCTGCTGTCACGTTGTCCAACGGTAAAATAACAAGATCTTGAATGCAAGTACGCAGGAGTGCCACATTAATGATTGAAAGGCTTGAACAATAATATGTAATACTTAAGTCTCTAACCCACACGACAAATATTATACTGTATTCTAATTAAAAAAGTATCTATTCGTTATGTATATATATTTTTAAGTACTTTAATACTTTTATTCAGCAAGGATGCTTTGAATTGATCAAAAGTTACACTAAAGACACTATATAATGTTACAAAAGAGTTATATTTCAAATAAATGCTGTTCTTTTCAACTTTATATTTATCAAAGAATCCTGAAAAAAAATCATGATTTCCACAAAAATATTAAGCAGCACAACTGTTTTCAACATTGATAGTAATCAGAAATGTTTTTTGAGCACCAAAGCAGCATATTAGAATTATTTCTGAAGGATCATGTGACACTGAAGACTGGAGTAATGGCTACTAAATATTCAGGAATAAATTGCATTTTAAAATATATTAAAATAGAAAACTGACTTGTCTTTATTTTTTTTCCCCTAAATACAGAGACTGAGAAAGAAATGGAAAAAAAAAACAATACCAAAAACACAGTTTACATGACACAGTTTGAAGCTTTACTTTTATTGAACCTTTCTACAGAGTACAATTTCAGACGTAAATGAGAAAAAACAAAGAAAAACAGATGAGAATTTTCAGCAATACATTATTGATTTGTTAAACAGAGAGAGAGACATAGTGTGCTTGAAGTTGGGGGGTCTTGACCATGCACGAGTCACTCGGATCAGTGGCTGTTTGCTCAAGTTGACCGTGTGAAAACCTTTGCGTACAGAGACCTGCTGATCAGATATGGACCTCTTGCATGTCAACACTGTGGTTCTCTGAAGCCACGCTCTTGGTTGCCTCATTGCCAAGTTCCCTCCTCTGAAGCACCACCTCACGGTTCATCCAGTTCAGAATCACCTGATCTGTAGTTTTGAAGTCCTTCCTGTTCACAACCGGGGTCACAGGAGTGATGGTGTAGTCCTTTTTGCGACTGAGACACTCGTTGATCTTCTTGACATAAAGATATAAGATCTCAATCACATTTAGGAGTAGAGAGATGCAGGCCACCACCAGCATGAACCAAATGAAGATGGTTTTCTCAGTAGGCCTCGACAAGAAACAGTCCACCTTGTGAGGACACGGAAAACGGCCACAGATGTATTGGGCCTGAAGAGTGAAGCCATAAATGTAGTACTGGCCTAAGATGAAGCCCACCTCTAAAAGTATCTTGCAATGCAAACTCAGAATGTAGCTTCTCAAGAGTCGCCCCCGAAGGTTGACCTTCCCATTGTCCCTGCTGTACTTGGGAAATTTGTAGCCTTTTTTGAGAAACATATTGATTTGCTCATTCTGAAGCTCTTTCTTCATCATCTCTCTCACTTTCTTTTCGACATGGATGACGTGGACGACGTGGCCCAGGTAGGCCAGAGTAGGTGTGGACACCGAGATGATCTGCAGTACCCAGAAGCGGATGTGTGAGATGGGGAACGCCTGGTCGTAGCAGACATTCTCGCAGCCCGGCTGCTCTGTGTTGCAGATGAAGTCCGACTGCTCGTCGCCCCACACTCTTTCGGCACCGGCGCCGAGGACTAGAATCCTAAACACAAACAGGACAGTAAGCCAGATTTTTCCCACCACCGTTGAGTGCGCCTGGACTCTATCCAGCAGTCTTCCGAGAAAGTCCCACTCACCCATCTTTAATGTTAATTGAATTCCTGAAAGAAAAGACAAAACCGTTAATTGGACATAGCAGTCCGGCTGCAATTTATATGCAGTGATATAATTAGTTTTTACATATTTTATGCAAGCACTATTTATGGATTCAGAAAATACTGTGTTTGTCGTCAAGTCAGGAGACAAACCCGGTTCTTTTCCATGACGTACATGGGAACCAAGGTTTTTGTGCTGAAAACCCAAAACATTGATAATGATAGTAGCAATACTCTATTCAGTCTTCAACTCAGCTTGGTGTTTTTTTATTGTAGTCTGTATAAGAATTACACTTTAAATACTTTGGGACATACATTTCAAACCACATTACATTTTTGGTGTTGTTGTTATTTTGTTTTTGAAGATGAAAGGTTTTATTTTTCACTAAAATGGTATTGTTGATAATACAATTAGGGAAACTATATTAAAACTATATTAAATTAGACAAATGCAAAACAGAAGCCTTTACACAGTGGGTACACGATATGAAATGGGGGGGGGGGTGGGGTGTAATAGGTCTGGAGTATAAACTGAACATATGCATTTCTTTTTTCAGATGCATCTTTTTCTTCTTTTTGTTTTAAACCAGTTTTTGCCATTCAAAATTTGGGTAATAAAATCTTTCATGTTATTGAAATAAGTCTTATAGTAACCAAGGCTGAATTTATGTGGTCAAGTATGCATTAAAACAGTAATACTGTGAAATATTGTAAGAATTGGAAATTACTGTTTTCTAGATTTATATATTTTATAATTTATTTTTCATATTGTTTATATTAATTTTATTCCTGTGATGGCAAAGCTGAATTTTCAGCATCATTGCTCCAGTCTTACGTGTCACATGATTCTAATATGCTGATTTGCTGCTCAAGAAACATCATTATCCATGTTGAAAACAGTTGTGCTGCTTAATTTTTTTCAGGATTCAGAATTGATTTAAAATATACATTTATTTGTAACATTATACATGACTTTTCATTAAAAAAACCTGACCCAAACTTCTGAACAGTAGTGGAAATAAATAAAGAGAGAATATCATAAGTAGGCATCAGTGATAAATAATACTCTTTTCGCTTACCAAGTTTAAGAAGATGGAGATGAAGTTTCGCCCACTCAGTGAGGGCTCCAGGGAGATGTGTATAACAGGTTTTCTCTAACCTTCCGCTTCATATTGAAGAGGTAGCTTCTGAAACAAAACAAAGATTATGACATTATCAGTGTGTATACTCCTACCAGTTTTCAGCCTTGACATCTGGAATTGGAAGATTTAGTCAGAATATGTTCGAATTGGTTGCGTATGCAAGTTTATATGACATGCATTATATAATAGCTCGTTTTATATATTGTACTTTACATCTTTACATCTCTGCACTACTCCAATCTGAATATTGAAAACATTTGTTTTCAAAAATGTTTCCTGAACATATTGCATTGCTCACCAGTCTGTCATGCCCCAAGCTCAAGCCACTGGTTGCGAGTTGGGTGTATGTAGCTTTGAAAAGTGATTTTTAGATTTAAAATTGTTACACCTTAATTCCGCCTATTTCTAAAATAATTGTATTCTCCATACTGTACTTCAGTTTTGACTATTGGAAGAATCCATTACTGAAGAAACATCCTATTTGTGGTAAAGGTAATGGTAGTTGTTACTTATGACTTTTTATGACCATTGAGAGTGTGCTGACCAGCTGCATCACTGTCTGGTATGGGAACTGCAGTGCTGCTGACCGCAAGACCCTACAGTGGACACAGCCGCAAAGATCATCGGTGCCCCTCTCCCTTCCATCCTGGGCATTTTCACTATACACAGTGCACTATACACTGTTTACCCTGAAATACCTCTTTTGCACAATGTCACGTACAGTATTTATGTAAAGTACTTGTATAGTTTGTCTTAGATTGTGTAAGTATAGTCAACTATTATAGTATATACAGTATATGTATAGTTAGATTACAGCTTTCAGTAGGTTAGCTATGTACTGTATAGGTTCAAAATTGTTTCTTACTTCAATTGTTGTATGTTTATATTTGTGTTTAATGATCTAGCACCGTGGTCCTGCGAGATACAACATTTCATTCCACTGTATGTCCACTCGTAGCAGAATGACAATAAAGCTTTACTTGACCTATGTTAATATGTGTGAGATTACGTGAGTAAAGTGCATTATGTGTTCTTGGCAGTAGACACAACATTTGACTTTATCTACACTTTCAAAGATAATACTGGCTGGCAGCATGATTGGAGTTTATACAATGGATTGTATGAACTCTAATCATGCTGACAGCATATATAAATCTTGGACCTTTTATCTATTACAAAATAATTTAACAACATTGATTTGATCGATTACAAAATAATTTAACATTAAAAATCAAACAATTTCATGCAGCATTAAATTACATTTCAGTTAATGAAGACTATATCAGAATCTTTAAATAAAAAAATAGTCTTTTTTAAAAACATTGGAGCTTTTTATTGATAATTTCATAGTTGCAACAACTAAATGAGATACACTGCAGTAACCAAACACTGGCTATACAATGATGCAACAAAGATCTACTGTATTACTGTAGCCAGTATACTCAAAAACACTTGGAATCAACAATAAATACATTTACAAAACCTTGTTTTTCTAAATATATGAATCTGACCTTTGCAAAATGCATAAAGCAGTAGTAAATAAACATTATAGATTTGTCATCAACCATTCAAACAACTTGTATATTTGTGCAAACAAATATACTGAAACACTGAGGAATTTCACTCAGAACTCAGTATTAGGGGGTTAAAGGGACAGGGTGAGTAGTTGATTTTCAGCTTCAACACTTTCATCACATGTTATTCCGAGTTTGGTCAAAATAAACTCTGCAACATCAATTTCAAGAACTAAGTCTTTCACATGGAGGGGAAACATCCCTGTCAGGTGGCCCTCGTGAATATGCGTGATCCCAGCATCCATACCCACTCTGGCATGCACTGCACCAGTCGAAACTAGACAAAGAAAAGCATAGAAATACTAAATACACACATACCTTGTTTTATTTATTTAAAAAAAAAAAAGTTGTCTACAATGATTGATTGGCGACCTGTATGGTGTGAGGCCAGTATCCCGTGGTTCGGTGAGAGATGCCTAGAGTTGAAAGAGCATGGCTGGCATACACTCGTGGGCTTGGTACCAGCCAGCCAACAGGAATGTAACCTTCAGATCCTTGAGATGAGACTCTAAAAGGCAGCAAACTCTGCACAAAGACTCCTCGATGACCATATTCATAGTGCAGAGAGCGACTGAAGTTATCAAGAAAAGCCTGTGGAGAATTTAAAACGTGAGAGAATCATAAGACAAATTAAAACACTGTACAGTAGTATATAGAGTGCTGCAGGGATGACATTTTTGTAGACCAAAACCCAAAAACGAGTTTGCATTTTAGCACTTCTGGTTTCATTGTCCTGAAGTAAATGTTTTTAATGGTTAAATGCCTGAAAGAAGGTCTGTGTTTAACATAAGCTCAAGACATTTAATGTTTTATTGGCTAAATGGGCTAAACAGGTTGTCAGACATTAAATGTCATCATGCCAAATTGGTAAACTCATCTACTCACTAGTCCACTTTTACACTCTCACTGTGTTTATAGTCCCACTCCTTCAAACTATTCTAACTCAAACTTTCAGAGAAAGGAGTTGTTGGATACTTGAAGGTGATTATGTTGTAGTCATATGACCATGGTGTAGTTCTGTAGTTTAACTTCTGTCTATTGTATTTGTATGCTTCATTATTCATAAAAGTTGTGTTCATTTGTGAAGATTATCATGAATAACCAAACTTTTTTTGGTCACAGAGCTTATTTTCTGCAATAATCCAAAAACCAATTGTAAAACCCTGTTGGGTTGTTGTCAAGAGAACCATGGTAATGCTCACTTCCTGATTGGTCTACAAAAATACATAATCACGGCAGCACTCGAATGGATGGAAAACGAGTAAAGATCTGACCGTAGATGCAGAAAGAGCAGCCTTTCGGGAAGTCGGACACAAGCAGTGCCCAGCAGAAATGTGGACCACTGCTCCTTTTCCCCTGTCCACCATATTGGGCAGTGCCAGACGGGTGACAAGAGTGGCAGCTACTATATTTCTATTGATAGTGTCCCACACTACAGATTCAGAGAGGTCCATAAAGCCTTGAGAGAGGTCCAGAGATCCATCCATACTGTTAACAATGAATCCAATATCTTTACCGCTGATGGCATCTTTAATAGGTTTGCAGGCTGAGGGGCCCTGACTGAAATCAGCTTCAATTAAAATGGCCTCTACCCCGTAAGTGTCTGAAATGGCTTTGGCAGTGTCAGCTAAGTTACTGATGTCACTGCTGATCAGAATCACACAGATGCCATGCCTTGCCAGTTCCTCTGCATATGCTTTTGCTATTGCCTCTGAAGCACCTATTGGAAAAAGGAAAAGGGGTCATTTTTGTCCATTTAAGTTTGGTAAATATCAGTATGCAGTATTATAACAGTTCAATGCATGGCTAAGATCAGTGGTTCCCAACACTGGTCCTGGAGGCACCCCAACACTGCACATTTTGCATGTCTCCTTTCTCTGACACACCAGTACAGTTTCAGGTCTTGGAGTCTCTACCAATGAGCCGATGACCTGAATGAGGTGTGTTTGATTAAGGAGACATGCAAAACGTGCAGTGTTTGGGGTGCCTCCAGGACCAGGGTTGGGAACCACTGGCTTAGAGAATCAAACAATGATGATTATTCGCTTTTAAACCTACCACATATAAGAGCCCATTGTCCATACTGCTGCCTA
This sequence comes from Sinocyclocheilus anophthalmus, assembly GCA_018155175.1. Classification (NCBI taxonomy): domain Eukaryota; kingdom Metazoa; phylum Chordata; class Actinopteri; order Cypriniformes; family Cyprinidae; genus Sinocyclocheilus; species Sinocyclocheilus anophthalmus. The sequence goes on from JADLZN010001429.1 coordinate 51,570, forward strand.
AGATCTCTATGGGACACAAGACGAGGAATAAAGTGAAGCCTTATCAGACTATAGCAGTCCCTCATAAATATCACAGCCTTGCTGGCTGTGTAACACGCACCCACGAGCGCCAGCGTTTCCATATAACAACTGCACGATCTGGCAATTTCTCTATACAAAAGCTGGAAGCTGTCAACAGCGGCCATTATAAGCTGAAATCCGAAGTATATTCAACGAATTAGTTTGCTCTCAACTAGCTTGACTACGTTTGTTAGTTAATACGAGTACTATTTCACCAGATTCTCCTCTTCAGTTTTTGTCACCTCGTGAATCAGGAAACCCGGAACATATAAAAGTCACGTGATACACTCGCGTCACGTGATCGACACTGGCGTCTTCAGTCAGCGTCAAACACATGCAAACATCACCTTTATTCGTGTTTCTGCGGTTTTATCGTGTTTATTTGTGCAGTATTCGCTAACGCGAACGTTTAGACAGCGGATATATTCATACGGTTGTGCGGCGAAGGTTATTTTTTGCAAATAACGGGTGTTTTATTGCGGATGATTCGGCTCAGCTGGGCTTGTTTCCATAGAAACGGGTAGTGCTAACGGATGCTAAGCTGATTTATACACAGCTCTGTGCTTTATGAAACGACTGATTATGAAAGATGTTTAATGTTATGGAAGCGACGTAGCTCTGATCTGTTTGGACATGATGTGAAATGATTGCAGGTAATGTTTAAAACTGCGAGCGGTATGTGTAATGTACATATTTGTTAATGAGAAAATATAACACTTGAATTCTGAACGTCTCGAGTTTAAGTACTTGCATAATATTTAATGACATGTCGGGATGGGATATGATGTAGCCTAAATGTTATTATTAGTGTATCCATGTTTAATATTTTAGGGATGTTAGTTAGCCTTGTGTATAATGTAACGTTAGATCAAATTTGAGCACACTTGACATGATTATATGTTTCTTATGATTTGGAAATGGCTCTAAAGTTTAGTTTTATAGACAAATACAATTTGTGGCACTGGCTACATATTAATTTCATTTTTTAAATGTATTGTTTGTTTTATTGTATAATGGATTGAGTCGGATGCTGAAGGAAAATCAGCAAACAAGTGTCCAGCATACATTGAAACTCTTTCAAAATCATTCCAGGAATCTAAACGTTGTGGGAATGTATACCGCATAGACTGTCTATACTTCCCACCATTGTTACTACAGGTCAAACACACCTTACTTAGCACCTTGTTTCTCTAAGTAGGAGACCCCCTGTAGAGAAGAGCTGATCACACCCCTGAGAAGCGATGTCTCAGTTCTCCAGCGAGGATGAGGCAGAGCTCCAGAGCCTGCTGCGAGAGCTCCTAAAAAGTGTCAAAGACAGAATCTCAGGAGCACCATCGGTAGAATGTGCTGAGGAGATTTTGCTTCATTTGGAGGAAACGGACAAGAACTTTCACAAGTGAGAGACCTTTCTCTTCCAGTACATGTTAAGCCTGATTGTGATTACTGTTTGTTTGATCTATTTTCATGCCTTCCCTCTGTTTTTCAGCTATGAGTTTGTGAAGTATCTGCGGGCGTATGTAGAGAGCAGTTTGGAAACTGTTATTGAAGAAGAGACTGAGAATTTCACCAGGGGTGACGGTCATGCTATTGGGCCAGGACAGGACACCCTGGTCCACGCTGTAACGAAGAGGACTAGGGAGTCTGCACAGTATGTGTTTTTATGATTCCTGTTACCAAGTGTTTCTTTTTATAAGATGCTTTTGTGGATGTTTGCTCACTGCATGATGCAAACATATCTGAATCAATGCAATGGAGAAAGTAAATATTTTCAGGAATCTTTTGAAAATGAAATTAAGGATGTAATGCAATGATGTAAGTGAAAGTACCCTGTGTTTTCCGATGTAACTAATAAGATGTTTTATTAAACGCTTCACTTTCTCATTGCATGATGCAAAAATATCAGCACAAATGTAATTTTGAAAGTAGTTTGGTATGGAATATTTTCGGGGGAAATTCAATTGCAGCAGCTGTTTTCACATTCATTTTCTCCATAATATATATTGCAAAATACAATACAGTTAGCGGTAGGTAAGATTTAAAAAATGTTTTTGAAGTTTCTTGTGCTCGCCAATCATTTATTTAGTAATAAAAAAGTAGTCTGCACCAATAGCCTCGTGGGCAGCACGACGACATATAGCGATGAGGCGTCCCGAGTTCGAGTCACAGCTTGTGGACCTTTGCCGATCCTGTCCCCCTCTCTCTCCCCCACTTCGCTTCCTGTCAGTGAGTACTGTCCTATCATAATAAAGGCAAAATGCCCAAAAAGTAATATGTGAATAAGTAACAGTTTAATATTTATTTTTTATTTAGTTATATATATATATATAATCTATATATAGATATATATATATATATATAATATATATATATATACACACACATGTTGCATATCAATAAAATTAGAATGTCGTGGAAAAGTTCTTTTTTTTCAGTAATTCAACTCAAATTGAGAAACTCACGTATTAAATAAATTCAATGCACACAGACTGAAGTTTAAGTCTTTGGTTCTTTTAATTTGTGATGATTTTGGCTCACATTTAACAAAAACCCACCAATTCTAACAAATTAGAATATGGTGACATGCCAATCAGCCTAATCAACTCAAAACACCTGCAAAGTTTTCCTGGGCCTTCAAAATGGTCTCTCAGTTTGGTTCATTAGGCTACACAATCATGGGGAAGACTGCGGACTTGACAGAAGTCATTGATACCCTCCACAAGGAGGGTAAGCCACAGAAGTTCATTGCCAAATAAGCTGGTTGTTCACAGAGTGCTGTATTCAAGCATTTTAACAGAAAGTTGAGTGGAAGGAAAGTGTGGAAGAAAAAGATGCACAACCAACCGTGAGAACCGCAGCCTTATGGGGATTGTCAATCAAAATCGATTCAAGAATTTGAGTGATTTTCACAAGGAATGGACTGAGGCTGGGTCAAGGCATCAAGAGCCACCACACACAGACTTGTCAAGGAATTTGGCTACAGTTGTTGTGTTCCTCTTGTTAAGCCACTCCTGACCACAGACAACGTCAGAGGCGTCTTAACCTGGGCTAAGGAGAAGAAGAACTGAACTGTTGCCCTGTGGTCCAAAGTCCTCTTTTCAGATGATAGCAAGTTTTGTATTTCATTTGGAAACCAAGGTCCTAGAGTCTGGAGGAAGGGTGGAGAAGCTCATAGCCCAAGTTGCTTGAAGTCCAGTGTTAAGTTTCCACAGTCTGTGATGATTTGGGGTGCGATGTCATTTGCTGTTGTTGGTCCATTGTGTTTTTTTGAAAACCAACTTCACTGCACCCGTTTACCAAAAAATTTGGAGCACTTCATGCTTCCTTCTGCTGACCAGCTTTTTGAAGATGCTGATTTCATATTCCAGCAGGATTTGGCACCTGCCCACACTGCCAAAAGCACCAAAAGTTGGTTAAATGACCATGGTGTTGGTGTGCTTGACTGGCCAGCAAACTCACCAGACCTGAACCCCATAGAGAATCTATGGGGTATTGTCAAGAGGAAAATGAGAAACAAGAGACCAAAAAATGCAGATGAGCTGAAGGCCACTGCAAAGAAAACTGATCACCTCCATGCCACGCCGAATTGAGGCAGTAGTTAAAGCAAAAGGAGCCCTACCAAGTATTGAGTACATGTACATTAAATGAACATACTTTCCAGAAGGCCAACAATTCACTAAAAATGTTTTTTTTTTATTGGTCTTATGAAGTATTCTAATTTGTTGAGATTGTGAATTGGTGGGTTTTTGTTAAATGTGAGCCAAAATCATCACAATTAAAAGAACCAAAGACTTAAACTACTTCAGTCTGTGTGCATTGAATTTATTTAATACACGGGTTTCACAATTTGAGTTGAATTACTGAATAAATGAACTTTTCCATGACATTCTTATTTATTGAGATGCACCTGTACATTGATTAAAACAAATGTTATTCCTGTAATGGTATCTACTTTTTCAGCATCATTCTCCTGTCTCCATGCCACATGATCCTTCAGAAATCATTGTAATATGCTGATTTACATTTTATTTTTTTTTTTTAATTATGATTAAATGTGCACAGTTGGCTGCTTAAGGGATAGTTCACCCAAAAATGAAAATCTTGTCATCAATTACTCATCCTCATGTCGTTTCAAACCCGTAAGACCTTCGTTCATCTTCGGAACACAAAATAAGATATTTTTTATGAAATCCAAAAGCTTTCTGACCCTCCATAGACAGCAAAGCATCTGAATTTCCACGTCCCAGAAACGTAGCGGTAGATCTGTACAATACTCCATGTGGCATCAGTGGTTCATCTGCAATTATACGGAGCTGCGAGAATACTTTTTGTGCTCAAAAGAAAAAAAAACGGCTTTATTCAACAATTCTTCTCCTCCGCATCACCCTGGTGCCTTTTTGGAGAATATCCGCTGGACGTAAACGTATGCTGTTCTGTGTCAGCTGCGTCACGCCGGATCTGTTTCCTATGTTGTTGTGATTTGATCTGAATCTGAAACAGCGTAACAAGTGAAAGTTGTAAAGACAGATTTTTAGTTAAGTATGAATGAATGAATGAATGATGCATTTATATAGCGCTTTATTGTGTATTGCTGTACACCCAAAGCGCTTTACAATCATGTTGGGGGGGGGGTCGCTCCTTGCAGCATTCACCTGGATGATGCGACGGCAGCCACAGTACAACAGCGCCAGTGTGCTCACCACAAACCAGCTACAGGTGGATAGGAGAGAGAGTCATAGTGCCAATCAAGTGGTTGGGGATTATTATGAGGCCATGATTGACAAGGGCCAGTGTCGGCAATTTACGAGAAGTGCCATGGGATTTTTAATGACCACAGAGAGTCAGGACCTCGGTTTAACGTCTCAGCCAAAAGATGGTGCTTTTTGACAGTATAGTGTCCCCGTAACTTTACTGGGGCATTAGGACCCACACAGACCACAGGGTGAGCCCTGCTGGCCTCACTAACACCTCTTCCAACAGCTACCTAGTTTTCCCAAGAGGTCTCCCATCCAGGTACTGACCAGGCTCAACCCTGCTTAGCTTCAGTGGGCAACCAGTCTTGGGCTGCAGGGTGATATGGCAGTATATAAGTTAAAGTACAGAAGTACTTGCTTTGAAGTACTTAAGTACCAAAAGTAAATTTCTTTTTTTTATGTCAATGCACTGTTTTATTATTGCGGTATGTAATACTTGCAATGCCTCTGAAGCAACTTGCAATGCATTACGCCAACTGAATACACTGACTAGTTTGTAGTATCTTTGGAATGAAGAGCTTTTAGAATGTTAAAAACCTATAGAAATGAAACGAGTGATCTCACTTACCTACCTATAGCCATTCATCCACATTTGAACTGAGTGGACAGTGAAATTGCTGTAAATACAGACTCATGAAAAATAAATAAATCTCAAACCTGCTTTAAAAGCCAGCAACACAACAGTAGCTGTATAAGTCACGTTTTAGAGAAGACAAAAATCACCCACTGACTTTCAAAGCTGCTACATAGTAATGACTTTCTACATCGAGGACCTTGATAGAAATCTAGTGGAGTGAAAAGTATGCTATTTGTCTTTCAAATGTAGTGAAGTTAAAGTCATAAGTCTCCAGAAAAAAAAATACTCAAATAAAGTACAGATACTTAAAAAGTGAACTTAAGTACAATACTCAAGTAAATGTACTGCGTTACTGTCCACCTCTTGATTATGGTATTATCAGTGATTCATGGGAGTGATTTCTGTTTTTATTGTTTCAGCAATATCTCCGAATATGGGTAGTTTAGTACATCATATGTGCTTTTATTTTTTTAATTCTGTAGGTATAAACAGATGATGCAGACTCTGAAACAGACCATGATGGTGGTTGTGGAATCACTGATCAATAAATTTGAGGAAGATCAGCTGAAGAAAGAGGAAATGGGCAGGAAGAGCCAACATGAGCAGTCAAGCAGTCATTACACTGACAACTGCTCTGACAGTGACTCTTCATTCAATCAGGTTGTTGTTGTATAAGTTCAGATAAGTTACAGAGGCTCCTATTGTTTCTTGGACAAGCATATCATTGTGGTTATCTCAGCCTTTCTCATTCTATGACTGTACATTCATACCATAGACTGAATCACTAACTGATTTCTTTGATTTCAACACGTAGAGCTATGCATTTATCAAGCATGAACAACTTCAAGTCATCGCTGAGAAGCTTGACCCCGGTAGACCACGAGAGGTAAAAACTCCTCTGATACACCCACTTCCCATAGTTTCAATTGTAGAAAGAGAGAACTGTCATTCTGATCCAGAGATGAAGTGGTCATCCTGATCTGTTTAATTGCAGGTTCGCTTGGAAGCTTTGCAGTCGTTGTGCTATGCCCCTCCCTCTGATGTCCTGAGCTGTGAAAACTGGACTGGCCTGCGCCGAAACCTCTCTGCTGCGCTCACTGACCCTGACCATGAGCTCAGCGTAAGATATAAGTGCTAAATAAGCACTGACCTTAGCCATGGCCTCAACAGCAAAATAGTTTCCTTCGCTGCTTAATGTGGAAATACAAGGGCCAACATTTTCAAGCAGTTTACAGAAAAGAGGTGTCATGTGAAATGGGAGGCCATGACCTGTTTCACTAACCGTTTTGAATCGCACAGTATGTGGGAGTTTATTATATGTATTGTGAACCAGGATTGTTATAATCAACTAAAACTAAAAACATAAAAAAAATCATTACTTGAAATAAAACAATTAACTGAAGTAAAAAAAAACTTATTAAAAAACGTAAACGTTTTATTTTAGTTTAAATTAATGTACTTCACTCACTAAAACTAAAAGTGAAATAAACTATATAAATCTTATTAATAATATAAACTATAATAGAAAGAAATAACAAATGAGAAAAACACTTAAAACGTAATAAAAATATATATAAAAATAACAACAAATTCAGAATATTAATAAAAGCATGGTATCACAATGATACTAAAATAACACTGCTGTTAACATGTTTTGCTTTGACAGGATAAAGTCCTTCAGTTTTTTGCAAAAACATTTTCGTCTTCTCCATTAAATGTGACTAAGGATATCTACAGTACCATAGGTAATAGCTTAAGCTTATTTTAGCAGTATGAAGTATCTTTTAATATTCAGTATATACGTGAATGTCATTCCGTCAGTTCATTTTCATGAAGTGTCAATATCTCTCTTCAGCGAAAAACTTGGAGGCTCATTTCCTCTACCATAAGTTGAGTTTTCCCAGCGGCTCTACAAGTATTGATGCGAACCGACCAGATATGGCCCGTCTCCTCAAACAAGTATGTGGCATTTCCTTCCTCCTATGAATGAAGAGAAATAAAGTTTAGCTGACTTGGATAAGAATATGAATAAAGTTTCGCTTGCTTGTATAAAGATGAGTCTCTTTCTTTCTGGTCATTCTAGATGAGATTAATGAATGACTTTCAGAAGGAAGTAACAACATTTTGGATACGACATCCTGAGAAGTGAGCTTTCACATTTCAAACACATTTCCCAAATATTGTATGCTATATCTTGATTGTGTCAGATTGGCTTGAATATAAATTAATTTTCCCCCTGTGCTCTAGGTACATGGAGGAAATCATTGAGAACACCCTCTCTCTTCTCGCTCTGCATTCTGAACAGGGCATGAGCAGTCCCGGCTCAGAAAAATCCCTAGAGCCTATACATTTAATCTCTCTGCTAGTTCAAAGCCACGTGTTTTTTTTTGTTTTTTTTTTTTTTTTTTTTTTTTTTTTTTTTTTTTTGTTTTTTTTTTTTTTTTTTTTTTTAAAGAAATGATGGTGAGCCAAGGTTTTATCAAAGAATAAACAAAACAAAAAAAAAAAGTATTTTTTAAAATTTATCTTTACTTTCCAGTAAAAAAAGGAACATGTCTTGAATATATCTTGAGTTGATTTTTCTTATAATAATAATAATAATAACTACATTAATCATAATGTTTTGTTTATTGTAAGCACACACTTAATTTGTGTTCTGTGATTATAAATGCTGCACATGTTTTAAATTTAGTAAGGGTTGTTATTGCATGTCAATTTTATCGTTATAGTTTGGATTTTTAAAACTTTGAGTATAGTTATTGTTCTTGGTATGAACAGATCTTTTGCACTTAAAACAGGAAAACGTTCAGTTCAGTATACTCTGAAATTCAGTTTTGCTTCTCAAGTTAATGCATCTTCTTTTCAGGATGTTTAGGTATGTTTCCTGGAAAATGACAAATACTGATTAAGAAAATGTGTTTTTAAATTTATTCAGTATGTAATACTGTTAAAAATGATGTCAAAATATTGTCTTCTAGCATGGCTACTACAGCAGAACTGTTGTCTTAAGACTTCTTGAGAGGAAATACAAGTCTTTGGTGAGTTATACCATGCAGTTTTAGTATGTAAAACAGTATTTTTTTTACTGTTTTTTCTAGTATTTTTTACAGACATTTCAAAAATATTATGCTACATTGTTGTCATGATTTTATGAGCATGTTTTTAATGGTGTACATCTAAAATATGCATACGGAGCACAGTATTCATGCTGTACATTGTAGAAAGTGTTGGATATTTTGTAGTATGATAATATTCTATTCCAAACATGATCAACATTCACTGGCTAGTTTAAATGAAATGGGTAAAATCTACAGTTTTTTTCAGTGCTAATAATAGAATGTATTCAAGTCATTAATGATGGATTTTATGGATCCTTTTCCCCAGATTGTTAATGCTCTGCAGCAGTGCATTTATTACTTCGATTCCTGTGATTCAGTTAGAGAAGAAACTTTGGAAATTATCCACAGCCTTGAACATCAGCAGATTGGTACGACTGAACTTTTGCCCACAATGTGCACATCTAGTATCATACTTTATCTGACAGCTGGCTTATGTTTTCCCCTGTATGCTGCTACAGACTGTCCTCTCATGGGCAACTAGCTAGATTATCATTGCCAGAGGTAATTCCAAGGGTTTGTGGATCGTGAAGAGCTTTATCAGAATTCTGATTCTGTATTGTAGTTGGAAGACTCGCATGGAAAAAAACACCAAAACATGCACACAGTATTGACTTGATCTTCTACTGTATTCACAAGCCATAGTGACCAGACTTTCAAACCACCCACAGCTGTAAAACATTCATAACACATCAGCGGTATTCAAAAGATGCTTATCTAGTTTCTGTGATCAGGGTCAGTTTATGTTTGTTTAACAGAATAGTCACTTTGGTTACTCGTATAGTATTACAACAGATTTCAGATGTCATATTTCAGTGGAATCAATCTACCTTATCTTTAAAAGGTCAAAACACTTGTAAAATCTCTAACTGGTGAATATCATAGAAACGTACAGTTGACATTTAAAAAAAAAAGAAAAGGAAAAAAGATGATGCTTGAAATATGTTTTTTTAATTGTATTCCATCATTTTCATGGAAATTCAGCACATTTCCATCCACAAATTCTCAGTAGTTTAACGTTTACAGACATTTTACTGCTGCTTATAAATAAATTTACATTTATTTCTATTATTCATAATGAGGATTCTGATTAGATGATTGCAGTTTATTTATTTTAATCAGCATAAATTAAATGAGGTATAACACCATATATCGATACTCAAAATGAATAATAAATGCTATCATAATAAAGTATTACTTTTTTGCATTATGGGAATCAATGGAGGAAATGCACTTAATTTGTCATGAGAATTATAAAAAATGTTTTTAAAATAAAAATAATATTTATTGTCATTGTTTTCTATATAACATAATTAGTATTTGGTTTATGAATTTGAAGCGGTATATAATTTCTTTCTTTCTTCTGATTATGGAACCCAGAAAATAATCCTAACCACTTTCTTCTCTAATGCTTTTTAAATATTCAACCTTTCTGCACTCAGGTTTTTTAAAGATTTTAATTTGTTTTTCAGTGCTAATTTAGAAACAGGAGGTCACATGCAAATGACTGAATCCATTTAGCGCATGCTCTGCGAATGAGATGTTCTTGTGTTTTGCCCCTCAGGCCCTGCTCGGAGAACTCTCTACACTTCTAAAGAGCTGGAGTTTGTTTACTTCGTTCACTCGCTGTGTGTGCTCGGGAGGCTTGTGATGTACACTAATGGAAGGAAACTTTTTCCCATTAAAGTGAAGAAGCGGAGAGGTAGGTTTAGAGGGGAGGAAACAAACCCAGGTTGTGGATAATGTTTGAGAAGAACAAGTCTGACTCACTAAACTATCTCTACATTTGTCGCCTGTTTCAGATCCGGTAACTTTGACCGACTTGGTTGTGATTCTGATCAGTATCATGTACCAACACCCAAAACCATCCTGCGGTGAGATGACACATGCAGGTGCGTCATAAGAGTACTAGAGTGATCAACTCTGATCGACTCTAGCTCAGAAACTCAACCACACCTGTGTCTTAAAGTCTAAGCATGTGATTTTTATGACTTTTTATGTAGATGTTAGTGCTAATATGCATGTGCCAAATCATCAGTCTCACAGTGACATTACTGTATTAGTGCCAGGATAAGCTTCTATTATATCTTCTTCTGGTTAATGAACTTACTCACTTCTTCGGGAGAATAAATTACTCAGCCTTATCAAGAAAACTTCGTTAGAGTATATTTTATGTGGGAATGTATTATAATTAGGGTTTATTTTCACCAAAAATGAAAAATCTATCGTTTACTCGTTTATCTCATGTCATTCCAAACCTATATGACTTCTGTCTAGCATGGAACACAAAATGAAAAGTGCATTTTTGAAGAATATCCATGTCCCTTTTAATGTTTGAAACCTTCAATCCCCATCTATTGTAATTGCGTCGAAAACATTGACCCTCAGATTATTCAACATTTCTCATTTTGGGTTCCACAGTGGAAAGAACAGTCTTACAAATTGGGCATATGATTGGACAGAAGTCTCATTTTCAGGTGTGAAATGAAAACCGGGCTTACCCAGAGGTATTGCATAAAGCACCCACAATCACATATTGAAACACATAAACTTTTTTTTTTTTTTTTTGTTTTTTTAGGCTATATATACTAGTAGGTAAGATTTTCCTTTTTTTTTTTTTTTTTTTTTTTTTTTTTTTTTTTATTTTTTTTTTTTTCCCCTCCCTAATCGGGCATTTCAGTTCAGAGCAGTTCGTGCCCTTCGCAACTTTAATCACTTCATTAAAACGGAGCTCCCCGCTTTTGCACCGAGTTAACATCAGGCCCCGATCATAACAACCAAGGCCCCCCTTGGCCTGAAGAGAAGCTCCTTAACAAGTATCACAGAGCTGGTTTGGTTGTGTGTGTTGTGTGGATTGGGGTCTTCTCTAGAACTCCCTGTCCCCCACTAATATGTGATGGAGGGTGTTTTGTTTTTGGGTGTTTGGGGTTGTGGGGTTGTTAGGACCCTGTGTGACGCACACCTGAGTGAGGTACATGACCGAGTGTGGCTGTGGAGTCTGGTTGGAGTCGTGTCTCTACCAAATCCCTGTTATAGAAACTCTGCTGGCTCCTGTTATCACCCTGCTCAAAGGAAAGCTGGTCAGCACAACGTGAACACTCCCATCAGCACGTAATCAAGAGTCTAGACATGATTATGAAATCATTCTAAACTTGGCCCTATTCTACAATTTTATAATTGTACTTTTTTCATTGAATTGATATGAAAAACTAAACTAAACTAAATGCTAACACGGGAGGAATTTGTTAATGTGACATCAATTCCATTGAATTGTATTAATTTATTTTAACATTAAAACATATTGTGTATTTACAGTATACACATTTCATTCAGTATATGCATATTAGGGTGCAGCTATAACATTTATTTTTATTTTTGATAGTCTTTACATTAGATCAATTCAATGCATCCTTGTTGAATTTCTTTAAAAAATAGAACAAAACAAATCAAACTGATCCTAAACATTTGAACATTAGTCTACATGTACATTATTTCATATATTATTTATATGATAAAATAGGACATGATGGATTCTATACTAACTTTGTGACAGCACATATAAGAAAGGAACTGATGCCATTTCCATGACGTATCTTCAAGGAAAACATAAACAGAATATTTTTTTTACAGTTATGGCACTACAGAAGAAGCCTGTTAATTTAAATCTTGAAATAAAACAGTAGCCTTCTATATAACATCTCATCAGAGACCTCATCTGCAGCCTTTTATATGCATTATACTGTTCACCCCAAGCATTTTCAATTTGTCTTTTGTTGCAGCCCAAATTAAATTCCCTAGAAAGTGCCTTGACTCACATAGCAGACACGCTGGCGAGGATCGCTACCACTGAACGAGGTTTATCACTCCTGCTTTATGACAGAAATCTCGTCTCGGCCGAGGGTGAAAGGTAAGTAAATCTAATTTTGCTCTCAGGTTACATTCATTATTTCTTCTTCCTGCTAGTGTCATCTTTAGCTAGTCGGCACTTGTGCCATATATATCATCAGCATGCATAGATGAAAGAATGAGTTTCTTAATAAAAGAATGGAACCTTTGACACCTGTGTCTTCAGTGAGATGAGTTGTAGCATACTTTGTGAAAGTAACAAAATGTTAACGTGAATAGAATAGCCCAGGTTGTCAACGACTACAGTTGTACCACCATTCATTTGGCCATACCAATCCAGCAGTTAAAAGTGCAGTTTAAAAATATTCAGAGGTCCAAGTACTTTAATATGGTATTATATTACTGCGTTGTAATATGTTGTTATTTCCACAGTATTTCAGCAGCACACGTGGTGGTACAGTTTACCCAGAGGCTGTTGGCAAAAGAGCTGCATGTGTTCAGCGAGCTAGAGATTCCTCCTGCCGTGAGCGGGGCCTTCATCTTTGTCTGTCGGCAGATGTACAACACCTGCGAGGGGCTGCAAGTTCTACGGCCATACAGCCTGCATGAGTGCATCGCTAAAGCCTGGAGAACGGTGACCTTTATACACACTAGCCTCACTAATTCAGTTATTACCAGTTTACTCTTTAGTTGACCGTTTATTCCAGACTTACAATACAGTAACAACAGAGGCTGACCCTTTCAACCTTTCAATTAAAATGGAGTGTTCAGTCATGCCCTTGTGGGCTTTAATAGTAATAATAATTTTATATAAGCCAGAATTTCATCATATTTAGTCTTTTGATAGTCTGTGGTTGTATGAGTGTTATGAGGTCAGTGGCACCACTTTGTCCCTAAAAGACCCTTACCATACGCCCTTGTGTCGTCTGTAATGTGTGTATGTTATCACGGGGGACATCTGACGATTGGGCGTTGTGGGACTTGGCACTCTGTATAGTGCCCTCCCTGCTGTTCCCCCGTCTCGATTTTCTAACCTTCCCTTTGTCTGTCCCGCTGCTTCTCCATCCCACCATCGTCACACCCAGCCTATGGCATTTCCTTTATTATTAATATTTCAGCATGTTGGACATCGTCACCTGTCTTTCCTTGAGAGCGGCCTTTCATTTCGCATCCTTCTTATCCCGCGTATTCATTCCGACAGATTGCCTCTGCTCACGCATGCTGGTTTTGGTGTACCGGAAATGAATACGACGGGGTCAACACAAGCATTGTCCACCTCTTTGAGTGTGTCACCCCACGACCCTCAATATTACCCTGGTTCCCACATACACGCCTTATTTGATCTCTAGACCTTTGATGCCTGCGATAACGCGCTTTGGCCTTTTTAACCTTCTGTCTGTTTGAACTATGAACTCCTCTCTTCTTTTTCCCAACAAAATCCACCACCCTACCAACCCACTTCCAAATAATCCTCTGCCCCCACCCCTTAAAACGTCTCCGCCCACCGGACCCCACAATTGCAGAAGCCAGTAGTGTATCTTTGGGCCAGCCATAGCTAACCGCTTAAAAGCTTAACTTAATTTGTGTTAAAAGAAAGTTTTCAAATTTTTTTGTTTATTTGTATTTCCTAGTAAAATTTCACTTAAACATGTTTAGTGAGACACTTTAACAAAACATGAAATTCTGCCTATTGAAAATTTATATTTTGTTATCAGTCATCTCACAGCCAAAATAAAGCCTCCATTTTTTAACTTAGTCTGGACAGCAGCTTTACAGCCTACAGTGTATGTTCCCCAAGCTAAACAGTATTAATTTTGGAAGAACGGCTGAACATCCGTTCTGTGGGCTGTGTGAAGAGGATTTGTAGAATACAGAAGAGCGCAGTAAAGAGCTGCTCCGTCAATAATGAAACCTCCCGGGGTTCCGCTGCCTTCATAAGGGCGAGTTGGAGCGGGTTGAGGAATCAACATTGCATTCAACGTGTCGTCTCATTATTTAGGCGTAGGGTTTAAATGCCGTGTAGCAGTCCAGCCTGACAGTGAATTCTCTTCCCCCGCAGACAAGCTCCGTGTCTGAGAGAGTTCCCACTCCTGTTCCTGGAGCTCCCCCAGTGATCACTTCCCAGGAGCTGCAGAGCGTGTGAGTATGCCTCCATCACGCCTCCAGTGTTCTCTTGTTCCTACACAAGCTGTTTGTTTCTGTGCTAAACTTGAGCTTGGCCTGCCAGCGCTGTTTTGTGGAAATAAATCAACAAGAACAAGAAATAATTAGCATTCTTGCTGAATCTTTTGTCTTGGTTCTGCAGGGTGGCCTGGGAAGAGATGCTGTTGGACAATCTGCTGAATTTTGCTGCCACACCAAAAGGACTGCTGCTCCTCCAACAGACTGGAGCCATCAATGAGTGTGTCGCCTACATGTTCTCAAGATTCACCAAAAAACTACAGGTATTAAAATCAGATGCCACTTTCAAAAGTGCTTTATTCTGATATTAATATTAGTGGCTAGTGATACTTGCAGTAAAGGGATAGTCCACCGAAAAAGACAATTCCGGGATCATTTACTCACCCTCAAGTCACTCAGTTTCTTCTAAAAGAAGATATTTTAAAGATTGTTAGTAATCAAACAGTATCATTTCCCATTGACTTTCATTGTATGAACAAATGCATTGGAAGTCAATTTGGAACCAAAATTGGTTACCAACATTCTTCAAGATGTCTTCCAAAAAATTCGTGATAACAATAAATATTTTAGTTTATCTATATTTTGCTGTTGGATCTGATAATGATCATGTAACCTCAGTATGGTGGTCAACATATTGTTTTATCTTATAATATAACACCTCAAAGTGCCCTAGTATAGTGGTAATGAGTTTTACATGTGCAAGCATTACTTATATTTTCATTTGGAAAATAAAAATCTGGTTTAATTTTTTATAAACGATTTGTAGCATGCAGTTGTTTTTATTGCTTGTGTCTACTCAGTTGTCATGGAGCACAAGGAATGTTATATTTATTTGAGAAGTTATTACATATTTCCAGACTCGGAAAGGTAACCTATTACTGTGTATTTCCTCCATTCTATCTTTAATCTCAGGTCAGCAGGTGTGAGAAGTTTGGTTATGGTGTGATGGTGACCCAGGTGGCTGCTACAGCCCCAGGCATCGCGGCCTTGCAAAGCTCAGGTTGCTAGAAGACTTATTTATGACCAATTTAATGTACGTCTTGAGAGTTAAGAGCAGCATCTTCTAAATGTTCTCCTTATAGCGTCAGACAGCAAAGGTCATGTTAAAAATGTACTGAATGTATTGTACATTGTTAGTGTTTCTGCAATCATTACATTTCCTGTTACTATATTGATTTAGGGCTTGTACATGACGGTAATTACTGAGACAGCGTTGCTCAATATAGGGGCTAATGTTTTAACATGGAAACTAGGATTTGAGGCTGTTAAACTTTGAGTGGATTTACAGGATTTGTCCAGACGATTGTGGTGGAGCTGTGGTCAGTCTTGGAGTGTGGTCGAGAGGATGCAAGGGTGGTCCATCCAAAATCTACTCCAATGGACCCTATCGACAGGAGCTGCCTCAAGGTTATGACTCACCCATCATTTACCTTGCAATAAATATTCAGTAATGCTTTGCTTTTTACAGTTATTTAGAAGCAAAAGCTACGCTTCATTGAGATTTTATGGATTTAGATAAGGCTTCGATTTCCAATTTCCACAGTGTGCCTGTAAAAGCTACACTGAGTAATTCCATGAATAAATGATTTTAGCAGAAGTGCACACAATCAACCACCGACCACTTGAAAGTCAACATGAAATTACAAGTTATTACATTTTAATAAAAAGTTATAAGCCTTAAAAAACAAAAAAATGAAATACCTCTTACATATTTGGCCGAAATATAATAAATTATTTTAGAATGGCTATTTCAAGTTATTCTTTGTAAAAAAAAAAAAAAAATATATATATATATATATCAATATGAGGTGTCTATGAGTGAACTGTAGTGCTTTTTCTGTGTGGGTAATATGTTTTAGAATGGTTTGATGAGTTATCTCTTTGATTAAAATATAAATCTAAAGTGGTATGAGTGAACTGTAACGATTTGTGTGTGTGCGTAGTCCTTCCTCTCTCTAGTGAATCTGCTTTCTTCACCTCAAGCTGTGTGGGAGCTGCTGGGGCATCGAGCGCTTCCTAACAAGACCGAGTACAATCTGAGAGAGATGGCCACATCAGGTTTAGTGAGTACAATAGACTGGACAGTCTGCGTCTCAAACCCATACTGGCCTATACATGTCTAGTCTCAACCCACAATCATGAACCGTCCACAGTCTGTTCACTGACCTTGATGTATTGAGTGATTTCTCAATACAAACGGACTAAAGGTAGAAAGTTATCTATGAAGAGTATATACACTACAATTCAAAAATGTTTTTATTCAGAATACAGTGGATACATTTATTCAGCAAGAATGCATTAAATTGATCAAAAGTGACAGTAAAGACTTTTGTATGGTTACAATAAAATCTGCTTCCAATAAATCCTATTCTTCTGAACTTTCTATTCATCAAAGAATCTACAAAAAAATATTAAGCAGCACAACTGTTTTCAAGTATAATTATAAAAAGAAATGTTTCTTAAGCACCAAATCAGCATATTAGAATGATTTCTAAAGGATCATGTGGCACTGAGAATGGAATAATGGCAGCTAAAATTCAGCTTTGCCATTACAAGAATAAGTCATGTTTTAAAATATATTAATATATGGGATGTATATATGTAATGAATGTGATGTTTAAGCTCAGATTTTCTTTATTTGCAGTTCTAATCATGATCGTTTGAGGGCAGACTTTGACCGATGATGTACTGCACATCCCAGCTGTGGTCTTTGTTACAATTATTTTGAAATCATGCATTTTTGATAATCGCTCACTCACTCACTCTTCCCGTCAGGATCTGATGGACCGCCTCATCATTATTAACTCTGACGCAAAGATTCACTCTCTTTTCAACTATGAGCAGTCCCACACGTTTGGCCTAAGGTAAGATCAATAGTTCAGTCCTCTCTACCAGTAAATGGACAGGAAGGGCACAGAACCGATAGAGGGTCCTTATAGAGCTTTATCATCTGATTAGCCTTTTTTCTCCATTCATTCTTCTCTGGAGATCAATGGCTGATTGATTCAGCCCTTTGTGTTCTCTGTGCTATGATTATCCTGAATTAATGCCAGACAGGGTGATACCAGGATATGAATAAGTTCTCAGGCTCTCAAAGGAAGTAGAACTGAAAGACTGGTGTAATCTACCTACTCATTTAAAAGGAGCACTTTTGAGGCATTCGGTCAACATATATCAAGGAATTACCATAGTTTAAAAATAAATTCTGTTTTTATAAGAAACAGAATGGGGTTAGCTCTTTAGATCACTTACCGCAGGCTGAGATCACATTTACATAGATAAATAGTGCTGCGGCGATTATTTCCCCTACCAGTGGTATTTATATTAAAAAGGATTATGTCAATATTATCGTTATGAGTATAACATACCATAGCCCTCCACATTTCATAAAGAGCCTTTTTTAGAAACCTGAATCTAGGTCTCTAAAAATAAATATTATTTGAGTATTAAGAACAAGATAGTAATAAAAATAATGTATTAATATTACCATGAACAGCCCAACAATATAATTTATTACATGATAGCACCTAAATTTTATACAGCCTCTCTGTTTTGCTGATTTACTATGTGTTCAGATCCTGTTGTTTTTGAAAAACTCAACAGACGTTCAGTGGTTTCATGCTGGTTTCACATGAAAAACACGTTGTGGTCAGCGCAAACCATGTTTACGCTCTCAGCAAGTGAGCTTATTTATTTTATCGTGTTTTATTTTGTCTTGTGTAGTTTTATTGATGCTTTTCATGGATGAGGAGATGCCAAAGCAACCTGCCAATGTTGGCATCTGCCTAATTAGGCTAGTGCCAAAATACTGTAGAGGTCAATTCGATGTATGGCCTTTGACAGCAGAAGTTATTATTTGTGTTCAGCTCTTGTTTTTCCCTGTTGAGAACCACTAAGGTGGAGTACGAGAGTTTTTTTTTTTCAATCTCAGAAGATTAGGTTATTACGGAAGTTCTAAGCGCTCATGCATTATTAGTTTTTTTCCTCTTGTTTTCTCGTTATAACGACTTAATTTTCTCGTGATCTCGACATAACGAGAGTTGTTTTCTCGTTATAACGACTTAATTTTCACGTGATCTTGACAGTTTTATTTTATTATATTTTTTTTTTTTACAATGATTGTTTGATCTACTGTTGTTGTAGTAACAAACTCAACTTTGACACGCATCTGATGGACAGATAAACCATGTGCTCTTACTGTAGCCTATGTCGTGGATATTTCAGCAAATTTTGCTTCGCCTAGTAATAATGTCTACAATACAAAAATAAAGGCTGATCAATCACGGTTGATATTTCCATAGACAGTACGCTAAACATGTGTTTGTATAATTAGCATGTTAAAATGGTCAAAGCAACACCGCAAACAAAGGCGGAGCGCCTTCAGGATGCAGAACCATTATAAAATCTTTTAGAGCTGCTTGGATTCAACTCATTCAACTAGTAGTCATTATATGCTGTGACTGATATCATGTGCGTTACAAGCTTCTGTTTGAAAAGAGCGTTCATGTGTAGGCCTATGTGTATATGTGTGTGTGTGTGTGTGTTTGTGTGGTTTCCACAAAGAAATGTAGAGAAAACAAAAGATTACAACACTGTAGAACATCACTGAATTATATTAGCCTATACACTTTACATATAAATCAAATTTTTTATCAATATACATTTAATGATTAACGATAAAGATTAATAATAAGGAAAAGAGGCACATACAAATAGCCTACGTCGTTGAAGCCTGTCCTACTGTAGATTAACAGATCCCCGCTTATTAACTAACAATAATTTACCTCAAAGAAGCACAAATAAAGATGTAGGTGCAAACAGAATACAGTGACGTAAACCTTGGTTTTAATAAGCAGTTATTTTATGACACAGAACGCGTTGGTGAAACTAATGCATCTAGCAAGAACATGCATCTATTGATTCAAGCATTTTACATTTATGAATGAATTAAATGTCAGTAATAAACAATACTGCACAAATTATAGCGACTACGAAAAAGGTCCTTATTCTGTCCCAAACACGTACAGTAAAGTGGATATAGCCTACAACACCCCATCAGTTACATTCAGGTCAATAGTGCCACCTGTTGACACAGTTTTTGTAAATTTGGAAACAACTTTTAGGTCATTCCGATATCACAGAAATTAGGTCTTATAACGGAAACAAGAAGGAAAAAAAATATAGCATTCCGCTTATAACTTCCGTATGTAAAAATGGTTCTGATATGAAAAGGTGTCGTTTTTTGAGTAATTCAATCATTTTTAATCCACACTGTGGGGCAGGACAGCTGAGTTCTTAGATTACGAACACGCCCTAATTTTTGAAACTTGTCTCATTTTCCCACTTCCCTAGAGGTAAACCGTTTTTTTACCGTTTTTCGCATCCTTCAGCCGCTCTTCTGGGTCCTGGCTTTGCACTTTTAGATGGTAGCTTAGCATAGATTCATGAATTTGGATTAGACCATTAGCATCTCGGCTCAAAAATGAACCAAAGAGATTTTTAAATATTTTTCCATTTAAAACTTTACTCGTCTTGGTTGTCGGGTGTGTACGGGGACGTCGTGTACGAAGACCAACGGAAATAGAAAAGTTGCAATTTTCTAGGCCGCTATGGCTAGGACTACAGGTTCATCTCAATAAATTAGAATGTCATGGCAAAGTTCATTTATTTCAGTAATTCAACTCAAATTGTGCAACTTGTGTATTAAATAAATTCAATGCACACAGACGGAAGTAGTTTAAGTCTTTGTTTTTTTTAATTGTGATGATTTTGGTTCACATTTAACAAAACCCACCAATTCACTATCTCAACAAATTAGAATATGTGACATGCTATCAATTCAAAGCTGTCGGCCTGCCAGTTCCTGAGCCTTAAAATGGTCTCTCAGTTTGGTTCACTTGGTTACACAATCATGGGGAAGACTGCTGATCTGACAGTTGTTTTGAAGACAATCATTGACACCCTTCACACGGAGGGTAAGCCACAAACATTCATTGCCAAAGAAGCTGCTGTTCACAGAGTGCTGTATCCAAGAAAGTTAAGTGGAAAGAAAAAGTGTGGAAGAAAAAATGCACAACCAAACAAGAGAACCGCAGCCTTATGAGGATTGTCAAACAAAATCGATTCAAGAATTTGAGTGAACTTCACAAGGATTGGACTGAGGCTGTGGTCAAGGCATTAAGAGCCACCACACATAGACGTGTCAAGGTATTTGGCTACAGTTTTCGTATTCCTCTTGTTAAGCCACTCCGAACCACAGACAATGTCAGAGGCGTCTTACCTGGGCTAAGTAGAAGAAGAACTGGACTGTTGCCCAGTTGTCCAAGTCCTCTTTTCAGATGAGAGCAAGTTTTGTATTTCATTTGGAAACCAAGGTCCTAGCGTCTGGAGGAAGGGTGGAGAAGCTCATAGTCCAAGTTGCTTGAAGTCCAGTGTTTATTTTCCACAGTCTGTGATGATTTGGGGGGCAATGTCATCTGCTGGTGTTGGTCCTGGTGTTTTTTTGAAAACCACCGTCACTGCACCCGTTTACCAAGAAATTTTTGGAGCACTTCATGCTTCCTTCTACTAACCAGCTTTTTGAAGATGCTGATTTAAATTTTCCAGCAGGATTTGGCACATGCCAACACTGCCAAAAGCACTAAAAGTTGGTTAAACGACCATGGTGTTACTGTGCTTGATTGACCAGCAAACATGCCTGACCTGAACCCCATAGAGAATCTATCTGGTATTGTCAAGAGGGAAGGAAGTAGATAACAAAGACCAAAAAAGGGCGGGAATAGGGGGGAGCTGAAGTCCACTGTCAGGGGGGGAACGGGAAACCTTGGCTCCATACCACCCTCACAGTGCCAAACCTGAATCACCTCCATGCACGCCGAATTGAGCGTAATTAAGCACGAGGAGCCCCTACCAAGTAGTGAGAACATGGTATCTCCATTAAATGAACAGACTTTCCAGAAGGCCAACAATTCACTAAAAACTGTTTTTTTTATTGGTCTTATGAAGTATTCTATTTGTTGAGATAGTGAATTGGTGGGTTTTTGTTAAATGTGAGCCAAAATCATCACAATTAAAAGAACCAAAGACTTAAACTACTTCAGTCTGTGTGGATTGAATTTATTTAATACACGGGTTTTCACAATTTGAGTTGAATTACTGAAATAAATGAACTTTTCCACAACATTCTAATTTATTGAGATGCACCTGTATACTCTCATTCCCGGCGTATTAATCAAGGAACTTTGCTGCCGTACCACGGGTTCAGCAGGCGCAATGATATTACGCAACACCTGAAAATAGTCCCCAGCTAGGTAACTTCCAATAAGGCTATTTTCAGAAAACGGTAAAACTCAACTGTTTAACTCTAGGGGAGTTGGAAAATGAGCCTATTTTCAAAAATAGTGGCGTGTTCCTTTAAAGTCTCAATTTTGATTGAGATTTTAAATAAACATTCTGTGTGTTTCTTAGCGTGTGTTTGTGTTATTCCGCCTGAATCTAAATCTTTATATGGCATTTCGCCTCAGTGCAGAGGAAGTTGCCTTTGGCAATCTAAAGATCGATTGCGGTGGTAAAACCGAGTGCTGTTTATTTGTTGCTGTCATGTTAGTTTTGTTGTCTTTCCCTTAATAAAGTCAAGATGTAAGTTGTGGCATAGACCAGAGTGAGATCGTCAGGCATATTCTGGTAAAAATATATATAAATGTATAATTTTCATAATTACCCAGCTTATCTGGAACAGTTCATAATAATGGGTTGAGTACATTGTTTATACACTCAAAAGTTAGTGAGATGATGAAATAAAGGAGAGTAATACAGAGAAATAAAGAGGAAGTATCAATTACTAACTTGATTTGATTTTCTGAAGAAAATGTGTGTGGTGGCTTTAATATTTTGTTATGCAGTTGTTAGGGTGTTCTGGGTGGTTGCATGTCAGAACAGCCCCTATGATGGTCTGGTCCCTAGATAAAGGTGCAGTCACATTAGTGAAATTTCGGCCAAACTGGGTGGGGGGGAAAGGCCTTTTGTCAATAATGTATTGATGTATGAAGCACAGCTAACACAGAGATCACTTTCAAACCAAGCAGCTTTCTTCTGTTCAGTGTGGTGAATCCACATGACCTACTTGAATACATTGCGAAATCTGCACTGGGAAATCTTCAAGTCCGTTTACTAATAAGTAATGTTACCACTTCCCAACAACCTTCCAGTTATCTGCCCACATCCACTAGGTTACACCATCCCAGAGGAAGGAAGACTAAGAAAACAGCCACACAGTGTTTGATCAGCACATAATATAAGCTTACCAAACAAACTCTTAAACCAGCCACCAGAAATGAGTCAAGATTCATTCTTTTGAATTCTCGTCTACTTATCAAAGATAACTCTTAAAGTAACCGTGAACTGTGATTTCCACTAACAAGATTAAACGGATGACATTCCTTGGAGTAATGATAACAAAAACCAGAGAGTGCAATAAATCTGTGATTTAATACATTTACTCATTGTATATCTTCTTTCTTTCTTTCTTTCTTTCTTTCTGTTCTTTTCTTTTTTCTTTTCTGTTCTTGTTCTTGTCGTTTCTTTCTTTGTCTTTCTGTCTTTCGTGTCTTTCTTCTGTTTTTTTTTTTTTCTTTTTTTTTGTCTTTCTGTCGTCTTTCCTTTCTCTTTCTTTTCTTTTCTTCTCTTGTGGGGGTTCTTTCTTTCTTTCTTTCTGTTTTCTTTCCTGAGTCCCTTTTCTTTCTTTCTTATGCTAAAAGCCTTTCACCAACTAACCTATCCTGGGTTGTGGGGCAAAGTGCTGTACAATACCGCTAAACTAACACCAATAAGAAACCAGAAAACGCTAAACCAAGATACCATACAATGCCATGGCTAGGGTGGTAAAAATCTTGGGGTGACAAAGGGATATAGGGTGTGGGGAAGCAGGTCATGTTAAACCTGGCCAAGAGGGTGCATCTCAATATGTGGAGAAGCCTGGTATTTTTGTCCTAGACAGGAGCTGGGCTACAACACGAAGGCTCGCTGTGCTGAGTCGGCGTCTCCAATGATCTGCCTTGCTCTGGATAGAGAGGAGGCAAGATGACTGGAAAGGGGCGTCATAAGCAACATGGAGTGGTCTGGGCAGGGGGGGGGGGTGCCTGGTGTTGGGGTATGTGGGGTTGGTGTAAGAACAAAACTTGACTGTTGTGGTCGTGGACTGAGGTGTCCGTGGGGGGGGGGTTGTTGACAGTCTATGCACATGCGTCGACGATGCCCGCGGATGACGGGGCCGTGTTGTTTGTGGAATGTGGGGTGGCTGGGGCCTTGAGCTCAGGACGGTTGGTAGAAGACACAGGGGATTTGGTATCGGTAAGCGCCCGCTCGTTTGGTCAAGGTGAACGAGCAATAGAAAAGAAAGGGGTTACCAGGATGTGGGTGTATGTGTACAGATCGGACCGGGAAGGGGGGTGGTTGGGCTGGTGAAGGGGCAGAGATGCGTAGTGTTGAAAAACCTGAGGTTTGGTGATGTTGGGTGACAAATAGGGGGACATGCTGGAATGTTTCCAAAACAAGCATGATGTTGGTCAAAGCACGGGGGGTAGTGGGGGTCCTCGATGCCCTGCATGTCTCCAACACGCTTCGTTTCGACAAAGTCCCCCTTCCGACAGCGCAGGCTGCGCGATTGCCAGCGGACCAGGTCTGGGGAGGGACCGAACCCGCAAGCACGCGTCGGAAGGGAACGCCCTTGAGCGACCAGAAGGCGCGAGCGGCAGCTGCAAAAAAGGGGAACCGAGCCCGAAAGGGGAACAAAGTCACGTTACAGACACAGGGGACTCTGGAAGGGTGCAGTAACACAACCCACGTGATGTGAGCTCTCTCTCTCCGCGCACGCAGGCCACGCCACTCCACACACAACGATGCCAAAAACTCCCATTTGACAGGGTCAATAGCAGATACTTAAACTAAGAACAAACAGTAGCTGATTCAAAGCAGCCATATTTGTCGAGCCAGTCAGAATTACCGTCCTCTCCTAGGGTCACGAACGTCGTCCATAAATGCTTACTGTTGTCTGTTGGAAGTAAGTTAAAGGGATGCCGTAAAGGCCATGTACTGTCGAATGGTGGCCACGAAAGGGGTGGCTTGCGGGCCTAGAACACACAGAGCCTCCCTGACATGCGGCTTCAACACTACCTGCGGTTACTGGAACCATGCGCGTCTTGCGTTGCTTGCACTGGCGGCATTATGCTAATAGTAGCCACAGGTAGTGCCTAATAGGTGGGGGCTGTTAGAACGAGTGCCGTTTTAGGGGGGTCTGTGTGCAGAGTCTAACTTTGATAAAGAATATATCTTTTGTTTTGAGACTTTAGTCTTTGTAACTTCAGGGCTCTTATCTATGCACAATCAGCTTGTAACACTCAAAGACAAGAAAACTGAAATCGCCATCATATAACTTTTTACAGATCAAATTTAAATAGTTGAGGTGTAATTGTTAGGTATGGCTGCGAAATTCGGCTGTTGCCTCGTTCAGGATTGTTACATTTTAAATAATAGTACTATAAACTTTACATATTTTATATATAGGTATTTAGGCTTATCACCACTGCTGATGTATTTCTGACACATAATCGATTATCGAAATCCCCTTCGCCTGCAATTGTGAATCTAATCTAAAATCTTCTGCCCTTTGTGTTGCATCACAGAATCTTTCATCAGTGCAGCGTAAATACATCTAGCATTGCCTAGACTTTGAAGAGCTGAGTGCAGTTAGGATTATCAGTATCCAAACATCTGACAGTTATTATGCTTTGGATAGTTCACTCATCTTTGTGATCACAGTTGCTGTCCATTAGCAGAGAATAGACTGCGTCCAGATCTAAGGCTGCTGATTTCACAGTCAGCGTTTTTGTCTGAAGGCACATCTCCAGTTAACTGGTTTCAGGCACTATAACATCATGTCTAATGATCGAGAACAAATTCAAGTGAGCTTTAGACATAGGTAATGTCTACTAATGAGTCATGACGTTTATGAATTAATCTACTCCTTTCAACATGCCATTTTTACTCTTTTCACCTACTTGCAAATGGTTTATAGTTGTCTCTGCATTTTTAAGCTGAGATAGGATAATTTTAACATAAAAATGATTTATGATTATGAATTTTAAGGTACCGTAGGAAGGTTATAAAACAGTTGCATCCAGTCTCAGTGATTCAGTGTGGTAGTATGCTAATACTTGAACACTTACTGCATGCTCAGTATTTATTTTCCGAGGTGCATACTTTTGGGTATAGTATAGTGAATAGGCACACAGCTAGAGTCTCTGTCGCCACAGTAGATTGAGTTTGTACTAGTAAGAAAATGTAGATTGAAAACTGTTGTAGTTTTTAGCTGCAAACGAAGCGCTGATGCTGCACTGATTCAACCTCCGTCACAGTACAATGCCATTTAATAGCTGCATTGAAAACCCTCTACAATCAGCTTTGCTCAGCTGCATTGAATCACATCATTAGAAACCATTAGAGAGGAAAATCTGTGTCACCTCACCATTCTAGCAGCTCAGTCCCTCTGGCTTCTCCAGAACTGATACATGTCACTATACTGTTCTCCACTCATACAGAATATCCTCATCTCATCAGTCCAGTGCAGGATTTCATGATTTATTACTCTCACAGCTTCCATGCTAATTTCCCTGGTAATGTGTCATGGAGTTAAAATGTAATATTCTCCAATAGTGTACACACAACTGCTGCTGGCTGTTTGAAAGACTAAACTTCTTGATCAGAAATTACACTAAAATGATGCTCCACACCTGATTTTAAAGGCAAATGTCATAGTTTTTTGCTAATGTCATGATGATGGATTGCTAAAGATTTTGGGAGATGATAAAAAAGCATTTTTCACTTTTCAGCTATGTAAAATTGAAGTAATGTTGCTTGTTAGTTGTTTTCCTGTAAACACTTCTTTATTCCATCTGTGCTCATTCAGGCTCTTGAGCGTGCTGTGCTGTAACCTGGATTCTTTTCTTCTGCTGGAGTCTCAGTATAACCTCTCTAAGTTACTGCTGCAGGGCCAGAGGGACAATGTCACAGAACCGCCCACAGGTGAAGGGTAAGTGACCGTCTCTCACTTTCCTGCATTCCCTTGAATGTAGTTCAGCACGACACACTAATTCAGAGTCAACCAACAGTCACTTTCCAAAAGTAATAGATTTAAAAAACAGTTTTTTTTTTTCATTTACCATAGGCTTAGATCATTTGAATTAACAATGTGAGCATACTGTAGATACATTATATATTGATTTTGTATATTGTTTGTTTATACTGGCTTCATCATCTTCAGGGAATTCATCATTGATGGGCCGTCTGTGGAAAGAAACCATATCCTTGTTCGAATTGGTACAGTTGGTGGCCCGTCTGAGAGGAGACTTCCTCCCAGAGCCCTGCAGAAAGTGAGAGCATCTCCTTTTTCCTTCCTTATCTGTTGTATGTGTAGTACAATAAACTGTGTTGAGTTGATCATGTTGTAGATATAGTACCACGGAAGCAAAGTGTCACCAGATGTAATTTGGTTGCAATACACACAGTTTTTTATTTTACCATTTAAAAGCAGTTTTATACTGGATATTCAGTTAGGAAAAAGTTTTGTGAAGTGAGATTTAATCTGTTATTCAATGCAGGATGCTTTTCACAATTTTGCGGTCATTGTAACTGTCCCCAGTTAATATTCTAATTTTAGATGCCTTCTCTACATCCCATGTTTTGAATATAAGAAACATAAATAGTCTAATATATCAGTATTCATATACCAACATAATCTCCATGGAGGGGTTTACTGCTGCTTTGGCTAGTGGTCGACCGATATATTGCCAAGACCGATATATCGCCGATATTTGATATTTTTCAAATATCGGCATCGGCCAATAAGTTTTCCTGTTCGGCCGATGCGTTTGAGGCGGGACTTTTATTTTGACGGCGCTGAGAACGGCAGCGCCTGAGCACACAGTGCTCACATTCTCCCTCTTGTTCGCTGTCGACCTTATGGATAGAAGTCTGTCTAATAATCAGATAGAACGGTTAAACAAAGGAATTAAAATGTATACAAAAAGTCTTATAACGATTGCTTTTATATTATTAGTAATAGAAAGGCAAACATTATAATACATTCTCATTTGCAGTCAGCATTCAGCAAATACGCATTTATATCATTTAAACAAATATTTGAATGACTAATGAACATTTAATTCCACAAACCTTGCAGACTTAGTCGAATCCAGCTGTGAGATCTAGTGAAGTATCGTTGTATCTGCGTGATCACGTGGTACTCCCCCCCCCCCCCCCCACAGCAGGCCCGGTTCGATCCTCTGTGCGAATTGAATGCGGACAGGAGGAGAGTTCAGCTTCACTGTAGATGCGCAATCAACAAACTTTAAACTCGTGATTTTAAATTATACTGCGCTCTATGCATTTGCCCACTGTCATATTCATGTCACTTTCACTGTGTGCTGTATGCAAAATGAGTGTTACCTTGGCTTTACTTGAAAAAATATGATTAATGCACACACACTTCCCAGAATACTGGTGCCCTGTTGGTTACAGGGTTTACGGTTTAAGTATATTTGTATTATATTTATTTATTGGAAAAAAATACTTGTCTCTAACATAAGTATGTTTTATTAACACATTTTTTTTAAGTACATTTCGAAATGATTTCCAATTTCTTAAAAAATTAAAAAATCGGCTATATCGGGCCACGATCCACCCAGCTGCCAAGATATCGGCACGCTGTCAAATTTTTTCCGTCGCCCACATCTTTGCAAGTTGCTATGGAAGTGTATTTCAGATGTCTCAGAATCATTGCGAGGGCAACAAAATACAGCTTCTAAAAAGAGCTTTGCCGATTAACGCCTCTGTTGTAATGTAGAGAGATTTGTAAACATTTTGGTGCCCCCCTCAAAAAAATGTTTCTTATATTGTCACATGCTGAAAACCGCTGCTACCTAACTTTTTTGCAACACATTACTATCAGTTCAAACGGAATTGCCAAAATTACATTGTAAAGGTTTTCAGCGGGTCCTTAAAAAGTCTTAAAATGTCTTAAATAACGTTGTCCTAATATAAGGCCTTAAAAAGTCTTAAAATGTCTTAAATTCAGATTCGATGGCTTAATTATTTTTGGTCTCATTACCGCAAAAATATCTTTAGTCTGACGGACCTAATGACTTTACAATAATTGGACAGACCGAAGATGTTTTCTTCCCACGGTAAATTACTGCGTCATCAGAGATAACTGCAGTAAGTTAGCAGAATAAAAGCTTTGTCTCGAGACTTCAGAACAAATGAGCGTGACGGCACACATAAACTCAGAAGAAACATACTGAGGTAAAAATTCAAAATGTTTAGTTTATTCATAACATGATATAGTTAAGTAACACCATGACAAGTAAGCTATTTTGCTCAATATTCTCATGACGCAAAAAAAACAAACATTCAATTCAAAACAACTACAGAGTGCATTCTTAAAATACATTAAGAATGATCACAAATTTAAGACATGGGGCAGAAAATGACTTCATATAGTTAATAAATTTCACATGAAGAGTGCCTCTTTTTTCTCCCAAAATTGCTATATACAAATGTGATATTGATTTTTTTACAATAGTTCAATAAACTAGAAGTTTTATTAGGAGACTTACGTTTTAGACACCATATTGCCTGTTTTTGCATTATTTCGACAACAAAAATAATTCCAAACATAGCCACAGCGCTGTTTGCGTCTCTGAGCAACACGGCGGTGTTTAGTTCCTGAATGAATCAACCGTTTAAATGATTCTGTTCAATCACAATGACTCACTTAACAGGGACTTACTGCCACCTACTGGCAGTTTTAATTTGACATTTAAAGCATCTTTTCATTTTTTAAATAATTTCAAACATAAGTTTTCAGTATTATGTTTAAAATATCAAAACATTATCTATGCATTTGTAACTGCAGGTTAAAACATTCATGTCCTGCATTAAACAGTGTGTAAAAATCTAAATGCACTTCCGATGCAGGCTTATGTCGGAATTGCAAAGATGAATTTTGTCAATACTGATTTCGTTTGCTTGGTAATAGCCCAAATGTCTTATTATTCTAATCACTGATTAAATGTAAGAATTTGACTAAAAGATAATGTACACTTATAGAAAAATGGCTTTATAAAAGTAAAAATGCCCATAAAAGGTAAAAAATCTATTTAAACTTATCTGACCACCACACAAAATATGAAGAATATCAAAAAATTCAGGAGTCAGCTGTCAATGGTAGTCCTTAAGCTACCCGCTGATAACCACCTTAATCGTTGATATGATGACTTCAAATACTCGCTATTAAGTGTCTACTGTCCTTCTGTTTTTTTTTTTTTTAGTTCTGTTGAGAAGTTTGTTGAAAAGTATGCATTTTTCCCTCAACATTTCTTATTTGTATACTCAAAAATGCATTTAAAACATTAATCTCATAACAATATTTATTGCAGTTGTAATTATTGTTCCCCGCCCACGGCCAGGTAAATTAGTCTAATTGACGGGTCCCACGCCCAGCTCTATAGTGTGTATGAATTTATTGATAAATTGTAATAATTTGACATGTAAGATGATGCATATAGGTAAATATGCGGATTTAAGTATGTAAAAGCTGATAGAACACTGATGAAAATATTGTTTCAGAATAAATTGTTTACTCCACCAAAAGTCTCAGTGATGCAGTTATTTTGCAGGGTTATTTTGTATGGAATATTGTCTGCTGACATGAAAAGTTCACTGTATATCGTAGTAGTAAATACCATTTATTACAGCATTGATCTTTTGTTTTCTTTTTAATTTATACACATTAAATATTACATATATGTATGTAATAAAATGTGTATTTCCATTACAGGTGGAAATTTACAGGTCTTAAATTTCATATAAGGTGGTATTAAAAAGGTTTTAAAAAGTCTTAAATTTAACTTGTTCATGTCTACAGAAACCCTGATTGTACAATGTTATGTTATATACATTAATAGCTTAACAGTTAATAAAAACATGAGATTTCGCCTCCTGTAGCTTAAAAAATAATAATAGGAAACCACAGTATACCATATTTATGGAAAGTGTCCCATCTGTCCCTTAGGGGAATGACCCTTACCCTTGGCCAATGGTGTCTACGTACCCCCTGCCTAAATATTACATCTTTGACATGCCCAAGACTCTCCGCACTAAACAAGGTAAGAACAATCTGTTTAAAGCATTAGATCCTACTATACATACGTGTTATGTGATATTTTTGTAATTTATGAAAGCAATTCTCTTATTTAACCATTAGATTAATTCAGTGTTTTACATGGTTCTACTCTGTAGTAACTTCAAGGACACATTCTCTCTTTATGACAGACTCATTTCTCTTCTTTACTGTTACAGCGATACATCTTTATTTCAATGTGACACCTTTTTCCAGCTCAATAAATAGAGACTAGAGGTTCTTAACGCCTAGAAAACACTCTTCCTTTAGGAAGAAGCATCAGTATGTGGATGAAGGCCTATTCAGTGCCTCAGTGGTGTTTATTTCGGCCTGTCTTTAAATGTTAGGCTTGAGACAGTATATTGTTATTTTGAAGGCCAAGAAGTTATACAGTTAGTAGTTACAAGTCAGAGTCACAGATTGCCATAGGGCATGTAATCAGTAAATTAATTTGTTGTGTACTGTGTTCAAATGTTTTTGCCTGAAGACAATCATTTTGACTTAAAAATGAGCACTGTGCCTGTTTCTTCTCAGAGTCAGAGATCAGTGCTTTCTTGGCCTCGTCTAAAGAAACGGAGAGAGATGCTAGCTGGATGGATGACTGCAGGAGACAGTTCTGCAAGATCATGGCTACAAAGTCAAACACTCTCACTGGATACGGTATGACCCACATTCAGCTCTGTTTGAAATTCACAGCAAGATGCCCAGCTTCTCTAATCTTATACTGAAGTTTTACTGCATTTAAAGGGGTCAAAATGAGAAATCAGATATCTGTTTAAAACAATATGTTTGCCCGGTCACTGTGAGGTAATAAGGATGAAGTAGGATAACTACTAAGAGGGTCTCACAGACCCTTCTTCTTAACGCCAGAAGAATGAACAATATCCTTTTCAGCAGCTATCCTATTCTACTACTATCCTATTCTTTTCAGCAGCAAATTTCAGAGCAAATTGTTTCGTGATCCTGTCATAATTTAATGCAGGATTTGCAAAGAGGCTGTTGATGAAAGACGGGGCAGCACAAACTATATTGAGTTTGACAGCAAAGCCACAGCTCGTGAGTCAGTGTTGTTCTCATTTCACATGCAAAGAGAGCATTTACACTGATGACCTAAAGGCACAACAGCACAAAACGGCCTGTTTAATTTTAAGGGTCAGAGAGATAGTGGAAAATAGTCATAAAAAACTCAATTATGACTGCTTTGGCAAATTAAAAGTGGGCTGGAGGAAACGCAAATAAAATGATAAAAAATGTATGATATGACCCTTTTAAATTCAAAACAGCTCTGTTGCATTATATGTTCCAACTTTTATTTATTTTGGAAAAGAAAACTTATAAATTTATGTATTCAGGATCTCTAATTCTGAAAGACCAGTTTCTGTAAATTCAGAATAGATTGTTTACAATATGAAGTGCACACTTGCTTTTTTGTAGACCAAAGTTATTTGCATTTATGGTCTTATTCCTTGAAATTTACCTTCTGATTTCCACAGAAATGAAAGACAATTATTTTTTCAGCATATTAATAATAGAGCTGTAAAACCCTTTGAATGTGTGTGTTTTCGGGATTAAAGTAGTAAAATATTTCAAGGACTTTGTTCTATTGTGAATGTTTACCATTGGCCAGTGTCTTAGTACATGCTGTTACTGTATGCCTGCCCATGTCTGATTCAGTGTTACTCTGTGTTAGGCTTTTCTGTCTTAATTAAAGTGATATTCAAGTAACAGACACTCAGCGTATTTTCTCGCTGTGCAGCCTGAGTTTTAAGCATTGTTGGAGTTATGCATTTCAACAAACAGGAAAATACATGCAACACTAAAGAAATGAGATTACAAGTAAACTTTTTCATGAAAGATCTGTATTTAAACTCGGTGTACTGTAGCTCAAGACATTCTTTGATTTGTCTAGCATCCGCTCCTTATATGAAAGAGGCTCTTTTGCTGGAGATTTGAGGTTTGATTCAAAGGAAATTGCCTTGACGGTTCACATATCTTTTCTCTCACAGTTCTTGCGGATTTGTTGGAGAGGGTCGTGCTGCATCTCTCGTCTTCATCCAGCGACTGCTTCTTTCCACCGGCAGAATATAAAGGTCAGCCAACAGCACTTTAATGTTTAATGAAAGGATTTTTTTTTTTTATGTGACCAATTTGCAGACAGCTAACAGAGACATCATTCACTTCCGAGGGTGTATATGGAATAAAAAACACACAAGGGTATATATGAATATACCTTTGTGTATCATAGTCCTGCTTCTCATAACTATACATTAAACATTATATATTTTCTGATTGAAGGTGAAAAATTTGCATTCTGCTTGAAACTTTCTGCATCCCACCTGGTTAGGACATGATGTTAGTTCACCATGGTATGCTCATTGTAAAAATCCATCCGGACGAGATTTGTCAGCTTTCCATTCACGCAAGCAGTATTATTTAGTCAAGTCAAGTCAAGTCACCTTTATTTATATAGCGCTTTTAACAATACAGATTGTGACAAAGCAACTGAACAGCATTAATTCGGAAAATAGTGTCAATAATGAAAACTGACAATAGTAAACACTCATTTTTTCAGTTAAAGACAGTTCATCTTGAATTCGACCCCCCCCCCCCCCCCCCCCCCCCCCCCCCCCCCCCCCCCCCCCCCAAAAAGGACACCCCCCCCCCCCCCCCCAGCAGTGATGCACATCCAGCTCAGTTTAAATAATATCTTTGCAATCATGTCAACGATAACGCTGGAAATGAAGTGTCCCCAACTAAGCAAGCCAGAGGCGACAGCGGCAAGGAACCAAAACTCCATCGGTGACAGAATGTAGAAAAAACCTTGGGAGAAACCAAGCTCAGACAGGGGGCCAGTTCTCCTCTGGCCAGAACAAACCATCAGTAACCGGACAAATCATATAAGACGTAATAAACATACCATGAAATACTATAAAGCAATTCATTATATATCCACAACTTATAGCAAAATGTGGTAGTTCTGTATTTTGTTTCAGGGTTGGCATCATCTGAGGGTTTGGCATCATCTCTTCTCGTGTGTTCTGGATCCAGACTGAAGCTTGTGTAAATCCTAGTTATCACGGGATGTTAATCCCGTGGCAGAAACAGAGAAACAAATAGACATAATTAGTGTAGTTGCTGTTCCAACCAAGCAAAAATTATATGTTTAACCCAAACTAACGAATAATAATGGGCATTTGATTAGATATAACTGCAGTAAAAGATTATGACTGCAGTAAAAGGTTATGAGATGCATTATTTGAATGCTTGGCCAAAGAGATGTGTCTTTAATCTAGATTTAAACAGAGAGAGTGTGTCTGAACCCCGAACGGTATCAGGAAGGCTATTACAGAGTTTGGGAGCCAAATGTAAAAAGCTTTACCTCCTTTAGTGGACTTTGATATCCTAGGTACTACCAAAAGTCCAGAGTTTTGCGACTTTAGGGAGCGTGATGGATTGTAGCGTGGTAGAAGGCTAGTTAGGTACGCAGGAGCTAAACCATTAAGGGCCTTAAAGGTAAGTAAAAATATTTTGTAACTGATACGGAACTTAACAGGTAGCCAGTGCAGAGACTGTAAAGTTGAAAATGGAAATGGGCAAATAGTTGAGGCTCTGTGGGGTTTTCATTTATTAAACATAATGGTTCTCAGAAATAAAATTGGTCATGCTCTTTTGTTTAAATCCCAGCTGCAAGGAATATCTTCTGGCTTGTGCTTGAGTAGTGTGACCACTTCAAAAGAATGATTTGACAAAATTCACACCCCTCTCAACCTATTATTGTTTTAATATTTATAATAAACCTTGAAATTTATGATTATTTTGCTTTGTATTTGACTCCATGACATCAATTAAACATCTTTCAAAACGTCTACCCTCTCAAAACAGAGTTAAAGTTTTCATACTTTGAAAGTCTTTGATAACTCGTTTTTAAGTATGGTGAGGGTCAGGGGTCAGTTAACTCTGGAGATTATTAGTGGTTTGGGTTCTGGTAAGCTTGTGAACTTTTAATTTAATGACAAGCATCTTTCATTTATGAAGTCCGGAGTCGGAGACTACGAGTGAAAATGTTTCTCTTTTTTTAAATACTTTTAGTAAATATTGAGTTTACTATAGAAAGAAGACATGAAATGCAGCTTCTGGGTAAAGTGATAGATTAATTGATGAGAATTTACAAAAATCAATCAGACTTCTCAATCCCCAAAACTTCCCAAATAGGATATATGGGTATATGTATGGATGCCTGACATGGTAAGTATTATGGTGTCATGTTACTTTAGCATTCGTTTCCCCCTTTCGTCTGCCTCTAGGTTTGTATCCTCCCCTCTCATTTAGCAGAGGAGTAGGGGTGAGTTGTCACACTTCATCTCACTTAGCCGTTCATGTCATAATCGCTGACTGATGTGAGCAGCAGGAAGTATGATTTGTCATTCCGCCTAAACCCTTCTCTCCTATTGGTTCATTTGCCAGCCAGTCAAGACCAGTCACTTCACAAGGTGCACATCTATCTGCATTATGTCATCATTACAATCCTGACATTGTTGTTATATTAATGAGGATGGAGGAATGGCCCCATAATTATATCAGTGGGCCCATTTCCGTCTCACCAAGGGCATTCACTCAATTAAGGCCATTCTTAAGCATGATGAATGTAGATCACGCAGCTGATGTTGATTTGTGGGTAAGCCGATGCTGAAATGAAAATGTATTATTTAACAGCACATTTTGCAGTGCTCTTTTGCTACTCTGTGCTCCATTTACTGAAATTAAATGGGTATTTGAAGAGGAGGTGCAAATGGGATGTAATTTATTTATTTATTTATTTTTGGGTTTCAGTGGTGGACCACAGTGTAAAGACTCGAAGCCTGTCGTCTGTGGAGCAGTTAGGTGTGGGGATATCCCTCAGGTAATATGCCATATCCAGGCTAAACTTAATGTTAGGGTTTGTGAATCAACTTTGAAGTCCTTTGTTAAAACACTAATGTATACTTAAAAAAATATGTTTTACAATAGAAATGTATTATTATGTATTGTATACAGGGTCTTAAAAAGTTTTAATTCTCCCTTTCACCAATGAAGGTCTTAAAAAGTTCTGTACCTTTTTTTTTTTCTGTAACATCGACGCCGAAGTCATCGAATTCATAGTCATGCATGAAATGTTTCAGCATTCACTGCAAAAAAGAACATTAAACGTGCACAAGGAAGTGGATGCTTGAACAGACAAACATCTGTCAATGAGTATGACACTGTTTTACCTATTGAAGTCTTTATGAGCCCTGGCAATGACGCTCTTGATTGTTGAATCAATTTCTCAGACGTTTTTCTTTGAAGTTGTTTGCTCTGAAATAAATGTATCTTTGGAAAACAAGACAAAAATATGGAGGAAGAACAGCACTTCTTACACTGATCAGAATGTACAGTAAACGTTATTTTCATATTCTGTTAAGCGTTTTTTTTTTTTTTTTTTTTTGTAAAATTAATTTAAAAAGTAATGAAAACCTGTTTAAAAAACATTCTTAAATTTGCCTTCATAAAACATGCAGAAACATTATATTACAGAAATATATACATTATATAAGAAATATTATATTACATTTATTTTTTATTTATTACATCATCCATGAAAGTAACAATGTCATTATTAATTAATCAATATGTATTTTACTTTAAAAATGTTCAGATATTTGTGCTGGAAGACAGGACAAAAATACTGCTTAGGAAAGTGATTTTTGCAGCGTGAATATTCAGAAATTATTTCAGCTTCACTGAAAGCCACTGGCATTCTGTGGTATGTCAGCACACTAGTTAAACTCAATATGAACCCATTTAGATATTTTGTCTTAAGGCAATCCACAATGACTGTAATCAGGCAATGCATTCTAGTGCTCAGCACATTGGGATATTGTAACTCTCTGTTCCCCAGGGTGTCCGTGCTGGGGTCCTAAGTCCTTAAAAAGTCTTAAATTACGTTTTCCTAATATAAGGCCTTAAAAGTCTTAAAATGTCTTAAATTCGGATTCGATGGGTCTTAAATTTTTTTGGTCTCATTACCGCTAAAATATCTTCAGTCTGACGGATCTAATGACTGTTTATAATCATTGGACAGACCGAAGATTTTTTTCTTCCTTGCGGTAACGGTTACTGCGTCATCAGAGAGAATTGCAGTAAGTTAGCAGAATACAGAATACAAGCTCGCGCTGCTGAGGCTCACTCTGTTTGTCTCGAGACTTCAGAACAAATGAGCGTGACACACACAAACTCAGAAGAAACACACTGAGGTCAAAATTCAAAATGTTTAGTTTATTCATAACATAGTTAAAGGGGTCATATGATGCTGCTAAAAGAACATTATTTTGTGTGTTTGGTGTAATGAAATGTGTTTTTGTGGTTTAAGGTTAAAAAAACACATTTTTTCCACATACTGTACATTATTATTTATACTCTATGCCCTGCCTTTCTGAAACACATAGATTTTTACAAAGATCATTGGTCTGAAAAAGCGAGGTTGGCCAGCTATCCAGTGCGTTGTGATTAGCCGAATACCTCAAGTGTGAGACGGAAATGTTACGCCCCTCACATACTGTTGATACCTTGTCCCGGAGCGACGAGACAAAAACATTAAAACCCATTACAAACGAGGCATTTGTTGCATCCAGTGGGGACATAATTACTGATTATAATGACTTATACTGTCTTTTTTACGCGTTGCGTTGCATTGCATCGTTCCGCGTAAACATAAACCCTGTCTGCATTTGTGATCAGAGAAATGACAAACAACAAGTCCTACTCCACACTGCCCAAAACTCGCGTTTGAATCATCAGTGGCAAATGATAAAAGAAAATTTACTTACAGACTGTGAGTCTAAAACCGCCTTCCTTGTAGTCTACTCTCCCCGGATCAGGAAACAGTCCTCCATAAAATGTGCAGGCGATCCACAGCATAAATCTGTTTATTTAAAAAAAAAAAGAAAAAACAAAGAAAAAACCGTGGGACCCAGCACAGATCAGCTGTAGGCATGACGAAGCGGATATCGTCCTTTTTTTGGAAGGCCAAACAAAGTAGTTTTTCGCTTTCACAACGAAACACACAGCGCCTAGAGTGAGTGAAAGCCCCGGCTTAGCGTGAGCTGAAGCCGGGCAAGAGTGAGCTGAGGCGGCGGGGTCGAGAACGGCGGTCCCGGCGGTCCCGGCGAAGGAGTGGTGAAAACGGTGAAAGCCGATCCGGCGATCCACAGCACTAAGTTGATGTATTCCCTCAGCGACCAGCACAGATCAGCTCCAGGCATGACGAAGTGGATATCGTCCTTTTTTGGAAGACCAAACAAAGTAGTTCTCAGCTGTCCCACGCACGAAACACACAGCCGTCCTGCCGGACATGGCGGCGGCTCACAGCAACAACATACTACGCGTAATAAAAGTTACACCTTCTATAATCTTATGCGGACCTGGGCGGCGTAATGCGAATCTTCCCACATAGTGATGTAGATATGTGGGTGCGTGTTAGAACGAGACGTTTTAGGTTGGTGTGGTTGACTCTTAACTTTTATAAAGAATATGTCTTTGGATTTGAGACTTTAGTCTTTGCAAATTTACAGATCTTCTTTATGCACCAAGAGCTTGTAACACTCCAAAGAGAAAGGAAAAAATTAAATCTCATCATATGACCCCTTTAAATAACACCATGACAAGTGAACTATTTTGCTCAATATTCTCACGACGCAAAAAAAAATAAATAATTCAAAACACCTACAGAGTGCAGGCATTATGTGAAGTCTAGTGCGCGTGCGCATTTGCAGTGCGCTCTGCCTGATCACTGCATGATTCAGTCTATTAAAATACATTCAGAATGATCACAAATTCAAGAGATGGGGGCAGAAAATGTCTATATTTATTCCACTTCATATAGTTAATCAATTTCAAACGAAGAGTGCCGTTTTTTCTCCAAAAAATTACCATATACAAATGTGATATAGATTTTTTTACAACAGTTCAATAAACTAGATGTTAATTAAGAGACTTACGTTTTAGACATATTTCCTGTTTTTGTGCTGTTTCGACAACAAAAATAATTCCAAACAAAGCCACAGCGCTGTTTTGCGTCTCTGAGCAACATGACGGTGTTTCGTTCCTGAATGAATCAACCGTTTAAATGATTCTGTTCAATCACAATGACTCACTTAACAGGGACTTACTGCCACCTACTGGCAGTTTTAATTTCACATTTAAAGTACCTTTTCATTTTTTTAATTATTTCAAATGTCAGTATTCAACGTTTTATGTTTACTATATCAAAACATTATTTATGCATTTGTTAACTGCAGGTTAATGCATTCATTTCTGTTCTGTCATAAACCTGTGTAAATACATCTAAATGCCACTTCAGATGCAGCTTGTGTCTGGATTGCAAAGATTAATTTTGTTGATACTGATTTCATTTGCTTGGTAACAGCCCAAATGTCTTATTATTCTTATTCATTGATTAAATGTAAGAATTTGACTCAAAAGATAATGCACACTTATAGAAAAATGGCTTTATAAAGGTAAAAAAATGCCCATAAAAGGTAAAAAATCTACTTAAACTTATTGGAAAAGATTAATTTCTATCTGACCAGCACACAGAATATGAAGAATATCAGAAACTTTAGGAGTCAGCTGTCCACGACAGTCCTTAAGATACCAGCACAATAACACACTCAATCAGTTGAATGAATGACTCAATACTCGCTCATTAAGTGACTTACTGTCACTTACTGGTAGTTTAGTTGAGAAGTTTGTTGAAAAGTATGCATTTTTCCCCTCAACATTTCTTATTTGTCTGCTCATAAATGCATTTAAAACATTAATCTCATAACATTATTTATTGCAGTTGTAATTATTGTTGTTTGCAGTGTAAGTTATTTAATCTGACTGGTAGCAGCCCTGTATTGTATATTGAATTTATTGATAAATTGTCATAATTTGACATGTAAGATGATGCATACATCTAAAAAGGTTAAAAATAGGCCTTTTTGTAAAGGTAAATATGCAGATTTAAGTATGTAAAAGCTGATAGAACACTGATGAAAATATTGCTTCACCAAAAGTTTGTTTACTCCACCAAAAATCTCAGTGATGCAGTTATTTTGCGGGGATATTTTGTATGGGATATTGTGGAATATTGTAAGTATGTATTGTAAATATAATTTATTACAGCAATGATATTTTGTTTTCTTTTTAATTTATACACATTAAATATTACATATATGTATGTAATAAAATGTGTATTTCCATTACATTTTTCATATAAGGTGGTATTAAAAAGGTATCTGCAGAAACCCTGTAACCTTCATTTGGTGCTGTTTCCCAGGGAGAGACTGTACATGCGTGATAAAACTGAATTTAATTCGGTTGCGAAATTTGTTCTTATTAGTCAAGAAATATTGCCTTGAGAAATTTCTAATTATGTAAATGTCCGTAAGTTGGTGTTTGGGGAAGAACATTTTAACAATGTATTTTCACCTTTGTTTAGCAAGGTCTTATTGAATGGGGTATTAAATGAAGCTGCTTGTGTACACTGTGTGTGGTGTGTGTGTGTGTGTGTGTGTGTGTGTGTGTGTCTGTGTGTGTGTAAGGTATGGCAAGTTCCGAAAGCTATTGAGAGAAGATTCAAAGCAGGATCCTGTTTCTTCTGCTCAGCACTGTCAGGAGTTCCTCTCTCAACAACGAGTCAGTGTCACTTCTGAGCTCTGTATCCTTCTCATTACACTTTATAATATTAATCAAGCGACATGCAAATTGCTGCAAAAATTCGCGTTACATTTGACTGTGCACAATATTCTAATTTGCTGTAGACCACGTATTGATTTATGTTAATGTGGATGAATCACTAATCATGATAAGCTGAATGCCATTTTAAATTTCTTCATGCTGTTTTCCTTTATAGATAAAAGTTTAGTATCAGATATGCATTAGTCAAATAGTAGCTCCAAAATCTACCACCATCCATTGATAGGACGCATTTTCTGTTTTCAGTTATTTTTTTGGAATGAATTTTGAATAATTAGCCCCAAAACATAATTGTAAACAAAACATAGCATTCGTTTATAAAAAATATATTATCATAAATATAGCCCAAGTACACTTTTGAAGTGTTTTCATTAGGTTTTAAATGATAAAACAATACATAGACTGCTGTTCAGACGTTTGTGTTGGTTTAGAATTTTTTTTTTTTTTTGAAAGAAGTCTCTTATGTTCACCTAGGCTGCATTTATGTGATCAAAAATAATTGATCAAGTTATTGTTAAACATTAGCGGAACATGTTCATGATCTGCTAGGACACTTCTAGACTTTATCTACTAAAAATCACAAAATGATCTTGAGATCACTCACTCACTTGAGATCAATGACTTTAATGTTTAAATACTTTTTGGCCACTATTTTGACATCGTAGCTGTTGGAAAAAATAGGTCAGCCGCTAGAATGTATTGAAGATTCCTTGACCCAACTGTCAGCCTGTTTTCAGGGTGGTTATCCTGGTCACGATTGGTTTGCCTCCACAGTTTTTCTGCTCATGCATGGCGACGTGGGTCGTTCTCTGAGTCTGCTCTTGCGTTTCTCCCGTTTGCTGCCATCTGCCTTCCTGTGGCCCCCAAGACTGCACAGCTCTGTGAGTTACAGCCTGTATCATTTCTCTCTTTCTTCTCATTCATGTCAACCTTTAGTACATGCTGGGTTAGCTATCATCAAGACCGGAGCAACGAATTGTACACACAACGCATTAAAGTAGTAGGTTGCCCCAAAAAATTGAATTAAGTCATTTAAATGAATACCTGTATTCAGCAAGGATGCATTAAATAAATAAAAAAAAGACATGGTTTTACATAGTTACAAATAATTTCTATTTCAAATAAATATCTTTTTGAAATTTCTATTCATCAAAGAACCCTGGAAAAAAGCAGCACAACTGTTTTTAACAATAATAAATAATATTTCTTGAGCAGCAAATCAACATATTTAAATGATTTCTGAAGGATCATGTCACACTGAAGTCTTAAGTTGTTTTAAATGTAAAAAATAATATCTTACAGTATTGCTGTTTTTACTATATTTTTGATTAAATAAAAGCAGTCTTGCTGTGTTTTGGGTGAACTATTCCTTTAAATTCTTAAGCTTAGCCCAGGTTGCAATTTTGTACTACTAATAACAGCTGCATCCCTCTCATGTTTAGTAATGTTCTGAATTTATATTATGTATATGCTTGTGTAGCTTTCATATCCATGTGCCGTAAACAAAACTCAGCG
Source organism: Sinocyclocheilus anophthalmus (assembly GCA_018155175.1). Lineage (NCBI taxonomy): Eukaryota > Metazoa > Chordata > Actinopteri > Cypriniformes > Cyprinidae > Sinocyclocheilus > Sinocyclocheilus anophthalmus. Next base: position 93,609 of record JADLZN010001429.1, read on the forward strand.
TTTTGACCTGCATTATCATTCTAATCTCCATTTGCATAGGAAAAGTTAATACTGGGAGGAAATGCTGGATATCATGATATTACTGGGGCAATAGTCATTACAGTGGTTCCTATAAAATTTGGATGGAGCAATCTCTCTCTCGCTCGCCATATCTCTCTCTCTCCTCCTTTCTCTCCTCTCTCCCTCTCTCTCAATCGTCTCTCTCGCTCTCTCTCTCATCCTCAGATAGTAACAAGCTCGTTAATAGAGTTCAGCTGTAAAATATGTGCGGGAGATCATGCTTCAGCAGCAACGCACACGAGTTTGTCGATGCCAGTTCTGTATTCTGTGCTGTCAGAGTGACCCATGCATGTTACATCATTTAGCTGAGAGACAATGTGACAATCCGGAAAACGAGAAGATGCAGGCAGCCCTCACATTTGTCACGTCCTCTCTAAACAGAAGTTTCGAGGCAGCTAATAAAACGTGGTCTTGTCCTTACATTTGTGGTGTTCTGTGTTTTTTCCTTGGTGGCCAGACTCTTAAAGGAACAGTTCTGTCATTTTTTACTCAACCTTCATGCCATTGTCATACCTTTTTTTTTTTTTTCTCTCTCTCTCTTCTCCTGGAGAACACAAAAGGGGATATTTTGCATAATGTTTCTATTTTCAATAAAAATTAAAAGGGGATTTTTACTCCAGAAATGGGGGGAAAGCATCATAAAAGTGGTTTTGTGTTTATGTACGAGTCTTCTGAAGTCATATCATAGCTTTGTGTCAAGAAAAGACTAAAATAAAGTGATTATTTACTGAAGAACTTGGCCTTTGCAGAGTTCTCAAATTTTATTTGCTCTTCATGATCAGTCATGACACGTAAGAACTAATGCAGCTTAGGGTCATATACACTGCACCTTGCGCAATGCATCTTCATACTTTTATGGATTTCTTTTTTTTGTGTTTCTAGGTGCATCTCCCTATAGAGATCGCTCAGTCGGGCATTCATCCCATCTACTCTTGCACCGCACATTACGTCGAAATGTTGCTCAAGGCAGAGGTTCCACTGGTTTTTTCTGCCTTCAGGATGTCTGGCTTCACTCCCTCTCAGGTGCTGTGTTTTAAGTACTTAATTTTTAATTACTTCACACCAATCATCTCCGTTGGTAAACAACCAAGCAGACTTGCCAATGCCAACCTGTATGCATTTTCTGTAGCAGATCTGGTATTTTTAGTGTTCCAGAACAGCAACCGTCTTCCCAAATTTGTAAGGAGAATTGTTTATCAATTTATTGTCAACAAAAAAGAAGCTTTAAGGTTTCCATTTAATGAAAGCATTGTCAAAACAAGACAAACAATGTCCAAAAGGATGTCCTGTATTTAAGCTCATCATATGTTACGTCATCACAAATCTCTGTGGGATTTAAAGATACATATCATGTGATGTTGCTAAAAAGAACATTGTTTTGTGTGTTTGGTGTAATGAAATGTTTTTATGCGTTTTAAAGTAAAAAAAAACACATTATTTTCACATACTGTACATTATTTGTTTCTCCTCTATGCCCCCGCCTTTTTGAAACGCGTCGATTTTTACAAACTCATCTGTCTGAAAAAGCGAGGTTTGCTCTGATTGGCCAGCTATCAAATGCGTTGTGATTGGCCTAATACCTCAAACGTGTGATGGAAATGTTACACCCCTAACCATACTGTGATGCCCTGTCCAGCCAGATCGACGAGACAAAAACATTAAAACCCATTACAATAGAGGCATTTGTTGCATCCAGTGGGGAAAAAATTACTGATTATAATGACTTATACTATCTTTTTACTCGTTGTGTTGCATCGCACATCGTGCCGCTTAAACATAAAACCATGTCTGCATTTGTTATCTGAGAAATGACAAACAATAAGCGCTTCTCTACACTGTTCAAAACTTGCGTTTGAATCATCAGTGTCAAATTATTTAAATATGAAATGTCGTACGTGAGTCAGAACTGCCGGCTTTTAAGTCAAATTTTCTCTCCCAGGATCAGTAAACTCCTCCTTAAAATGTGCTGGCGATCGACAGCACTAAGTTGTTGTATTTCCTCAGCGACCAGCACGGATCTGCTCCAGTCATGACGAAGCGGATATTGTCCTCTTGGAAGACCAAACAAAGTGGTTCCGCTTTCACAACGAAAAACACAGCGGCCTAGCGGAAGCCCCGGCTTAGCGTTCGCTGAGGCCGGGATAGAGTGAGCTGAAGCGGCGGAGTCGAGAACGGCGGTCCCGTCGAAGGAGCGGTGAAAATGGTGAAAGCCGATCCGGTGATCCACAGCATTAAGTTGATGTATTCCCTCATCGACCAGCACAGATCAGCTCTAGGCATGATAAGCGGATATCGTCCCTCTTTGGAAGACCAAACAAAGTAGTTTTGCTTTCACAACGAAATACACAGCGTCTTCACGACATGGCGGCGGCACCAACAACAATACAATACTACAGTGAGAATAAAAGTTCCCTTTCAGTCAGTCACGTTCTACGTTACGTCAGTCGTGACTGACGAATTGGGATCTCGCCCGAGAGCCCAATCACCTTCAAGTGTAAACTAAACAAGCCAATGACAGTTGCAAACGCACATCAGCTTTTCGCTTCGTGGCCGAGCCTTCTACAAGACGAATCTCGGCGAGTGTTCTGAAACAGCTGGCGTTGGTGTTACGGCGCTTCAGCGGGGGTTGCCATTCAGTGCTGTTCATCTTCGCGTGCTGCAGCTGCCATTCTGCGGTCTCGCCGTGACCTCCCCTGGGCGCTTCAGCGCTCTCTCTAAAAGAGTGTTTCCTTTTTTCCTAAAAGAGCAAATATCTAAAAGAGCTACAAGAGTGACGGGCGTCTTTTTAAAGATGGCTTCCCGCTCGTGCGTTGGATGTGGTCGCTTCCTGGCTTCATCTGATGGTCATGATCGCTGTGTCTCGTGCATGGGCTTACAGCACACTGAAGCAGCGCACATGGATGAGTCATGTTCTCAGTGCGAACATGACCATCGCGACGTTGCGGTCCAGATACCTCCTCATTAAAAGGGGGGGTATCCCCCTTGCCATGCCCAGCTCTAGCTCCTCCGGTTCTCGGAGGGCTACTTCGGTTCATGGTCAGGGAGACCTGAGGATCACGGTGAGAGATTCCCCGTCGAGTACGTCTCCGCGGGCCTCTCATTCCTCTAGCATGTCGCACCACCTGGTGTTCCCGGACGAGTGTGCTGGATCCTCGGACAGGGCGGGGTCCAGCATCTTGTGCGGAGCACAGGTCGGATGACAGGATGTCGATCGCTGCATCGGAGGGAGAGCTAGGCTCTGGAGATGAGGAGTCGGCTGCGCTGCCACCGTCAGGAAGAATGGCATTACCCGAGTCAGATAGCTGACCGCTATGCTTTCCCGGGCCACAGAGAGTGTCGAGCTGCACTGGAGGCCTCCTCCTTCTCCCAAAAGCTCGAGGCTGGACGATTGGTTCCTGGGGGCGCAGGCCGGGCGTTGGCAGCCGCCTCCGTTCCATTCTTCCCGGAAGTGCATGATGAGGTTACTAAGTCTTGTAAGGCACCTTTTTCTCCCCGAAGCAGACTTGGTGCCTCTTCCGTCCTCACCACCCTCGACGGGGGTGCGGCCCAAGGGTATGTGGACATCCCCTCAGTCGAGCACACTATTGCTATGCAGCTCTGCCCGCAAAGCGCCGCCGCCTGGAGAGGTAGTCCACGCCTTCCGTCCAGGGCCTGTAAGTTCTCGTCCGCTCTGACGGCTAAGGCTTACAGTGCTGCTGGACAGGCCGCTTACGCCCTGCACGCCATGGCCCTCCTGCAAGTCCACCAGGCCAAGGCGTTGAAGCAGTTGCACGAGGGTGGGGCTGACCCAGGTGTGCTGCAGGAACTACGACGGACCTCGCGCTTAGGGCGACGAAATTCACGGCGCAGGCCCTGGGTCAGACGATGTCCACACCTTCAGCCCATGGTCAGATCTTGCCTTTTTTTGGAAGGGGGTGTCCCTAGGTCAAGTATCCAGGCATGTTGTTGTGTCAACAGATGCCTCCGCCAGGGGCTGGGGGGCCATGTGCAATGGGAATGCAGCTGCGGGGCTCTGGTCGGGGCCCCGACTGCAGTGGCATATCAACTGCCTCGAGTTGCAAGCAGTATGGCTTGCTCTGTGCCGCTTCAAATCGCTGCTGCACGACAAGCGTGTACTGGTCCGTACGGACAACACTGCGACCGTTGCGTACATCAACCACCAGGGCGGTCTACGCTACCTTCGCATGTCGCAACTCGCCCGCCATCTTCTCCTCTGGAGTCAGAAGCATCTGAGGTCGCTTCGCGCCGTTCACGTCCCAGGCGAGCTCAATCGTGCAGCCGACGAGCTCTCACGTCAGCCCGCCCTTCCGGGAGAATGGCGACTCCACCCCGAGACAGTTCAGCTGATTTGGAGATGCTTTGGGGACACTCAGGTAGACCTGTTTGCCTCCCCAGACACGTCCCATTGCCAGTTGTTTTACTCCCTGGCCGAGGGGACCCTCGGACACACTGGCCTGCAGCTGGCCTCGCGGCCTACGCAAATACGCGTTTCCCCCAGTGAGCCTTCTCGCACAGACACTGTGCAAGGTCAGGGAGGATGAGGAGCAGGTCCTCTTGGTAGCGCCATATTGGCCCAGTCGGACTTGGTTCCCCGAACTGATGCTCCTCGCGACAGCCCCTCCTTGGCAAATTCCTCTGAGGAGGGATCTCCTTTCTCAGAGAGGGGGCACCCTCTGGCACCCGCGCCCGGAGGTTCTAGGTGAGCTACCTCCAGCGGTAGTAAACACCATCACGTCAGCTAGAGCCCCGTCTACCAGACACGCTTACAGGCTGAAGTGGAACCTGTTCGTCGATTGGTGCTCTTCCCGCCGGGAAAACCCCCGTAGATGCCCGATCGGAGTCGTGCTTTCTTTCTGCAGCAAGGGTTTGAGTGAAGGCTGTCTCCCTCCACCCTGAAAGTTTATGTTGCCGCCATTGCCGCACATCACAAGGCAGTAGATGGTAAGTCTCTGGGGAAGCACGACTTGGTCATCAGGTTTCTCAGAGGGGCAAGGAGGCTGAATCCTCCGCGCCCTCACCTGTTACCCTCTTGGGATCTCCCCTCGGTCCTGGCGGCCTTGAAGGAGGAGCCCTTCGAGCCTCTGCAGTCAGTAGAGCTTAAGTTTCTGTCGTTGAAGACAGCGCTCCTCACCGCATTGGCCTTGGTCAAGAGGGTAGGGGACCTGCATGCATTTTTGGTTGACGATTCGTGCCTAGAATTCGGAAACGGGTAACTCTCACATTGTCCTGAGAACCCGGCCTGGATATGTGCCCAAAGTTACCACCACGCCTTTTAGGGATCAGGTGGTGAACTTGCAAGCGCTGCCCCGGGAGGAGGCAGACCCAGCCATTGCTCTGCTCTGTCCCGTTCGCGCTTTGCGCACTTACGTGGACCGTACGTAGAGCTTCAGAACCTCAACCAGCTCTTTTGTCTGCTTCGGAGACAGCGGCAAGGCAAGTCAAGGCAAGTTTATTTATATAGCACAATTCGTACACTATTGTAATTCAAAGTGCTTTACATAAAATTAAATAAAAACAATAATCACAACAATAGAAGAAAACAGCTGAAAAAAAAGGCTGTCTCCAAACAAAGACTTGCCCACTGGTTAGTGGAGGCTATAGTCTTAGCTTACCAGGCCCAACGGTTACCATGCCCCCTCGGAGTGAGAGCTCACTCTACGAGAGGAGTGGCATCTTCTTGGGCATTGGCGCAGGGCGCCTCGATAGCAGACATCTGTAGAGCTGCCGGCTGGGCGACGCCTAACACGTTTGCGAGATTCTATAATCTCCGTGTAGAGCCCGTGTCCTCTCGTGTACTTGCCTCAGGTAGGCAGTAACGCTGGACCCGCTCTGTGTCGATCACGCTTGCTGCGCCAGTCCCCTCTATTTACCGGATACGTGCGCTTTTTTGCTTCTTAGTTCAGTTCCCCATGGCGAACCCTGGTTGAGTTCCTCCCGCACCCTCGGCGGTCCGGCGTGGCGGAGCGCCAGACGCCAGGTTCAGCACTCGTGTGCATGCCCAAGGTCCGCCCTTGTGCTGGGCTAGGTGCCCGTGTGTAGTGATTCCCCTTCGGATCATCCCACATGTGTATTCTTCCACGGTAAGGCTCCCCTCACGGTAAGCCCGTGTCCTTCCCTGGCAGTCGTTCACTGCCATCTCTGCTGTGTAGTCGCTCACCCCAAGCGGGTTGAGTCTACCGCAGGGACTTTCATATGTAGCACTGCCCTGGGCCAGTCCATTTGTGTATTCCACATGATACCTCCTATATGCAGGATGTGGCTTCTGTAGCGTTCCCAACTGGGTACACTTTCCCAGTGTTATCCAATGTACCACTGGATGGAACAGCAGTGGCGGACACCTCTGCCTAGCCGCTGTCCTATCTTCCGCCCCAGCTGGTGTGGGGGGACTTGCCGGCTTCCGCAGGGCACTGGAGGGGGGCAGCAATAGTGGCGTTTTCCATACGGAACCCAATTCGTCAGTCACTGACGTAACATAGAAAGTGACTGACTGAATGGGAACGTCTAGATTACTTGTGTAACCCTCGTTCCTTTTTATACCCGCAGGGTGCGTGGGCGAAACACGCACTCCAACGGTCATTGGCTGTTAGTTTACACTCGAAGGTGATTGGGCTCTCGGGAGAGATCCCAATTTGTCAGTCACGACTGACATAACGTCTCCGTTTCCTTCTTCAGGGAACGAGGGTTACACATGTAACCGAGACGTTACGCCTTCCTTCTTTGCGTGAACATTTGGGGCGGCGTATGCAAATATGCCCACATAGTGAGGTAGATATGTGTGGGCGTGTTCGAACTAGCCGTTTTAGGTAGGTGTGGCTGACTCTTAACTTTTATAAAGAAATATCTCTTTGGATTTTGAGACTTTAGTCTTTGCAAATTTGACAGATCTTCTTTATGCACCAAGAGTTGTAACACTCCAAAGAGAAAGGAAAAATGAAATCGCATCATATGACCCCCTTTAAACTCACTGGACGGTGGAATCGTGATCGCTGGGTGAATGAGTGTTACACTGCCTGGGTATAAATATAAAGATGCAAGGACATTCTGCTATGACCTGAATGACTGACAATCTTCATAGACAAATTCAGTGATTACTCAACACTGTGCTCTCTCTGGGGTTTATATGCATGATCTCAAAGCTCTGCCTCAAGTCTTCTGTCAGATTGAGTCAGATATGACCTTTTTCTAGCAGTCAAGGACAAACATATTGAAGAGTAACTGTGTTTTCTGCGTTTAGATTATTTATATATATTTTTTTATTCTTTATCCTTTGAACACTTTCAATAGGCATGGATCTTATATAATTCCTCTGACATGACTAAAAACATATTTCTCTGTGTGCCTGAAATTCACTACTGTTGTTAGATTGAAAGATGCTTTTAGTAGCTGTATATACAGTATCTCACAGAATTGAGTACACCCCTCACATTTTTGTAAATATTTTATTATCTTTTCATGTGACAACACTGAAGAAATTCTACTTTGCTACAATATGGCCTTTCGCACCGCTTTTTAGTTCCAGACTAAATGTACTGTACTAAAGTACTGGGACGATTTTGCGCGAGCTATTTCCCAGTACCATTTAAAGGTTTGCATTCGCACCGAGAGTGTGTACTAAGAAGTAACGTAAGCCGGTCGACTCGACAGTGTTGTCATTTGTGCGCGGCGTTCAACAACATAAACAAAGAAGAACAACATTAACAACATGAGGATGGAGGACGCTGTGATCGGAGCTGTTTTTTTGTTGTGTCTCGCGGGTTTCACAATATTGGACATGGAAAGTCGACGTATACGTTAAGCGATTGAAAGAACGGAAAGGAGGTCTAAGAATCTCCAACGACAACTGGCAGTGCTACAGTTGCTACAAGTGCCTGCACTTCAGCGTCCGTCCCTCTATCGCTGTTCTCCATACTTGCGAAATAAGTTGACACAATTGTTTACAGTATGTTTACACAGCGTTTTAAATCATGGCGGGTGAGGGCGTTTTTGTATGCGTTTGGCCAATCCATGTCTACTTACGTCACGATTAGTACCAGTTGTGCTGGTTAGACCCTGCTCCGGATTAGGGGCTAATTTGGTTCTCGAAAAATGCAGTCCGGTACTAAAATTGCACCCATTTCTGGCGGTGCGAAAATGCCAAAAAGTGTGTAGTTCCACAATTAGTTCTGGTACTATGAAAAGGTTCCCCGTACAGCTTGTATATCATTGTAAATTTGCTGTCCCCTCAAAATATCTCAACACACAGCCATTAATGTCTAACCCGCTGGCCACAAAAGTGAGTACACCCCTAAGTGAAAATGTCCAAATTGGCCCAATTAGCCATTTTCTCTCCCCGGTGTCATGTGACTCATTAGTGTTACAAGGTCTCAGGTGTGAATGGGGAGCAGGTGTGTTAAATTTGGTGTTATCGCTCTCTCACTCTCTCATACTGGTCACTGGAACTGAACATGGCACCTCATGGCAAAGAACTATCTGAGGATTTGAAAAAAAGAATTGTTGCTCTACATGAAGATGGTGTAGGCTATAAGAAGATTGTCAAGACCCTGATACTGAGCTGCAGCATGGTGGCCAAGACTATACAGCGGTTTAACAGGACAGGTTCATCTCAGAACAGGCCTCGCCATGGTCGAACCAAAGAAGTTGAGTGCACGTGCTCAGCGTCATATCCAGAGGTTGTGTTTGTGAAATAGACGTATGAGTGCTGCCAGCATTGCTGCAGAGGTTGAAGGGGTAGGGGGTCAGCATGTCAGTGCTCAGGCCTATACGCCGCACACTGCATCAGATTGGTTTGCATGGCTGTCATCCCAGAAGGAAGTTTCTTCTAAAGATGATGCACAAGAAAGCCCGCAAACAGTTTGCTGAAGACAAGCAGACTAAGGACATGGATTACTGGAACCATGTCCTGTGGTCTGATGAGACCAAGATAAACTTATTTGGTTCAGATGGTGTCAAGCGTGTGTGGCGGCAACCAGGTGAGGAGTACAAAGACAAGTGTGTCTTGCCTACAGTCAAGCATGGTGGTGGGAGTGTCATGGTCTGGGGCTGCATGAGTGCTGCCGGCACTGGGGAGCTACAGTTCATTGAGGGAACCATGAATGCCAACATGTACTGTACATACTGAAGCAGAGCATTATCCCCTCCCTTTGGAGACTGGGCCGCAGGGCAGTATTCCAACATGATAACGACCCCAAACACACCTCCAAGACGACCACTGCCTTGCTAAAGAAGCTGAGGGTAAAGGTGATGGATTGGCCAAGCATGGGCATCCTCAAATGGAAGGTGGAGGAGCGCACGGTCTCTAACATCCACCAGCTCCGTGATGTCGTCATGGAGGAGTGGAGAGGACTCCAGTGGCAACCTGTGAACTCCATGCCCAAGAGGGTTAAGAGGCAGTGCTGGAAAATAATGGTGGGTGCACAAAATATTGACAATTTGGGCCCAGTTTGGACGTTTTCATTTAGGGGTGTACTTACTTTTGTGGCCAGTGGTTTAGACATAAATGGCTGTGTGTTGAGTTATTTTGAGGGGACAGCAGATTTACACTGTTATACAAGCTGTACACTCACTACTTTACATTGTATCAAAGTGTCATTTCTTCAGTGTTGTCACATGAAAAGATATAATAAAATATTTACAAAAATGTGAGGGGTGTACTCACTTCTGTGAGATACTGTATATAAAAGTGGAAAAAATTAAAAAAGAGCATTTTTGAATGATCAAAACACACACATACTCATAGACCCATCTAAAAATATAAAAATACTTTAAGCAATAAGCTTAAAATCTTCCTGAGCAACATGTTTCTCTTCTTTCTAAGGACACATGAAAACAAGAAGTGCTCCTGTACTTTTTTGTTTTACAAATCAAAATGTTACACTAAAACACAGAGGAAGATTGTAGAAATTGTTGTTTTCAGTACATTTGGTCATTGAGTTTGAGGCAGCGTGTTAAGATTTACCGTACAGTGTGTGCGTGTGTATATATTATTATTATTTTATTTTATTTTTTTGCAAAACAGAGGGTGTAAGATGGAGTATTTCATGTCACATGAGTTCATGAGAGACGCTACTTGAGCCATGGAAAAAAAAAAAGACTTTATATGATATATAAATGTAAAAATAAAAACAAAAAACTTTCTCTTCAGTCCATGACAGAAGTTGTGACAGGAAAGTTATTTATACCAGACCGAAGTATTGATCTGCTAAAGGCTGCAGTCAATACATGATTGAAGGTCATCGGTGTGGGAACTTTTACACAGCAGTAAAATGCAAAAAAACCCTCTACAGTTGCTACAAAAATATCCAAAGTTCTAAAACTTATAACTACTTTTGAATGGACAAAAACTGAAGGAAAGAAGATTTTCTGTTTTAAATTGAGTGTCACCTCCATCATAGAGGGCATCCGTGTCTTTGCACTCGGGGAGAGTGTTTCCAATTCAAGACAAAGCAGGAAGAGTGTCTGAAAGAGAGATACAGATACTGTATAAATTGCATGCTGGAGTGGTCTGAATGTACAGGAGGCATGTACGTGTGGCAGAACTGGAACGCCATCTACGATACCGCAGAATAATTGAACCGCTTCTAAGGGAGGATTATATGACCTGAACTTAGTTCACTGCCACAGAAATGCATCTAGCCTGTAGATGAAAGGGATTTCAGCATATTATGATTTAAGAGACTTGATTTATTTTTTTGTCTGAGCTCAAGAAACATTTTTCCTGTTATTCATACAAAGCCATTTTTTGTCTTGTTTTCCAGTGAAAATACTATTATAAGCATAAACCACATAGTTTTGTTAGATTTATATGTAAAACAAGATGCAAGTCAAAAATAAACTTAGGTGCTGTTCAAAGGTTTGTGGTCAGTCAAATTTTCTAATGTTTTTGAAAAAAGTTTCTCATCAGAGCTGCATTTATTTGATCAAATCAGGAATGACCATTTTATATTATTACATGTAAAAAGCTGTTTTTAATATTTATATATATTTTTAATGTTATTATTCTTTTATTTCTAAAGCTGAATTTTCAGCAACCATTATTCCAGTCTTCAGAAATCAATTAATATGCTGATTTGCAGCTCAGGAAATCTTTCTTATTATTACCATCAATTTTGATGCCCTACTGCTTTAGATTTTTGTGGAAACTCTTTTTTATGTTTCATGTTTTAGTTTTTCATAATTTTTTTTTTCAGGATTCTTTGATGAATATTAAGTTCAAAAGAACAGCATTTATTTTTGCTGAATAAAAGTATTCATTTCTAAAAAAAAAATATCTTGCAGTTCACTTCTCAATAACTGTAGATATTTTTTAACTGGAAATCAAAAAGCGTATTTAGAAAGTGATGTGATGATTTGTTTTGTGGTTAATTAGGACTCTTAACAGGTAATAGAGTGCATCAGACCTTGATGGCATCATGTTAGAATTCGATACTCAGAAGTTTTTGAGCTCTCATTTATTTTTCCAGCATCTCATATCGATTGATTTAAAACATTTATGGTGCAAACATTGCATTTTCTCAAATCTACTTTTCTGGCTCTCTCTCCTTTCCTCACTCAGTTTGTCCTTCCACCTGTTATGCAGATCTGTATTCAGTGGCTTGGTCAGTGCTTCTGGAACTACCTGGACTGGTCTGAGATCTGTCACTATGTAGCCACATGCGTCATCATGGGACCAGATTACCAGGTGTACATGTGCATCTCTGCCCTCCGTCACCTGCAGCAGGACATTCTGCAGCACACACAGACGCAGGACCTGCAGGTCTTTCTTAAGGTGCAGTATAACTTTTTAAAATGAAAATATCTCATTTACTCATCCTCAATCCAAACCAGTATGACTTTCTTCTGTGGAGCACAAAGGAGATGTTTAGCTGAATGTTCACACTGCTCGTTTCCGTTTAAAATTAAAGTGGATGGTGAATCTGGACATCAAGCTCTAAAAAGAAAAAACGCAACCATATACACCTCATAAAATTTGCCTAAAGAAAAAAAAAAAAAAAAGAAAAAAAACAACCCACAACACCCCCACAAAGGAAAGAAAGTCTATTTCGAAAGACATGAGGGTGAGTAAATAATAAGAGCATTTTCATTTTTAGTGAACTATCCCTTTAATAAAATCTTCAGCCGGTTTGTTTTAAAAGGATGCACAGAGGTTTACAGTGTGCAAGCGTGTCTGCAGTAAATCAGATTAAACACACTCTTGTCCTTGTTTCACCTTTAAAAGTTTAAAACTTTTCAGTCTTTGTGTGTGCGTTGGTGTGCCCTGTACAATAGAAAAAGTGTTTCAGACAATTCCTGGAAGGTTTCTGAGGTTTTGTACATATCCAAGATTACAAAACGTATCTATATTTCATCTAAATTAAAGATCTGGATGGAAATTACTCGTAACAATCCCTTCCGATGTCACTCTGAAGCTGAATGCCAGAGTAAATGTACAATGAATCCATTTTGGATGATTCAACATTGTAGAAATCAAACCCAACTAAAGTCATTCTTTGTTTGCAGGATTTCAAAAGCAATTGTCTGTCACTGCTGAATACAGCCAACACTTTGAAAACCATGACACAGTCTGGCTAGTGAGTTCAAAGCATCCTGCAAAACCATTTAAGGCTTTTTTTCTTTGTTTTTATCAGTAACAATAGGCAGTGGAATAGTTTTAATGTCTTTAGATAATGGGTACTTGTACTTAAAATGTCATTTTTAGTGTTTCATTTTAAGAATCTCCAAGCTGCTTTTTGACATACAACAAAAGCCCAAAATGTAATATTCAAACTTCATCACACCAGGTTTGACATCAGTGATACTAAGCACCTCTGGTACTGATGCATCTAATTTTGTGTTCCTTGAAAGTAAGTAATTCTTACAAGTTTGGACTGGCTTGAAGGTGAATACATTTTTGGGTGAAGTATTCCTGTAAGTTCACCATAGAGTTGATGAGATATTATAATAGGTCATGTTACAGTATGGAATCTAATTGTATGTGAAATTGTGATTGAGAAGACCAGCGTTCTGTCTTCATATTCCAGTTCATGATCTTTATTTTTCTTTAGTTTACTTTTCCACTTATTGTCAGTTATTATCTGATTCTATTCAGTTGTATATAAAGATGCTCCGAATTTAAATGTATGGCATTATCTAGCTTTCATCAGCAGTGGATGAAAGTGTTTATCATTTGTTTTGTAATAGACTATTCCAGTCATTAGTTTTTTGTTTGCTCTTAAAACATTGTGAACTTATCTATTTTGTTTGTGATTGCCATACCAACTCCTGTGTTCTGCAGTTATATCACAAAACTGCTTACACTGTAGGCATATTTTATTTAACGCAGCAAACTCATAAAGGTTTATTATTCTTTCTCTCATTTTCATCCATTCACCATGAACCGAAGTGTCCTTCTGTAACTTGAGGCACAGCTTTAGGACTTGCATTCGCTGACTCATCGTAAACAAAATGTAAATCATTTGGCTTTGTCTAAACAATATTATTTATCCCCAGCTAAATGTCAGAGTATATTAGGCGGTGCATTGTTTATTTAATACTAGAACGTGTAGCCACATCTCGCATAGCGACCTCTTGTTTAATTAAAATATGCCGTTTGTTACTAAGCAGTGAGATTTGGCACAATATGCGTAAAATCTTGCATGATTTCATTCAGCAGTACACAATTTTCAGGGTGATTTTAGCCACTCTGTGTGCAGGATAATCAGGATCTGCTCCGACTGGAACAAGAATATCAAACTCTCATCGAAACTCTATTCTAAAGCGGTTATAAACCCGTTCTACCTCTTTTCCGCAAACCGGCTCTCACAAGCGTTGCTCATCAAATCTGTGCTTCTTTTGCCCGCTTGCAGGAGGAACCGATCCACGGCTTCAGGGTGAGTAATTACCTGGACTACATGGAGGGGCTGGAACGCAACTACAGATCCATGGTGCTCTCGGACATGAGGAGCATCTTACCAAGGAGCAGCTAGAAGGAAATAGACCACCGAAGATCAGCAGGGACTGAAAGTGCTTGTGGTACAGAATAATACTGAAACTGTTGCAATGATTTTATAACACAACATGCTCGATATGTGAAGAGGACACTGTTTTATGAAACACATTGTTAATATAGCCCACTTGCATTCACGCTCTTTGATTTGTTGGGATTCTTATACTAAAGTATTCTCACTCAGGGAATCATAAATATAAGAACACAAACTCCCACTCAGTGGGATGCATAAAGCATAGTAAATAAATAAGTGCAGTAAATTGGTCAAAAGTGATGTGCAAAAAGTATGATAAAGCAAACCTTTCTACATACCGTAAGCATTATCAATCTTCCCTCACCAAAAAATTTACATTTTCTTGCATAGAATTCTGGAATACATAATTGATTTCAATATATATATATATATGCTTTACGTCACATTTATAACTGTTCTAGTCTGCTTTTCCTTTTAGCCTTTTGTGCCTAAAGTACAATTTTCCTGTCCTTGGCTAATTACTGGACTCAAGGTATTGAATTCAATTGTTTATTAATCTTTTCCTCGAACAAATTTCTGACAGCATATGTAATTTTGTATTTACAGTCCTGCTTGTGACTTCATTGTTGCTTGTCTGTAATTATGTTGGAATATGACATGATTGTGTCAATGCTACTAATCATTGTAAAAGCTTTAGGATGTATAGTCTGAAATAAGATTACTGATGTCAAAAAAAGTTTTTTTTACTTTTACCCAAGATCTCAGTGGGCTCATATTGTACAGTCTGAAAAGTAGCATTCATTGAGGCCAGACACATTTAGCTTTGGGTTTTGCCAGTGAAAATGCACAGAACAGTCATTTTAATAGGAATCCACCACGTGATTGGGTATTTTTTTTTACGTGTGGGCAAAAGATTTCCAAATGGGTTCAAGTTGGTCACATGAGTCTGCAATGACCAACAGAAAGCTGCTTGGTTTAACATTGACTTCTGTATGAGCTGTGCGTCATACATTGATTCAATAGATAATGCACCTTTTTTGCCCAAAATTTCAATAATGCTGACCCTATATATAGGTGCACAAGTTGTTTTCCAGTCTCAGCCTGTTATATGACATCAGTAAATATGAAAAATTCTAAGCTTTTAATGCTTGATTGCTGTCTTGATTGACAGTCAAACAAGTATGTGTGATATGTCAGTCCTTGAATATTCAATGACTCACAGGCCGTTGACGCAGTCTTGTGTAGTGTCGGTTGGATTTTTTTTTAAGGCATATATTAACATCTGCAGTCTCTTATTCCCATCCTAAGGAAGCTGTATCGAGAGGAGGTATCGCATTGACAGGCCGTCATTAGCACATAGATGCAATCTCTCACCCTTGCCATCTGTAACTCACACAGTGAATAATGAATTAGATCATTAGAGAGGTGTCTTTCTCCTTCACAACAACTGCTAAATATTGCATACTGTTTACTCAGTAGGAGGCAGAAGCAGTTATAATTTTAAGCTGTAAAAAGTTCCCTCAGAGTGCATATTTTTTACTTACTTTCTCCATTGCATTAAAAAAAAAGGACCACCCGTAAACTTGTGTATATGCTCAGATAAAAAAGTCAGTTGTGCGTCATCAGTTGATTTCATCTTTGTGTAATCGTAACGAGCTGTACGCATTAATCAGGTTAATGATTTAATGACTGATTGTTGGCCAACAGTCACTTGGAAAGCTGTGTGTGTCTTGTGTTGGCTCATTGTAAATTGACAATACAAGGCTTTTGTGACGTGGATGTTGATGATGTATCTGCAGACCAAAATGGTAGGATAATTAGAAAAGGCTAATTATGGGTAATTAAACTGATTAACTGATAATTAAGACCTATCTGTCTCTGTATTAGGCTTGAGGAGTTGCATTAGCTTGATTTTCTCTGGTAAATATGCTTTCTTATGCTCCTTCACAATAATTATCCCCCCTATGACTGCCAAATTCCACTTTCTGAAGAATCTGCTTGATGAATGGGAGAAAGTCATTCGAAAGTCAGCATCACTGTCCCTTACTTACTTTGAAAAGCACTTGAAACAAATCATATGAAGTGTGCAGTGTATTAAGGGCTGTTCACACCAAGGATGAGAACTAAAGTTTTAATAATTGTTCTCATTCTGTAATAATATTCCACAACCCAAACGATAACGACACAGAGGAACGATATCATTGGAATCACTTTCAGAACTTTTTTTTTCCAGCTGATGAACGATAAAAAAAAAAAATTTGACAGCCAATCAGAATCCATCCCGCTTAGCTCAAGCATTTAAAGACAGCAGAACTGCAGTGTGTGCTTATAATAAACAATGTTATTGTGCATTCAAATCGGTGACACTAACAACTACTCAAAGGCCCGTTCACACCATGATGATAACTCTAAGATAACAATAAGATAGAGTTAAAAAATGTGTTATCAGATTAAAGAATAGCAGAGTCCACACCACATATAACGATAAATGCACAGAGAAACAATATCATTCCGAATCACTTTCAAAACGATTTTTTTTCAGCTGATGAACGATAAAAAACATTGACACCCAATTAGAATCAATACTGCTATAACGAGCTCGAGAATTTAAAGCAGCAGACAAGTGTGCACTTAGAACAAACAGATGATATTGTCACTGGTTTGTACGCTAATATAGTATCTGTATAGTTTACTGTTCTTTGTGTGAATGGGCGGAGATAACGATAAATGTAGTTCTAAAAATTGTTCTCAATATTATAGAATAGCAGAGTTCACACCACAGCTATGATAAAGGCACAGAGAAACAATATTGTTGGAATCACTTTC
Organism: Sinocyclocheilus anophthalmus; assembly: GCA_018155175.1. Lineage (NCBI taxonomy): Eukaryota > Metazoa > Chordata > Actinopteri > Cypriniformes > Cyprinidae > Sinocyclocheilus > Sinocyclocheilus anophthalmus. The sequence continues at coordinate 110,450 of JADLZN010001429.1, forward strand.
AGAATAAATTTTTCCAGCTGGTGAACGATACAAACATTGATGCCCAATCAGAATTCATCCTGCTATAATGAGCACAAATTTAAAGGGTTCATATGATGCTGCTAAAAGAACATTATTTTGTGTATTTTGGTGTAATGAAATGTGTTTCCTCTATTAACCTCCTTTGAGCAAATGAGTAAGCTATGATGAATTTTTGCATTAAGCGTGATTGATTTGGTGTGTGTTGTGCCGTGACCTTATCATACTCTAAAGCAGTTGCACGTTTCAAAAAAAGCACTGAAACCAAATCATTTTCATGACGTTTGGTTCTGTTAAAGGTTCTTGAACATTTGCATTCATCCATGGAAGTGAACAGAAATACTGAAATACTCTGACAGTGTTTCCTGCACTGATAAATTTACAGCACCACAGATTTAATCAAATGAGAAGTAATACACTAACAAGCTTTCTATTGCATTGTCCTCTCTTTTTATTTAGTACAACAAATGTATTACACTAACATTCAAAAAAAGTTTGAAAAGTTTTTTTTTAATGATTTTGAAAGAAGCTACATTTATTTATTTACTTGTATATAAGCTACATTTATTTTGAGGCTACATTTATTTGATCAACAGTACATTAAAATCAGTAATATTGTGAAATATTATTACATTATATTATAGGGTTCAGTGTAACATTTTACTTCAGACATCAATCTAATATACTGATGTGGTGCTCAAGTTACATTTATTATTATCAATGTTGAAAATATTGTTTTGCTTGATATTTCTTCTGTGAAATAATGTTTTTCAGATTCTTTGATGATAGAAAGTATAAAAAGAACAGCATTTATTTGAAAAAAAATTTTTTTGTAACATTATAAACATATTTACTTTTGGTCAATTAATTTCTTTCAATGAATCATCAATCACTCAAAAAAAGTAAGAAGAAAATAAAAAAAAGATTTAATTAAAAAACACTTTATTATTTAATAGAATCATAAAGGAACTGTGAGGATGAATCTGAATTCAAACCATTTTATTTCTTGTTTTAAGTTAAAGCTGCAGTCCGTAAATTTTGCCTCTTTGTACTCTGTTTGAAAACCTGGAATTGCAGCTGTGTGCGGAATTATCTAGCTTGTGTGGGTTGTGAGTCGGCTTGGCTCCAGCGTGGATGAATCTAATGTTTTGAGGAGTATGTGTGTGTGGCTGTCAGTCACCGCACTGGTGTGGATACAGTGTACTTCGGAATCACAGATTCTAGCCTATGTCTTGGAATATGACCCAAATAAGAATTTTCACTATATTGCCATCTGAACAAGTAAGTAACAAGTCTGCCATGTTTGACTTTCATTGACTTTAACGTCATTATATTTTTCAGCACAATGCATTGTTTATGTTTAATGCAGGTGTGTTGTAAAGGTTTCAAGTGTATGTCTAAAACAAAAACAAAAAATAAAACATTTGCAGCAATTTTTATTGTATTTAAGTTACTGTTCGGGTCACGAAAATGTGTTTTAGTTTAGTTGTATTTCCCAGTTATTTTATTTGATTTATTTAGACTTTTTAAAATGAATGGAGGAAATAGTCTAAACAACTTGAATGTGTATCAGATCTCACTATTGTGTCTTTATTTCTTATTGATGGGACTTCATAGTTCGTGGCCTGCAGTGCTTTGTTACTGCATGTCTGTTCTCAAAAAACAGGAAACGCTGTCAAGCCTCAGTGTCACCCGTGGCGGTGCTGCTACCTCTCTGAGTCGTTTGCTCAGTCCGTGTAAAAAATCATCAGTCAAAGTTTCAGCGTGGGTAGCCTTCTCTTTTGCTCCCCTTTCCTCTCGTCTCTCTGCTCCTCCGTCACTCTTCCCCAACTCCTCGCCTCTCTCTCTTTCAGCTGTGTGCTTGAATCAGTGATATTAATGGGGATGACATTGGCTGAGTATCTCCTCTCAGCCAGCTGTGCCTGTCAACAACCAGAACCGCACATTAACTGCAACAAATAATGAAATCCACATTTCTCCTCCACGACAGGGCTGATAAGAGTCCGTTATTGCTGAGGAGGTGTAGGGCCGCTTCCATCACTCACGCATACGCACAAAGTTCATCCTGTTTTCATTTTGCTATTCCACTCCCAGTTCGGCATCATTAACGCTGTTAGTGGCGCTTGCTAAGGGACGTGTCTCTGTTATTATTGCTTATATATGGTTAGTGATTTGAAACTAAGCATTAAACTTTGTCGCATAACATGTCTTGCACCATTTGCACTACAGACATGATATCTCAAATTGTGCATTTTATTAAGAAGAGGCATGCTATTACTTTTCTTCTTGATTGAATTTGCAATTTTTCTGACACACAATAAAATCCTTGACTTGTATACATTTGGAGGAAGAACACAACCATTTGTTAGGTCTTGCTTTAATTGGGACAAACAAAATAAACGTTTGTGTAACTGACTCTGTATTTAATTTGGTTGACCCTATTAGTTACTTGGTTGTAAGTTCACTGTAGTCACATATTATGATGTCTGTCTTTATTAATTCAATAAGAGGCTTGACATTTGTAAATGGAAGTTTGTTTGAGAAGCCATTGGTTTCATTTGGACTAGTTTGGTTGATTGCTATTTCAAACTTATTTTATCATCTCTGAAATTGAAGAACAATTTTTTATTTTAAATGCAATAATAAAATGAAATCATAAAATCATGATAGAACTGTTTATTTAACTATGTAAATATATTTGGGAATTGTTTCGCAAATTAATAGTATTGCATTTTTGGATAAAATAAAAATACGACGACAATAAAAAATACATTTTAGAATTAGAAATGTCAAATGAAAAGGGAGTAGGAATATGAAGACATGAACTACAAATGAATTTGATTTAGGTAAATCAAAATAAAATTAACAATTAAATAAATAAAATAAAGATAAATAAATAAAAACACATTCAGCCCTTCTTCCCCTTGGACCATAAATAAATCCAGCAGTCTGATTCCCAAAATGTCTCAATAATTTATATGTAAATCACCTTCATATATATTTTAAAACTTAAAAATGACATTGTTGCCATTGTTCCAGGAACAGCATTCCAATCAACCAGCTGCTGTCCGCTGATTTCATGGCTTGAGGATTTTTTCAGGGTTTGGTTTAATGCCTCTGATTGGTCAACGGGAATGTTGTTCTACGTGGAAATCACATTGTGCACATTTTCTGATAATGGTGGGACAGAAAAAGCTATTTTGTTTAGAACAACAAGTCTTTCGTTTAGTTGTCTCTAACCCATGTCTCCAACTGTTTCCTCTCATTCCCTCTGATATCCATCCTTATTTGTCTCTCATGACCAGCCCCCAGCTCCTTGTCTTCTTTCTAACTCTCCTTTAAGTCTCTTTCTGTCTTTGTGCCTCTCACTTCCTTTCCTTGTCTTTCCCACTTTGACCTTTAGATCTCTCTCGCCATCCCGGCGTTTCACTTTAAACGACTAGTGAATGGATCAGTCGGGGACGGCACATCAGTTTTGCCAGTGGAATCAGAGGGCTTTGCAGGGACATATATTGCGTTTTTACAGGGCTAACAGGGGGATAAATTCAGCTGTCCATCACAACAAAGACAATTGATCTGTCAAGTGTGAGTAAAGGAAGACACTCTCAATTAGAGGAAGGACCGAACGTATGGCATGAAATGAAGGGAGATGCTGTGAAGGAGAGAGAGGTGCCTCCATGTCTGACTCGCTCTCTCTGTGGGTCCATCAATCTTGGTTATCTGAAAAATCTGACCCAAAAAGGGGGGGAAAGACGAGCTCTCTCTCACCAAACTACTTCCACTTTGTCTGTAAGTGACACACAGACACACACATGCAAAGTCAATCTCACTCCCATGAACACACAAACCCACAAATTATATGATATAAATTTTTGTTCTTATGATGTCACAGGCGAAAGAGTTTCGTCATAAGAGAAATACTAAGAGCACATGAGAAACATGTTTTAAGTTTTTTATTAATTCATAGTGTGAAACTTCTTAGGTCTTATGATCTCAACAAGGGACCTTATTTTTACAGTTATTAGGAAATCATAGGAGACCTTTTAATGTTCATTTTTAATGTTTTCCATTAAAACACACAATGGTCTGTGCTTCAAAGAATGGGCTTCATTTTTTCTGTTTTCTAGCTGATCTAGAACCATTAAAATGGAGATTAAGAAAAAAATAAAAACGGTAAATAATTCTATTAAAATAGGAGTCCATGTGATGATTTTTTTTATATATACCCATAATGCAAATAAATAATTAGCAGGTTTAGGCACAGGATAAAAAATTTATATCAACAACTCTGACACTTCCCACAAAGGTTATATCTTATAATCTCGTTTTTTCTCACAATTTGAGAAAAAAAATAGAGAGACTATAACGCCAGGAATTGTGAGATATGTAAACTCGCTATTGCAAGAAAAAAGTAAGAATTCTCAATTATGAGATAAAACGTCACAATTACCTTTTTGTTATTCTGTGGAGGAAATAAAAACAGAATTGCGTCATGCAAAACTCAGAATTCTGAGAAACAAATGTCAGAATCACAAGTTGTAAATTTAGAATTGTGAGGAAAAAAGTCTTGAGAGAACTGTGAGAGAAATACTATGGCAGAAATAAGCTTCCATAGATAATCAAAATAAACAAATAACCAAATAAATATTTAAAAGAGATTTCTAATAATTGAAAATTCATATCTTATTAAAATTCAGTTTAACAATGGTAATTCTTCTCATCACACCACTTGAAATAATTCATTTTAAATTACATAATGAAAAGGAAGTGACTTAATTTACGTCTTGAGAAGCCATAAATACAATACTAACACTAAACATAATAAAACATCTGTTTTCCAGTTTACACTTTTAGTCCAATGTACCATAAAACTAAATTTTTACTCTTCCATACAACAGTATATGTCCATACAAAAACACTAAAACTGAAAAATCGTAGCTCTCCTAGCACCTCAGCAGAGGGTAATAATCAGAGTGACCGTCACTTATGTAAGGCGTGTGAGGGCCGGCCCAAGATCCTCTGGGGCCCTGTATGACTGTCGGGTCTCATCGAGGTGCGTCATTATATATGACACTTAAGAAGGGGACATCTACCGGTAATGGTGACACTGATTTAGAGTGACAGGAAGGTGGGGGGAGAAATAGGAAGGGAAAAAGAAAAAAGAGAAGTGGAAATCTACCTCCCCTGCTCTCACTGTCAGCTGGCTTCACCTGGATTGGCCTGTTCATCTGTGCAACAGAGAGAGAAGAACGAGGGAGGGGAAAAGACAGGACAGACAGAAAGGAGGAGGAAAAAGGCAAGAAAAGACATTAGATTTGTAGCCGAGAACAAAAACTATTCAAGTGAAGTGTTCACAATTGCAGTTAGTATCAATACGGTTGTATATGAACCATTCCAGTACCATTTGTGTCCATACGTTTGATGAAATGCCCACAAAAAAAGCTGCTTGTAAGTATTTTGTGAGCTTAAATATGTTCATTCAAAATTATGAAATTATTCTTTTCAAAGCATTATTTCATGTGATAGACTGAAATTCTTTAAAAATGAAAAAAGATTAAGCTTACTGTACGTAATTCAAAATGAATCATAAACTTAAATATTTACGAAAAATCTATTATTTCCTGTAATTTTTACAAGCCCATACAGTCATCAAAATTCTTAAAAAAAAATAAAAAATAAAGAATCATAATGATTATTTTACATGTGCAGTCATCAAACAGAATTATTCAAATTCAATGATCAGCTTATAAAATATTATTTTATGTGATGATTTTTACATGCCCAGTCATCGTAATTAATGAAATTGAATGAATTTAAGCTTAAATATTTTTCATATTATTTCACATGCCAGTCAAAAAAAAAAAAAAAATCGAATTTATATTAAAATAGTTTTGTAATAATTAATGATTCATATATTTAAATTAGATTAATATTACAATTGATTTCAACAAAACAACTTCTACTTACATGACTTTGTGTTTCCCTGTCACACCACCATTTGCCTCAAAATAATTCATTGACATTATGAAGAGGAAGTGACATCATTTGAGTTTTGAGGAGCCAAGTTCAAAGTTGGAAAGTTCTCATCTCATTTAATATTCATAAATTGTTGTTCTTTCATGCTTGACACAATTTTTCAAGCATAACTCATCCACCCTGGCACATGAAACAGGCAGACAATATTGCTTACTTTTTTGCTGCTATTTATAGAAAAGTCAATTGAAAGCTTAAGTAAATAGAAAGCCATAACCTTATACCATAACCATAACAGGTGAGCTCCAGCAGTGTTCCACCCTAACATCGAAGATCTAACAATGTGACACTGGAGCACAAAACCAGTCATAAGGGTCAATTTCTCGAAATTGTGATTTAAACACCCATCTGAAAGCTGAATAAGTAAGCTTTCCATTGATGTATGGTTTGTTAGGATAGGACAATATTTGGCGAGATACAACTATTTGAAAATCTGGGACCTGAGGGTGCAAAAAAAAATCTAAATACTGAGAAAATCACCTTTAAAGTTGTACAAATGAAGTCTTAGCAATGCATATTACAAATCAAAAATAAAGTTTTGATATATTTACGGTAGGAAATTTACAAAATATTTCATGGAACATGATCCTTTCTTAATATCATAATGGTTTTTGGCATAAAATAAATAAACTATAATTTTGACCCATACAGTGTATTTATGGCTATTGCTACAAATATACCCAAGCGACTTAAGACCGGTTTTGTGGTCCAGGGTCACATATATTTAGTTCAGATGACGTGAGTGCAATGTATTAGCGTAAAAATATTTTTGTCTTATAGGATAATGCAGAGAGTATTGAATTGTACAACAAAACAAACCACAAAAAAGGAAAAAAGGCAAAGTTATTAGAATGACTAATTTACAGCTTTACAACAGAACAGAGTAAACATCAGACACACAAAGCAATTCAGAACGAAGTATTAAAAGAAACGCATGTCAGAGCATGCTACACATTTGCATACATCTCTGTTTATGTGTGTGAGCGGCACTTGAATACAAATGTGTGTGTTTGTGAGGTCTCACTAAAAGACGCTCAGCATCAAAAAATGTTTTGTTCTGCTTCCTTCACTCGTCGCAGATTCCCGACTGACTCCGGCTCAATAATACATGTAAGCCATGGAATGGTCTGCGGCAATCAATTTTTAATAATGTCAATTGTCACGCTACTAGCAGGAAGGAGAAGGGACCCGTACGCAGTGGAGGATCCTGGGATAGGCCATGCAGACAGTCACGGCCTCTGAGGAGGCACAGGGTACTGCCCCCCAAAATAAGACACAAACTCCACTTCTCTATCGCTCATCTGCAGCAGTTTACTCGCAAAAATGAGTTGTGACGTAGCAGGTATGTTTTTCTACTTTACTTCTACACCCCCTCTCACTGTCTGCACCACAGAAACAGGAAAAAGTCTCTTCGGCTGATATAAGCCAAAAATAGGGGAAGCATAATAGCAGTGTACAGTACAAGTCAAATTTATCAAATCAAGTCAAATGTTCCCTGGCTCCAGAAATATATCTCTTCTTATGACATTGCAATTTTATTTGGTTTAATAAAAAAGGTACATATCTTCTGCCTTGCCATGTGACCACAGATAATTATTGTATTTGTAGTTTAAGTACTTAATGTCTTTGCAACCTTGAATTATTTTTTTGTTAATATTTACTCATTTCATTTTTAAATAAGGAATGCAGTGTTTTATATTTGATGAAAATCATGAAAATACCATGCTGTTTTTGTTATTATTATTATTTTTTCAGTAAGCTGTTTTCATTATTCAACAGAAAAAGTGACATAAAAATGCAGTTAATGTTTTTCAATAAAATCTTACAATAGAGTAACTTCACCGCAAACAGTATTGACTCCTTTATTGTATTTCCCCCTCATTTTTAATTAAATTTTTCTACATTATTAAATGCCAACATTCGGTAACAATAAACAGAAAACTAACTTAACTAAATATGATACAACAGTTTACAGTAATACAATGGCAATAATAAACTACTACATATGTTTTAATGTTTAATGCTTCATAAAATAATGTTTTATTGAAAACGTACACTACTGTTCAAAAGTTTTTTAACGTTTTAGAAAGGAGTCTCTTATGCTCATTTGATCAAAAATACAGTAAAAACAGTAACATTTTGAAATATCATTACAATTTAAAATAAAACATTTTCTATTTTAATATATTTTAAAAAATAATTTATTCTTGGAAAAGCTGAATTTTCAGCATCAGTACAGCAAGTCCATTCTACTATGCTGATTGGCATATTAGAAACAATTATCATCATATAACTGTCTTGCTGCTTGCTCATTTTGTGGAAAAAAGTTAGCATTTTTTAGGATTCGTTGTTGAATAGAAAGTTCAAAAGAACAGCATTTAATTAACAGAAATCTTTTGTAACATCATTTATGGCTTTATTGTCTCTTTTGATCAATTTAATGTGGTCTTGCTGAAAAGAAGTATGTTTTTTAAAACTTACTAACTCTGTTATAAATACAGATATGAAGGAGATAGGAGAGAACAAAGAAGGTAGAGTATACAAACCTTGGAAGAGAGGTATAAAGTGTGCATGTGCATTTCTGTGCTCTCCTTGCTTATGCATAATAATGATGATAAACTAATTAAATACCCTGCAATGGCAATAAAGCCAATTCATGGGATTAAAGGCATTTCCAACTGCATATTTTACTGGTCTCAATGACTCATTTGCGACAGCCAATACCTCACAGTGCACCTGGTCAGCGCCAGTGGCGTCTGGCTCGGGTCCAGACCAAACACGCCTTCGGGGTTCTCACTCATAAGTTCACTCTTTTTCAGACATGGATTCCCTCATCTTATTTTTCTCATCCCCAGCATTCTACCTCTTTCTTGGCAGTTAAAGCCCAGCTAAATGTTTTGCAATTGTTTGAGCATATTTATTTTACATGGGCTGCTGATAGTGAGGGCGGGGGGACTAATGAAAGAGAGGAATGAGCGAGAGTGCGGAGGGAGAAAGAGAGGTAGATCTGGACATAGATCGGGGAGCAGAAGCAAGTCACAGCAACACACACACAACTCTGTCTCGGTATTCCAGAAGGCCTTACTCCAACATTTGATGTTTCTCTCCCAATGGCCACATGGACTCAATATGTGTGCTAATTGTGTTCCGCCGAACCAGGAATCGAGAGGGGACACACGTACAAGAGGCATTTCTCTCTCTTCTCTCCCACAACACACACCACACACACACACACTTACAGCCTTTATGCATCCCGACGGGAGGACATGCATGAAATGCACTCACATTCCCAGGTTGATTTTGACAGGGATGTGCTGAATGAGATTTTTGCACACTCACAAAAATCTGCTCGTAAGTGCCTTGTGAGCTTAAATTACAAAGTAATTAAGAATTTATTCTATAAAAAACTATTTCATGGAAGGATTTTACATGCCATTGTGGGCACTGAAATTATAAAAAAATGGAAGTAGTAAAAAAAAAAAAAACTTACTTTAATGTATTGAAAATGAACTATTCTATTAAAATTATAAATTTTTGTTTTAAATATTATTTTAATTTTTAATTTAAAAAATGATTTTAAATGCCCATACAGTCATTAAAAATCTTGATAATTTTAAAAACTTAATAACATAGTTAATTCAAATTAATCATAATTAATCATAGATTTGATATAAATCTTATTATCCTATTATTAATATGATGATTTTAAATAACCTAGTCATAAAAAATTTTTTTAGAAAATAAAAACTTAACTATGGCAATTAAAAAATGAATGAAACATTACGAATATTGATATTTTATTTAAATATGATTTAAAAATTATTATTATAACGCGAGATGAGTTTCTATATACAAATAAAGTCACCTTGAAATTCTTTAAATAAAAAACGCTTAAATATAGTTTCAATTAATTCACTTATAAAGTACTGAGAGTCATCGAAATTCTTTTTAACAATTGTAAAAAAATAAATAAAATACTCCCAAACACACATTCCATATGAACCCAACAAATAATTGAATTTATATTAAAATCATCTTTCTAAAAATATTTAGATTAATAATTTTTTAGAGAGCACATTATCTCTCTCACACACACACACACTTACAGCCTTTATGCATCCCGACGGGAGGACATGCATGAAATGCACTCACATTCCCAGGGTGAATCTGACAAGTACATGTGGAATGAGATCTAGTGCACACTCAGTACGCATGTTAAAACCGAACGTGATGGCATGTCATAAAACTGAGCTGAATGAAACATAATGTGGCATTTGGAGACATTTGTCATTGTGCTGTGCCATAGGCATCCACATTACTTCCAAACTGTGATTTCAGAGGCCCCTAGAGAACTTTCATCCGCCACCTCTAGATGGCAGCATTGAGCAGACCAATCTTTGGCCTCCCTGAGCGCCACATCACATTCTGAGAGGGCAAACCTTTTACACAAAGGCAGAAAAGGCCTCCTGCACACAAACACGCAAACGCAGGCAAAAACAAGTCCCTCACATATGCACAAAATCACCCATAATTCCACAAAATTACCCTGCTTTATAAATATAGTACCACACAAACACATTTTTCTCTCTCTGTATCTCACAGGCACACCCTCACCTCACCAGAAACCTTCTGTCTCCATCTGTACAGGCCACGCCGTCCGTGTCTCCGCCACTGAGCCACAGCATGGCACGGCCTTATGGTGATGTAACTCTCTGGCATGCTGGCACACACACAAAGACACACACAAGCCGGGCTAAACGGCCACAGAAACATACGTGTGGGTGTCACGTCTGCACTGAGGGAGTGTCTTCCACCACGGGGTTCTTTTTTCCTCCTGTTATTCCATTCTAAAGCACTCCAAAAAGCCACGATGAGCTGTTACACACCACCTGCATGTCCAATTCTGCATCATCTGCATCATAATATCACTGCTTTTGACCACAAAAGGCGTGGGTTTATGGTGTTAACAGTGTAGTGTAAAACAGACACTCTCTGTATGATCTAGAATACTAAAGTATAAGCATATTTTGGATTTGAACCTGTAATGTTATGGTTAGCACCACTTAGCATTGAGCCTTTGGAACAACATTAATAAATGATGACAGACTCCCCACCACGCAGAACAGAATGGCATTTTTTTTTTTTTTAGTTTTTTTTTTTTTTTCTGAAACTATGCTTAAGGCTTAGTGTTGGAAGCTGGGAACCTTGAGCCTACACTAAGACACCTGGTCAGTGCGGGTCAAAATAGCAAAACCAACTTTGGTTACGTAAAATATCCCATCTGACACTTTCTTGCTCTGTTTTGATAAATGGAAAGCACGTAATGAATAATCTATCACTTTTTCCTCTGCTCTCGTGGAGAAAAATAAGTATGATGAATATCACAGCCTTTATATTCAAATACAAATGGCTGGGCTGTCTGTAAAATACTGTTACAGTGAGCTTTAAAAAAGTCTGGCTTTGAATTGCAGTCACGTACCAAGAGCAGGGAGCAAACTTTCTACAAACTAAGGCAGAAAAAAATTCAAAGTTCATTCTCACAGTAGGAACAATAATCTTCCTTTCATTTCCCCACAAAGGGATAAGCGTGCTCTTTCAGGGTTTGTGGAGGAGGAGGTAATTCTTGAAAGATGAGCTACCCTGCCTTTGTTGTGCCGGGCTCAGATTGCATTGAGAGTCATTCAAGACACGAGAGCCAGCAAACAAATACTAAATAAAAACATAAAGATAAATTATAAATCTACAGTCTTGTGTTTGCCTGACCGACAAACAAACAGAGAGTAGACTGCAGAGTAGCAGAGCTCTCTAACAAAAGAAGATATTTTGAAGAATGTGGGGAACCAAACAATTTCTGGTCCCCATTGACTTCCATAGCATGGGAGAAAAAAATACTATGGAATAGAGGTCTACAGGAAGACCCGAGACCCGAGGACCTGGGACCCATACGGGTTCGGGGCTATATTTTAAATGGTCAGCTGGGTCCGGGTTGGGTCCCAATCTATTACTTGGGGTCCCGGGTCTGTTTAACATTGTGTGTAATACCTGAGTCGATCGGACTCGGAGAACACCCGGTCGTTATCAGAGTCAGTCAGCGCTGTGTGTGTGTTGTTTTGTAACTTTCAACTTTAAATTAGGATGAGAAAAGTGTGAGTCTGTAATTTGAAATAAGGTGGGAAAAAAAAAAAAAAGAAAAAAAAGAAAAAAAAAAAAACCACGGCGACAGTAATCAGCGCAGGGTGGGCGGAGTAGAGTTAAGAGTTAATGCACACGCACGGTGATAATGGATACCTTCATGAGTGATGTGAGTTATTATTGATTATTTTTTATATAATATTATGAATGAACCATATTGTTGTTATATCTAAAATTTTTGCTCAGTCTCGGCTCAGAGAGCACAGAGATGATAGCAAATAAGTAAAGATAACGTCAGCAGCCATGGCACTGGACAAGCAATCGTTATCAAATGGGCAAACAGTCTAAATTATTAAGTTGACTCGAGATACAAAAAATGCAAAAATGCAAAGTCGCATTTGTCATCCGTCACCTTGACAGCAAGTGGACTTTTGAAACTGGAATAATGAGTGGATTACGCATTTCAATTGGCAAGAGAGGAACACGGATGGAACTTTCTTGGCAAGGAGGATTGTGTGCATCACAGTCAGGTACAAGAGAGAAGGCTTCTTACATTAGGCAAGACAAAAAGTTTAATTTTCGCAACTTAATTATCAACTTGTTAGTAGCAATTTGCTGAGGCATGTTGCCGAGAGGGGCGGGTTGTCCAGTCGGGAGTCTGTCGGTGTCTTCCCCGACGGGTGTTCGGGTCTACTTTCAAATAATTGACGGTACGCGTCGGGTTCTGGGGGGTTAGAAAATTTTTTGACAACTTATACGGTTATGCATCGCGGCCTGGGTTCCACTTTCCAAAATAATAAGACGGGTCCGGTGCGGTCAGTTGTAGCACTAGCCATTTACGGAGTCTCTTCGGGTGGGGTATGAGTTTTTGGACCGTATGGACCTTACTAGTATGAATAAAAAATAATACTATAATGAATGTTTTCCTACATCGTAATTTTGGGAAAAAATATCCCTGTAGTTGTGGATAGAAGCATTAAATGCTGTTAAATGCTAAGTGTAAAGTAAAATACAACCAAATAAGTTTTACGAATTTCAGCGTTGAATATGGATAAAGACGTTTCGTGAGAGATTTTGAGACATTTACCTTTTATGGAATAAAATCAAGTTCTGATGTCTCTGGAATAGTACACAATAAAACATTTAAAGCATATATATACATTATTACATTATATAACTAAATATACCTAAATTATTGTACAAGAAATATATATATGCATATTCTCTGTTACACATATACAGTCTAAGTTATGATATCCTGTTAAAAAACGCGCTTGTTGTGTGTGGGTAATATATATAATATAATATATGATATACTATATTAATAATTCAGGAAAATTGGTACCGAAGGAACTATTTCATTTTCTATAACACAATATGCTATATTTATAGCCAAAACCATCTTTACATAGCGCATAAGTGCAGCTTTAAACACCCCTTAACACACAATTTAAACGATTATTGTGCGTCACGCATCTTTAATGAGGAAAGTAATCTGGTGGGAACATGCACGGCAACCCAGCGACCTCCACTCAAGCACAATTTCCACTTGGCACTCTTTAAATCTTACTTCCTGCTTCTGCATTTTAAGGTTCCAGGAAGCTCTCCTCCCCATTCAGCATAGCCTTATTTTACCCAGAGCACTAGGGGCATCTGCTCAAATTTGGATTTCACTGAATTATTAAACCACCACAGTGCCTATAACCCACACTCATTTTCTTTCCCTCTCTCTCACTGCAGCATGTCCTGAGGTAAGTCTTTAAAGTGCTGGAGTCCCGTGGCTCCTTGTAACCTTCCCAAACGACACGGATGGCTTGCCTATGTAAAACCCTATTTTGACACCATCCTCTCCTCTCCCGGCGAAGGGACACGCCTCCGTAAAAAAAAAAAAAACCCAAAAAAAAAAAAAAAAACCCTGGCGCGTTTTTTACACCTCCCGAAAAGTGATTGCACTCGAGAGTTCGAAGGGTTCATTTAATGAATCCAGGGTGTAAATATCGCATGGCTTGGAGAGTGACCCCGTCTATAAATTGTGTCAAATGAAAATGAGACAACTTTACCAGAGGGGTGGGGGGGACAGAAAGTGCTCTTTCAGGGCCCGACCCGGTGTGACTTCAATCTGCACAGAAACTCTGCCATAACAGGTGCATTCGGAAGCACCTGGCTAATTAAGCAGCAATGTGATTTGTGCACTTTATTGTGAAAATGACAAATAGGAACTTAAATGTAATGTCACGCAATGAAAGACATCAGCTAATCGTACCCATAAAGACATGAATCTGCCATCTGCCTATGAAATATTGACATTCAAGTTTTCTTTCCCTAATCTTTTTTCTAACATTTCACCGAATATAATGTAGGGTGGGATGTCATGCATCAGGATTTGCTTGGATCATGAAATATGACATAACTGGATAGAGAAATAGTTCACCTAAAAACCCAAAAAATGTGCTTAACATGTACTGACCCTCAGGCCAAGTGAGATATAGATGAGTTTGTTTCTTCATAACAGATTTGGAGAAATATAGCATTAAATCACTTGCTCAACAATGGATCATCAGCAGTGAATGGGTACCGTCAGAATGAGAGTACAAACAGCTGATAAAAACATCACAATAATCACACCACTCCAGTCCATCAGTTAAAAACTTGTGAAGCCAAAAGTTGCGTTTGAAAGAAACAAATACATCAGTAAGACATTTTTAACTTCAAATCGTAGACTGCTCGCAAAAACTAATGGCCATAATCCATAATAATTTCTCCAGTGAAAAAGTCCACTATCTGTGGGCCCCGCACATCAAAATCCATGGAGTGAATATTGTTTAGATCGGTTTTGGATGATTTTCACTTGTAAACGGTGTTTGATCTTTGCATTTTTCTCTCCTGATTCAGATAAGATGACTTTTCCACTGGCAATCTTATGGAAAGAAGACTCCTATTTTGAGAAAGTAACAATTTCAAAGTAAACACACCTTGATGATGGAATTTATACAAAACAGCTTCGCAGATGTTAACTGATGGACTGCAGTGCTGTGGATTACTTGTGGAGTGCTTATTGTGATGTTTTTATCAGTTGTGTGGACTCTCATTCTGACGGCACCCATCACTGCAGAGGATCCATTGGTGAGCAAAAGATGTAATGCTACATTTCTCAGGTGAAGAAACAAACTCCTCTACATCTTGGATGGCCTGAGAGGGAGCAAATGGTTCCTTTAATATTACTTACCCCAGCTCATGAGGCCTTGGTTGCAATTGCAGAAAAGGTTATAAAAAAACTTTTTTTTTTTTTAAATATGGACTGATGGATCATGCACAATAAAACCAGGGACATTATTCTAGACAGTTAGTAATGGCATTGAATTTTATTTTCATATTGTCTTTACGTTTATGAATGTACTGTATTTAAGTGATTTCATTTTGGATTTTTCTTTTCTTTTCTAGAAGTTTCTTATTCTTGTGTTACATTACCGTTATACTCCTCAGTAAAGTAATAGAGTTTTCTTTTGCCTATTTATAAAGTGCAACAGGAACATGAGGAGAAACATGCTCTAATGGGAATAAAGCTGAAACTGGATTTGAAACGAGAGATCTTTCACCTTTGCCTATGAGACTGTCTGAAAGTGAATAATGGCTATTTGATTTGTATCCTGTGACACGATAAATTAAAAACTTGACTTCGAAACACTTCAATGTTACAGACCTCAATCTAATGCATTACTGATGCTATCAGAATAGAATAGCAAACACAACTTTTGCACGGCATTCATCATGAGCAACAAAGCAGGAAGCATTTAAGTTAAGCTTATTTATTTTTCAATTCTAATTATGCTAAATTAAATGGTTAATCAATTCTATTTTGATTGTTCATTGACCAATATGTGAATAATAGACATATTAGAAATAGATTAGCAACTGTCAGTTATCAAAATATATGTTCAACCTGTTTTAGTACCAGTCCTAACCTCTTGCTCTCTCTCTTCTGATCCAAGTGTTTCTCCAAGCATGTGTATAAGTGTGTGTGTGTGATGAGCTCATTAAAGTTGGGCCTAATCCATTAGAGAGGCAGATTACATATCACAAACACACACTCTCTCCCTCATCACTGCATAATTACACATATGAAAGCAATAAACAGCTGCAATAAACTGCCTCCGGTCATTATGATAGTGACGATAAAAAGAGAACATTTATTTGACAACACGCGGGAAAGAGACAGGCGTAGAGAAAAGAAAGAATATGTCCCTCTTTATTACATTACACCTCCTCCCTCTCTCTGTCGCTCGCTCTCAGTAATGCAAAGCTTTGCGGTGTGTGGAGCATAAAGCCTTGGTTGCAAATAAATCCTGCATTCTCTCAGAGAAGTAAACATAAATCACCGCACAACACCCCCTTGCCTTCCTTGTATTTGCTTTTACTTATCTAATGAATAAAAAATGAAAAACAAGCCCAAAAGCTGTCAAATTGGGGACTCTCTCTCTCCTCCTCCTCCTCTTCACATTTCCCCCTTTCTCCTCTCACTACCGAGACAAAAAAGTGAAGCTCTAAGTGGACTTGTGCAATTGCCTAGAGATTATTTATGAGCTTCATACTACTAGGGCTCTTGTGGTGACTTGCTTTATACACTCTTTCCTTTCTCTTTCTAAGTGCTCTTTTGACTCTTTTCTGCTACATTCTTCAACATGAAATCAAACGCACAGTTAGACTGGTGGGAAAATATTTAGTTTCACTGGGTCAGACACATTGTGCAGGCCACAAAAGTTTGAATTTGGTTGTCAAAGTTTCTGAATTCAATTCTCCTCTGTCCATTTCCTTTCCTCTCAAGTAAAAAGAAATAAAGAAAGAAATACAACAACAACAACAACAATAATAATAATAATAATAAAATAAAACAATTTGGATGGCAAGAGTCCAGAATCAATAAACATAAAATTACATTGGCAAATTCGGTAAACGTCATGTGAAAAAAAAAAAAAAAAAAAAAAAAAAAAAAAAAAAAAAAAACCAAAAAAAAAAACTGCAGTAGTCATCAGTAACGCCTCAAAAAATAAAATAAATAAATATAATAATAATACAATTAAAAATAAAAAATTAAAATTAGCCATGTGGAGGCCATCATTTTTAAATTTGCAGTAAATAAAAAAAAAATAATAAATACAATTTTCCAATTGTAGAAGAGTCAATAAAATAAAAAAACAATAATGGTAAAAAATAACGAAATAAATAAATTAACTACATTTTGAAATAAGGCAAAAGGTTCAAAAATAACATTTATAAAAAAATTAGTGACTGGTTTGCTTGGGTTAGTGATGAAACTAACTTGTCCCACTCTAACCACTCACAACCACCAAGGACTTGCTCACTTCTACCGTTAGACATAAATGGGTCAAAAGTTGATCATGTGACTGATTAAATCTTGCCGTAAAGGGATGTGAGAGGTTGGGATGGGGTGAAAGCATCCATCTGATCTTGTATTCTCTCTTCACAATGTCAAGAAGTCAAACGGGTAGAAACAGAGGTGTCGAAAAGAATGAGAAAGTGCAAGAATCGTGGCACAATTACTGCAAATGCGATGATGTCGACAGTTTTGGGTAGGAAGGTGTCAGGATATCAGAAGCCACCTCTTCTCTCTTTGTACCACGTGTGACGCATAAGCCTTTTTCCGAGAGAGAGGCCACAGCAAACCCAGTCCTCTGGGACTATTTAGCGCTCTTACAGCCGTAAGCAATCATTACAGCAAAGAACTGCCTCGCTTTAAATGGAGTTAAACACAGGCTGGAACAGAAGATCGCCCACACCAACACATACACACAACAACAATACATGCCCCTTCAACATCCTGACATGCCAGGCATGAAAACGCACACACATTGACAGATAACCTCCAGAACACACAATCATCTGTCCTTAAGGGTCTTGCACTCAGTAATATGATCAGACGATCAGACACCCAATAACTTGATTAAAAGCATAGTTTACCCTCCAAAACATGAAAATTCGTCTTTTTATCTTTTAACTTTTCCATATCATTCAAATGAATGGAGACTGAAGCTTTCAATCTTCAAAAAAGGACGAAAAAGCATCATAAAATGACAAAAGCATTCATTGGGATGATGATTTGAATCAGAGATTATTGCAACTGTCATATTGTGCCAAAGAAAGCGAGTGAACCTTTGCCATGAGACTACAGTTATATTTTTGCTGAGTTGTGAGCTTGCTGAATTAACTATGATGAGAGAGAAGGTTTGAGCATCACAAAATAATAGAAAGACAAACAGAAAATACATCTTTCTTTTTTATCATTCTCACTGGCTACACGTAACAACAATCTTTCAGAATTACAGCTGTGGTCTGATTCATGACTCCAATGAGCAGCATCGTTTTAATGAACGTTCCTTGTCAAAGAATCAAAACAATATGCAAGTCACAAATCAGTGTACAGTACAAAGTATACATGTACTCTAACAAAATGTGATTATTTTTTGCAAGCAACATAACACAATTGTTCAAATGTGTGGGGTCAGTAATTGTTTTAAGAAATTAATACTTTCAGCAAAGACACATTAAACTGATCAAAAGTGACAATTCAGATATTTGTAATGTTACAAAAGATTTCTAATTCTGTTTATATGAAATGCTTTGCTCATGAGAGAAAAGTATCACGGTTTCCTTAAAGCTATTAAGCAGCATAAACCCACTTTCATTTGATCAAATTCGAAAATTGTTGCAGCAAAACAGCATATTAGAATGATTGATTTCTGAAGGATTCATCTGACACTGAAGACTGGAGTAATGATGCTGAAAATTCTGCTTGGCCACCAAGAATATTACCCATTTGAAAGTAAAAAGACAAATTATACTTATGTTATACACGGATTCTGTTCAAAATAAACCCAAACATTGTGAGCCTAAGGAGAATTCAAAAAAAATCTTTCCGACCCCAAACTTTTAAACGGTAGTATAAATCGCAGAATTAATTATAATGTAGTAGCTAGTTAAAAGTGACAGAATGGATAGCGAATGCTGAATGAACCATAGATCACACCAGAATGCATATGTGGGTGTGTGGCGGCCCCCCCCGACTTGAGTCACATGCTCACTTGGAAACTCGCAGACTCCGTGTGCTCATTAGAATAGATCTTGTGCAGATGTGCCCCCATCCGCTCACGAACAATAAACTCATAACTAACGTGTACGTATCAGACTATGCTTTCCACAGAATGAACTTGCTAACTCTTTATCTGGCTGAATCAGTCAAGCTCCCACCAGCTCCTCTAAACACACCAAACCACACACACACACACACAGAGGCGGTCAGTGCAGGTGGAAACACCAGAGTTGGCGACATTCCTCAGAAAAGGTCCAGCAGGAGCCCTCCAAGATGAGGGCTTGAGCACAGCTGGGTTATTTTGATTCAGTCTCCGAGGGTTTGCGACATCCATCCTCTTCCCGTGATCACAGATGTTTGCATGTGTGTACACCTAGTGAAGCTAATCTTATTAGCACCTCTGAGGATTCTCAGTAGCGAAGGCGACAAACTCTGAGGCTTTTTAGTGTGACAGCAGGAAGACCTGCCAAAAGTGAAGTGAAACGGCTAGACTCCCAATTTAATCCTCGGCATTGATTAAAATCTTTTTCAAATCAGCACCAGACTATTGAACTCAAATCCCCTGGAGAACCAGGAACCAGAAATGTTTCAGCTGCAATCAGGGACAAGGGAACTGTGGGAGTTGGGAATTTACATGAAGTGTAGTATTGATTTACAGACAATATTGTTAAAATGCAGTGTGCCAAAGTCTCTAAAAGTCTCTCCCAGTCCAGAAGGAACAATAAACTTCCTAGTGCACGAGTCTTTGGCTGAACAAGACCATTGTCTGCTTTGTAATGGGCATTGGAAGAGTAGTTAAACTAAATATTGACCTAAACTAAATAAATGTCATGACAATGACAGAAACATAATTTATGTCACACACTAGGCAAAAAAAAAAACAAAAAGAGGAAAAAAAGGGGCTAGTGTGAATGGTTCGGCTAGAGCTTCACTGTCACTGAATATTTTCAATAACCTTATACATGTACATCACTGTTCAAAAGTTTGAGGTAAGTAAGCATTTTCTT
Source organism: Sinocyclocheilus anophthalmus (assembly GCA_018155175.1). Lineage (NCBI taxonomy): Eukaryota > Metazoa > Chordata > Actinopteri > Cypriniformes > Cyprinidae > Sinocyclocheilus > Sinocyclocheilus anophthalmus. The sequence goes on from JADLZN010001429.1 coordinate 130,745, forward strand.
AAAGGAATTAATACTTTTATTTAGCAAGGATGCATAAAATTGATCAAAAATGACATTAACTAAAGGCGTATGTATTACTTTTGTTCCCAATGTTAAATGCCGTTTGGTTAAACTTTTATCCTTAACACTTTCTATTCATCCCTGAAAAAAAATGTATCATGGTTTCCACAAAAATATTAAGCAGGATTATCAATTCACCATTGATAATAATGAGAAATGTCAGCATATTTGAATGTTATCTAGCTAGTTAACAGATGAAGATTTGTCAAATTTGCAAAAATAACTTAGAAGCATCAGTAAGGATGTGTTACATAATATATATTAATCAGTACTGTTTTCTTTCATATGCCAACATTTTGCAAAATGCATTTATGGAGTTAGATTATAGCTGTATAATGTTTCTAGCATTTTTACCCCCTTTGTATAGAAAAATAAAGTGAACAATTTTGTTTGGGGAAGGTAACTTTTAATGACTCTTAAATAACTATTTTATGCTATTCAAGACTGCAATTATTTGATAACAATACAGTAAAAACAAATCGTACCTATTTTACAAATCAAAAGAAATAATTTCTTATATTTATATAAGATTAAATGAAATTTTTTACTGGGAATTTCAGCATCATTACTTCAGTGTCACATGCTCCTTCAGAAATAACTCTAATATGCTGATTGAAGCTTAAGAACCATTATGGGCTGAACCATTGATGAAAATATGCTCTTAATATTTTTGCAGAAACCATGACACATTTGCGACTAAAGGATATTAGGTAATAGAAAGAGTTCAAAGCATAGCATGTAAAAGTTTGTAGACATTTGTAAATGTGCTTTACTGTTTTTTTGATCAATTAAATGCATCCTTGCTGAATAAAAGTATTAATTAATAACAAAACCAAACCGCCTCAAACCTCAGGTTGTAAAAGAATTGTTGTTTTACACAATCTAAAGGCTTTCTGTTTAATAGGCAGGTTTCTTGGCCCTGAACTACAGCTGATAATGTGGACCACACACACACACACACAAACACACACACACCACACACACACACCACACATCACACACACACACACACAACCACCACACACACACACACACACAGGCTAATGCAAGAAAATGGAGTAAATAATCTTCATTCACCCTGTGAGAGGGGCAAGGACAGCACGAGCAGTATGTAACTTTCTAAAAACATAATCGATATCCTGCTTTCAAAGACCCCCCCCCCCGCCCCCCCCCCCCCCCCCCCCCCCCCCCCCCCCCCCCCCCCCCCCCCCCATCCACCCCGCTTATTATGATTCCACAAAACGAAATACACCCCAACAATCAGCACCTCCCCTTGTCCCCGGCAGCCATCGGTAGGCATTTAGAAAACCAATGTATTACAATCTTTAAATATTTTAAAAACATGCGCTCCTGTCAAAAGAGGGAGGGGCGTGAAGGAGAGAGAGGAATAAGAAAGAAAGAAAAAGAGAGGGATGGTGACGGCCGAAAAGAAACACTGTTTCATATTTCCACTCTTTGAAGAAAAAACTGAAATAGTGTCCCTCCCACTCCCCCCAAAGGGGCATGAGACGTCAGTTTTTCCCCAGCTCCTAGTCAGCTCTTGATGTTTCTCTTTAATTTACTCCCTTTCATTTGTAGACACCCTCTGCACATCGGGAGGGCTGCCAAGACCGCCAGCCCCAGCCTCCGTGCAGCGGGGACATCGCTTTCATTATTAATGCAAAAAAATTTCACCCAAATTGTCTCCGTGAATTTCTAATGAAGGTCTGGGTCAGAACACAGAGTCTCCCGCATTGGGGGACAGAGACGGGGCGGAAATCTCACTAGCTGGTTTTTATTGTTAGGACAACGAGCATTAGCACTCGACAACGGAGTGCAGTTGCATACAGTGGCAGAATATTGGGGAACGTTCCAGAATGTTGTTTCTGGTGACTGGTGGCCTGACACCAAAAGTCTAAAAATTATGTTTTAACATGACACTGTACTTGGAGGTATAATAAAAGTAATTCACACTGAATGTACCAAACATATTTTGAATAATAAATGCTATGGACTCTTGCCATGAAAAAGCAGGTCTTGACTTTTAAAGCACACTTCAAGTGGTCCCAAAGATGTCCGCTCAAATTAACTCTCAGATAGAGGCTAAATGCCTCAGTTCATGAAACATGAACAGAAACTCAAACCCTTGTATGTACCCCACTGGGTCCCTGTGTGTATATACATGCATTCCCCTCAGCAAAATAAATGATTTTGTCCCCCCATTCAAATTACATAAGGTTTTACTAACACAGATTCAACAGACAAAAAAAACAAATAAAAAGAACAGACAAATACTCACAGTTCATTGATGCACCTCAAATATTTGTTGGCATGAAAGAAATATGGATTCATATTAGCCAAAGTGGTTTGGAATCATCAGTTAGAATTTATTGAAAACTATATATCTTGCATCATATGCATCAAGTTTCCAGCAAAATCAATTTATGACGTTAGCTGTATAATTTCCAGCAATTCTTTTTATACAGAAAAAAGTAAATAAAAAACTAATATGAAATGAAAATATATTTAAACCCGCTACTTATATTAAAAAACGGGCTAGATCATATTAGATTTATATCTATATAGATATATATGAAGTATTTTGGATGTATATATTATTTTTTTTTTTTTAATCGAATACATAAAGAAATATATATATATATATTAATCAACCCCCCCCCCCAATGTTGCCGCTCCCTAAACTTATGTTGAACGATTTGTATTTTTTGTGTTGTTGAAACTATTATGTAAATGAATGTGGTAATATATATATATATATATATATATATATATATATATATAGATATATATTATATCATATTGTTATGATATATATATATATAGTTTTTTTTTCTTTTTTTACAATTTACAAACATTTGTACATGTTTCTTTTTTTTTCTTTCTTTCCAATGTATATTTAATATCTTCAGTAAAAGCTCTATTATATTGACAATTTATTTCATTTTCGTTATTTTTTGGGTGTAAACTCATCCATTGCTTCAAAGTGTGCAAAATTTCATTCTTCAAACCTCAGAACCTTCATTTGTTTTTTTTTTTTTTTTACTAACATTCCCACTCCCCCTACTATTCCTGCAGGATACGGACACTAAAGAGAACTATATTTGCCAATATTTCCAACAATGCAATGCGCTTTAATATCTAATGCGATGCATAAACTGGAAGCAATAATAGCAGTGATTCTAGTGGCTGAATTTAGAATGGCATACCAGTCGCACTATTATGTTTACAAATACATAATGACAGCATCTACTATTAAGATGATAACTGGATGCAACTTGAATGCAACTTTATGTGGTTTTGTAAACAACAATGTAGCATTCAAGTGCATTGCTAAACTAACTTTACAAACTCAAAGACAGAACACAGTGTACACTAGACAGTTTTCAGTTAGTATTAGTTAGTATTTCATCCAAACACAGCCACTGTTTGCTGACTGATTCCTGTTTTGCCAACCACTTTTATAACCTGAACAAACTTCTTCCTGATCCGTTGTCTCTCTCTCTGAGGTTCCTCTCTTTCTCGGCAGGCTTGGAGCACAGTGTGGCCCAGGGGAGGATTGGACTGTCTGTCACAACCAGAAAAAGTCCTGCCTGGCTCTCCCTGCAGGGACCTGGCAAACCACTTACACGGCTAAACAAAAATCTATATCTTAATGATCCAAAACCGGTAATAGAAAGAGAGAAAAATCCCACACACCCTCTAAAACAATAAAATGTCTTTTGGCAAGTGCAACTCTTTCCTGTGTCTCAGTGATTGTGCACTTGTGCGTGTGTTCACGCAGCTTAGCGGTGCAAAACGTATTGATTTACTGATTCTCCCGTCTTTGTCCAGTTTTCTTCTCTATCTCCAATGCCGTATCCTACTGCGAAGATTCTTGGGACAGTTTAGACTACAGTGGGACTCAGGGAGCAAAAGGGCTTGTGTCTGCACGAGCTTTCCTCAGCTTATATCATATGGATTTATTAGTGTGGGTCACGACCAAATCAAAACCTTGACCCATCTGCTCACTACAATTTATAAGCATTTAATAGCAGCAAGTGACGGTTTGGCAGGGGATACACTGTTCTTTCTGGGCCCGGGCTCCGGTGAACGCCCGCCTTCCGTGGGTAATTTAGCTATTAGAGGACAGCTTAATGATTTATCTCTGGCCAGGCTCTTGTAAAAGATCACAGGGATCTGGTTGTTAGCCGCTGGGAGAGGCCGTACAGGGCCACTGTACTGGGCCGCCGCTGACTGCGCTGATATAAAACACCGGGACGCCACATGTCATCAGCAGGACGGGCCTTGAACCGACACCCGTTGTGTAAAGATCGAATAAGCGTTGAAGACACGCACACCCCGTTATGGAAGCTGTGTCGGCAAAAATGGGGTCACGTGCAGATTTGTGGGCGCCACATCGCAAGGCAGAATATCTTTATTTGCTCCTAGCAAGCACTTTGTATTTCTTACATAAACTCTCACTCAAACCAGAAGGAATTCCCATGTTTTAGCTGGAGCTCAAATTAATTGCGCGAAATTTTAAATTTACAGTGGAATAACATAAACTGACACTATCCATCAGCACATTATTGAATATTTGGTTATATTATAATTTCAATTAAAGACCTATGACAATTATTATTAAATAATATCAATCTTATATCTCAAAATAATTAATTATAATATAAATATTTGTATTTTTGGTAACTAACATGCATGTACTATTTTATATACCATATCTTATATAATATAAAGAAATATACATACACACAAATTATATTTAAGCATTTTAAAAAAAAACAACAAACTATATATTATATTAAACATTATATATCAATGTTGGAAGTATATATGAGGTATCCCTGTTAAATTAAAATTATTACAGGTACATATACATATGTATATTATATTTAAATGATGAGCTGTTTGTACAACATTCTTCATCAAAGAATCCAGAAAAAAAATGGAATTGTATAGGACAAAAAAATACCTAATGTTTTATATAGTTTGCATACTCGCTTATTTTATCTTATACCTTTAAAATTTATACCCACTCAAACCTATTTTGTACCACTGGTAATAATAGACATGTGTTTCACCAATACTTTAATAAATATATGCAGTACTGTTTACCTAACATCAACCATTTATTTTTTTTATACAAACCACCACTATCTATATCCCCCCTGATATGTGTCATAACATATCTATCTGTACAAATAGTACTTCTGGCCGCTTTTTTTCACTTTGGTGTGTGGTCCTCCGCTTTTTTTCTATTTCTAAACTCTCTTGCCCTTATTTTTTGGATTACGTGGATTTTTCTTCTTTATTGGAATTTAGTTAGTAAACATCTTATGATTTATTACACCCTTATTTTATCTTATCGTATTTGTGATTTTACTTTTTTTAATTTATTTTTCGGTTTGAAAAACTTCCATACCGCGCCTTTCTATACCCATTTATTTTTTTCCTATATGTTATTCTTATATATTCTAACATCTTAACTATACCATAGATAGACAATCATCCAGGACCGTAAATTATGTCTAAAGTCATGTGAGTGTGCAGCGCAGCTCCAACAGAGTGCGTGTGTCATGCGTTACTTTAGACCGAGCTGCTACGAGGCAGCTGGGCAATCTAGGAGGGGTCCAGGCTATCGGTGCGGGTCCGAGTGCTATTCTTAACCTACCGACAAACAGGCAACATTGATTATTTACCTAGGTCACAGTTTTGGACGACGTGGCCTACCACCACAAACAGCCAGGTTGACTTCGCTGGGGCACGGGGCCGGAGGAGCCGGTGCCCGGGACGGGTAGGGAGGGGGGTGCTGTAGATGACTGTTTATGCTCATGCCTGGATAAGCTAACCCATGCAGCAGACCTCTCTGTTCCAAAGGGGGCCCGGTTGACATGGTTTTTTTTTCCTTTTCGTGGTGCCCGCACCATTAAATCCATCTAGTGGGCTGGGGTTCAACCCATACACACAGAGCACACTAAAACCACATTACCAGCTGTTAGGCAAGAGGTATCATAACTAAACTCTAGTTCCATGAAATGTATGATAAATCACATAGAGGTAATGCCCACCTCTAATGTCCGTCCTCCGAACAGTCGTCTGAAACTGAACACCGCCAGTTAATGGAAGCGTTAAAATTGTTCTATTTACACATTCCTATTTTTTATATATTTTAAGACATGCAGACTCAATTAGACCAGCACAGACGTAGTGATATTGATAGAGAAGATAGATAGCAGATAGATAGCATTAGCTAGATACCAAGATAGCTATGGCGTTCTGCAATCTGTCATTAGAAATAAACCTTTTAATGAAACCCAAGGATTGCATGGAACGATCAAAGATACATTATAATGAAGCAGATATTCATCGTTTCACAAGCATTTTATTTGAACTATCAGATTTCCGAAGGCATTATGAAGGATTTCATGTGACACTGAAACCTGGAGTTGCTGAAAATGCAAGTCCCCCCGTCATCATAGGAATAAATAACATTTTTAAAATATATTAAAATAGGGGGGAAAAAGGTTATTTGAAAATTATGGAAAGATTATTACAATTTTTACTGTATTTTTTTGATCAAATAAATGCAGACTTGGTTAGCATAAGAGACTTCTTTCAAAACATTGAAACATTGAACTGAATACAAACAATATTTGTTGCAGGTTGATACTGATTTTATTTATATATACAAAACACATATTAATATATTTTAATTAAAAAATGCTAAAATTTCAAATATTTATTATTGCCTATATCTCAATTGACCCCCCACCCTCCCCCCCCCCCCCCCCCCCATGGACAGGTATGGACAAAAATCAATTTTGGACCCTGTTTGAAGAGGGCCTCTTATAAAATACCTACTGAATGTGCCTTGGACCGCTGTTACCGCGTCGCCGGGACCACTCTACCACCCCTCCAACTGTAATAATGTTGAATGCATTGACCTAGTGGCCTGTACTACAGCAAAACTAAGTCCATGTTAGTTTTGCTTAAAAAATAGGCTACCCGCGAGGGACAACAGAACCTTTGAGCCGCTTTATAAATGCACGTTCATTGTTATTCTCTAAACATGTTTGTTCCTTTTGATCGTTTCCCCTGGCTGCTCTTGTGGATAAAAGTCAGGCCTAAACAGCACTCGAATCGACCTCTGTGAGTCACAGCAATCATTTCTCATAAAGCATCTCGATAACGTCAACTAATCAAGTATAATGGTGCACTGCGCCTTACCAGACGCCTACCTTGTGCTCTCCAGGGCTGGAGAAGATCTTTTAACCTTCTTTACTTAGCACGACTACTGCGTAACAGACTCCTAACTCAGTCCACCCCAAGAGCTTTGGCCCCAGCATCCGCAGAGGGCCCAAGTGTGAGAAGTCAGGCCTGTCTGCTTTCCCCTTTGCGTTAATGAGCAGGGTAATTACTGATGGCCTAACCGGGCTGACACAACACACACCCCCACACACACACACAAAAACACACACACAAGTGCCACCACACACACACTGTGCACCATACCACCGTAAAAAATTTTTACCTCTAGGCAGGGCCGACCCGGATGAGAGGAGATATATTCATATATGTCGGAAAACACCCAAAGTTTTACATAGAATAGCAAAAAAGTGAGGAAGGAACTCACCATAAAGCACTTCTTCTGAGTACGTCCTACACCGCACTGCTTGGGTACACGCAAATTATACAAAAAATCTACTCCCAAATCTGAATTCTATATCTTCTTTAAATATTATTCCTTATCCAATTAATTATTAATATTATTATACACGTACAACTACCCCTTCACATATGCTACAATGAGCCTCATTTAAATTAATTTCTTTTCAACCAGAGGACTCATTCCAGCAACAACACCCCCACCTTTGCAAAGTGCATTCAACAGCTTCAGGGAAGAACTAAAAATAGAATAACAAATTTAGTTAGAAATAAATGATAGTAATAAACATGATATCCTCCTAATGTTATCTTACCCAAAACACCAATGACTGCAGGCCACCTCCCTTTCTGTGAACATTTTTGAATGATGGAAGCAAAAAAATGACTGAACCTAAGACCAATTGATTGATTCACTGAAAACGGCCACTTTGAACGAATCATGACAATGATTCTAATTTCAAATGATTTCTACTACAATTTTGTGAGGAGTGACGGAGTTAAATCGAAATCCGTTCTAACTGCGCAATCAAGAGACAAGGAAGTAATTGTGACACATAGCATAATGACCCCATGACTTTGGATACATTGATGATAAAATTCCTTTAATTAATAATTAATTTAAATAGAAGTATTTTAAAGTGGTATATATTCAATGTATATGAATCTTCAGATATTATTTATAAATTATTAAAATATGTTAAAAACTGATTTCAATAAGAAAACTTCTTATTATATACACAACAAAAGGTGTTGATTCTAATTTATTAATTACTATAAAAGTTTTAAAGTATGTCACAATGGCCACTATGTAAGGAGTATGTATGTAATAGATATCATATATAGAATATATATAGACCTATATACTATTCTTCATCTTTTTTAGATATATACCATACCAAATATTACTTATTTTCATATTAATAACATTAGAAAATGTTAAGGTTATAATACCCGGGCATGTTTATGAAACACAGCATTCAACAAATAACAATACAAGACCAAAAACAAAAATAAAAGGTCAAATGTTACACAATATTTTAATCTTGGTTCAACTATCACAATTCACAAACACACACACACACCCCATAACACACCCACCACACACACACACACACACACACACCACACACACACAATGAAATAGCTTCTTACAGGTACTACTTATAGCTGCCAAGCACGCTCAATATATCACCCATCCCTAGCGGTGTCTGCAGTGGATACAAAACCCATTTGTATGAAAACTTGTATTGTTTTTTTTCTCTTCTTCTGGTTGCACTGGGATCTGGGGGTGTATATGACAGAAAGGATCAAAACATTGCCCCCCAAGCAAACAGGCTCAGCTGACGACGAATGTACCCCAAACTTGTACTCTCTGCGGACTGTATTTTTTACACCATCCTGTATCTGCGTTTCTTTGTGCCTTTTTCTTAAAACCCTTCCCAGGTATTAATTCGGGGGAGGTGAAGCGTCTCTGTGTTTCGCTTTTTTGCAGATACTAATGTGGAGGAACGCACTGGCCTGTGAACACTCATCCACATCACAGCCCCGATACATCAGAACACTTCAAACACCACAATCCACAATTAACTGACAAGAGCTGGCAATTAGTATGGAGCACAGCAACCCGTATATGCAATCTCAGCAGCAGCGGGAACAAGGACCAGCCTCTCAGAAAGGCCACCACGTGTTGTGTAGCTACTTGTTAAGCTAGGACAGTTTCATAGCTTTTGTAAATCACAGCCAGAATGCAACGAAGAGCAAAATAACACTGCATTGAGGAGAAAAATGTATGGTTTCTTTGTACATCTCTACAATGAACAAATGGCACAAATTATATTAATGGATTGAAACCCTAATAAAGACAACGGCATTTACGTCGGCACTCGTGCATTAGCATTTTATTGATTTCTGAAATGCACTTAAACATAATTAGAAAAAAATCAAATATCCTAACTATCCTTACTCCGACCTTGTAGAAAGTTTACTTGAGATCATAAATTCTAATCAAGAGCTTTATAGGACACTCGATAGTTTGATGTTTATAATTCATTACTCAGCTTATTTTAAAACACAAGGTTGCCAAGACACTGCTGCTGTAGGACAAATAAAAGCAAGCATGTATTTTTTTTAATATTCCACAGATGTGAATGAATTTACAAGGGGCCTGAATTTGCCCTCACTGGTTTAATAGGAAAATAAGACTGCAAAGAAAATATCCCATGCTAGTTAAAACAATAATTCACCCAGCAAAATAAATTCTGTCTTCTTTACTCAACCTTTTGTCATTTCAGACTTGTATAACCTCATTTTTTCTTTCTTTCTGTGGAACACATTTTTCATGCATGGGGACTAAAGCTTTCAAGCTTCCAAAGCACCATGAAATAATCATAAAAGCCGTCTATATGACTCATGCATGATTTTCCACATCTTTTAAAGTTCTACAATGTCTTTGTGTGAGGAACAGACTGATATTGAAGTTGTTACTCACTGATTTTCGAGAACCTATAAAGTCTGATTCAGACATGAAGCATTCTTGTGAACTGGATCAACCAATTTACTGGACAGAACCAACTGAATGACCCGTTCATGACTTTTATGCATTTTGGCATAATGTTTGAAGCTTGAAAACTTTAGTTCCTATTGATTTTACTTGCATGGAACAAGCAACCAATAAAATTCTGTTCAGCAGAAAGTTGTCACACTAAAAAACAAAAAAACAAAAAAAAACTTTAGATAAAGCTCTATAATACAGACTGTTTCAAAGCAGCTACAGATTAATAAAAATGAAGGCCCTGTCCACACGAACGTGGTTATTTTTAAAACCGCAGCTTTTTCTATGCGGTTAGGCCGTTCGTCCACACGCAAACGCAGCACCAGTTCACTGAAATCAAAGATTTTTGAAAACGCCTGCCAGGGTGAAGATTTTCAAAAACTCTGGTTGCAGTGTTATCATGTAGACAGCGAAACCAGAGCTTTTGGCTTGTGACTTCGGCGCCTGCGCTGTTATCTCCACCTACTGGAAACTTTTTCAGGCTTCTGATTGGCCAACATGGCTTTACAGTTGAGATTATATCGCCACCTGTTGGTTAGGCATGCTCTTGACAGTGCTTCATAGCATGCGTTTGCGTTTTCATGTGGACGGAGAAGGAAAAACTCAGTTTATAAAAATACCCGTGTACGTGTGGACATGGCCTAAGTCAAACATGTTTTGAATGACATGAGGATGAATAAATGATGACAAAATTTGTGGGCAAATGCCTGCTGTACATTGTACATTGCACACACACACACACACAAATGATAAGGTGGATAATCACATGAAGTGTGTAAGATCCGTCAACAACAAAGGCCCTGTCTTGGATCAGCCTTCTGCGTAATCACTCCATTACGGTTTCGCAAAAAGACACGTGCTGGGACACGGGTCAGATTACACTCCCAAAATGAAGAAATATATGTCTGTCAGCAGAGGAAAACACCAGCCTTCTGCATTAACCAGCAACTGACCTCTACAAGACCTGGAGTCTGGAGAAGAGCTGTCAGACACGTGCATATGATTGGTTATTCATATTTTGTTCTCAATAGCAGATTTGGTAGGTGGAGAATTGCTTTACAACATTGTTTTTATATTTAGTACACTTACTCCAGGGATAGCCAGGCTAAAATAACCTAGAAGTAGAGGAATAGTTCACCCAGAAATGAATAAATTAATCTGTTTATTTCTGAATTTCTTTAATTTTTTAAATGATTTTTCTTGTTTTGATTTTCAGACTATTTTCTTCTCTCAGATTAAAAAAAATTATATACACATTTATTTGAATTTCTTTCTGATTTTCTGAACACAAAAGATGTTTGCTGAATTTCCAAGCTTCTATTTTACATCTACTGTAACTACACTTTGCAGTGAAGCCATACGGCAGTGTTGCATGAAGAAAAAAAGCATACATTTAAGTCAGTTCTCACTGAAAATCTTGTGCTCTATTTGCACTTATGAACTTAGGATTTAAACATATTTTTCCCCCTCAAATGAAACTGTTGTATGACTTAGAGAACTTGGAATATAATGCACAAATTATATGAAAATTCTGCAAAACACCTTTTGTGTACCAAAGAGCCAAAAAAAAAAGTGTTTGGAAATTATATGAACTATTCATATACGCATATTACTCAAAATTAATATTTTATGGATCTTAACTTGAACCTAAATTGGCTACCAGTCCACATCTTTAAGCCACTCCACCAACTAGACTTAATTTTAAACGCTTAAAGTGATTATAATGGTACATAATCCAAGCAAGACTTCTCAGAAAAGGATGTACACACACATGCGCAAAGACAGGTGCACACACACTCCCACAGACCAACAATAAGCTTCTAATCGCACACACAATGCATCCGGTCTATTTCTGACAGTTAATATGAACAGATGTGGGCCCCCTCCTCTCTCTCACACATTATATACACAACACCATTTTCCCCAGCACCTGGTGTGTGTTCCAGATTGTGTGCGTAAGATGTGATTGAGGCAAATTTCTAAAGGAGGGAATAGGAGTCATTCCAAAGTTTAATCAAAGAAAGAGTGTCTTCATAGAGTCGACTACCCTCCTAAACATCTGGGCCCCTGCACAGCTCCCAACAGCACGCCTGCTGTTTCATATGTGAGCTGAAACTCTCCACGGTCTGGGTCCTCCATATGAGACAGTATAAACAGATGAATTAAGAACAGAGAAAATAAGAGCAAAAGAAGGAAATGAGACAGAGGCAAGGGGGGAGAAAGGCAAGGGATTATGGGAGAGAGAGAGACAGAGCAAAAGAAAGACAACAAAAGTGAGGGAGAATGAAAGAGAGGCTGAGAGGAGTGTGTGTGTGTGTGCAGAATAGCAGAGCTTGTTTAATTCATCAAAACTAGCTTCATAGAGAGTTGTAGATTTAAACTTTAATGAAAGAGCCCTAAAGTCTGATGATAAAAAGGATGAAGAGAGCGGGAAAATAAAACATGGAACTCAGCAAAAGAACTTGGGAATGATTATTTCTATCTATCTATCTATCTATCTGTTGCATTAAAGGGGGTGTGTTTATTCTGAAAAGAATGACAATGGCAATTTAAATACTAAAGGTAAATCATTTAAACAACACTGTTGGCAGTTTGCGAAGACTCTGGTTTATGCATTGCAGTACTATTTACAAAAGTGGCACAACTGTTTAGTCATTTCACCCGACAGTCTGTGTCTCCGTGGTTACCTGCTCATCCTGTTTCAGTCATTGTTATGAGTTCAATGTGTCAGCAGAACATGCTCGCCTGCTGTGACTGGGGAACTCATCACTATGTGTGTGTGTGTGTTTTTAAGCCAACATGCTTGTGATGGAGGCAGTATGCAAACAAGCATTCACACTTTTATCTGCATCTCTGCTTATCACTCTCTTTGGGGATTGTGGTGCGTTGGAATGCATTTGTAAATGTGTGCATTGTCAGTTTTGCACATAGTCAATCTGACCTCCAAATGATTTTGTCCATTACTTGGGTGCAAAACATAGACAACAACCCACATATTCTCGATAAATTACTTTCTTTCTCTATTGGAGTTTTCAGTGCTGAAAAAGAGAGTTTTTATTTATACTGTCATCATTGCCTTTAAAAAACAGGGAGACCAGGGCAAGTTTATCAACATCGGTAAATTCTACACACACACACACACACCCAAAAAACACACACACACAATATTATCTAGATATATATATATACACAGGGCCTAAAATTACACTTGCCAAGCACCAAATGCGAGTAAAAATCGGCGTTGGCGAGTCCATGTAACAGTGTCAGTAGCCAGTTGCCGGGTACAACTTTTACGAATTATAACAATGCAATGATGTGAAAACAACCAGCCAGTTTTTAAAGAGATTTGCTGTTTCAGACATAAGCGAATAAAATTATCTTTTCCGAAGACAAGATCATCGTGATTAGCTGTTCTGTCATAAGCGACAAGAGCGAATCAAATAATAGGATCCAAATGGACTGATAAGGTCAGAGCATTGTGATGGCCAGCTTGTCCCTAGACACAGTTCTAATAACTTTTACCTGAGAAGATACTGCTGCTTAATTTCAGAAGATTAACTTTTCCCATCTTTATTCTTCATAACCCGAGAATGCGGCGACACATACCTGGGTTTACGCCGCCTAAACGGTTTAGTGAAGTATAGTTTGAAAGGCTGCGTGCTCGGCTGTATTCTGAGCCGCTTCAGACAAGCTCACCAGTGCTTCAATGGACGAAAACACACACACAATGTTTTTACGCGGTTTTGGCGAGTTACACTGTAATCGTGGTCTTAAATGAGTTATAAAGTCTTAAATGACAGTAAAGAGTTTGGAGAAAATAAGATATGTGTCAGATCCGCGTCATGTGCACCAGGTTTTTTTTAAAGGGGGTCTATGAGGCGATTCAAGTTTTCCTGTCCTTTGGAGTGCTACAAGACTGATTGTGATAGAATAGATCTGTAAGTTGCAAAGACTAAAGTCTTAAATCCAAAGAGATATTCTTTTTAAAATTTAAGAGTCAACCACGCCTACATAAAATGTCTCGTTCTAACACGCCCCCACATTTCTAGGTCACTATGTGGGAATATTTGCGTAATGCGCCCAAATGTTCACGCAAAGAAAGAAAGCATGGTTTCAGTAACCGCAGTTAGTGATGAAGCAGCCATGTCAGGGAGACGCTGTGGTTTAGTGCGAAAGCAAAAGCACTTTACTTGGCCTTCCGAAAGTAGACGCATTTAAGAATCTTTAAGATTACTTAAACAGAACAGCAATGCATTTTATGGACGACCGTTTCGTGAACTAGGAGAGGAGGTAATTCTGACTTTGCTATGACAATCTGGCGCTTCTGAATAAGCTAATGTTTTGTTATTAGTTTAAATATTTACTATTGACTGTTCAAATGCGAGTTCGTGCACATCGTGGTGTGCGGCGCGAGAGAGAGAGAGACGAGAGGGAGGGGAGGGGGAGCGAGAGCTGAGGAGAAGAGAGGAGAGAGCATGAGTGCGCTGAGATAGGAAGCAGCGACAGAGAGAAGCGCGGAGAGAGGAGAGCGAGAGCGCCGAGCGATGGAGAAGTGTATGAGTACGAGAGAGGGAGAGGGAGAGGGTCACATCACAGTTGAGTGAGCTGTCTTAACCGTGGCTTGTGCACATACCAGCTTCATCACTGTTGTCTGTCACGCAACTCTGTTCCCCTTTCGGGCTCTGTCTACATTTATTTTAAAAGATGAAGCTCACGATTATGGTAAAGGCCGTTACATTTCCGACGAGTGCTTACGCTGTTCGGCCAGTCACAATGCACTGGGCCAGCTGGCCAATCAGAGCAAACTGCGCTTGTCAGAAGGAGGGACTTGGTAGAAAACGAAGCGTTTGAGAGAGGCGGGCATAGAGGAACTACAATAATGTACAGTATTTAAAAATAATGTGTTTTTTTTTACATTAAAGCATGTCAACATATTCTGATACACCAAATACACAAAATAATGATCTTTAAAAAAGCATCTTATGACCCCTTTAAGCAGAACAGCTGTTCTTAAGTGAAACCTGCTGAAGTCTGTCATTGATGAGTATCAAAGAACAAAATAAAAATATAAATCCTTGGACTGTTCTAGTCGCTGATTAATATTTTTTAGCTTGAATAAAGATTAATATGTATAGCTTATGCATATATAATATAGTTTATGTGAAGATTGTTTTAAAATCCCTTAAATTAAAAGTTGTTATATATTTCAGAGCCTATTAAAATGTTAAAAAGAATGGCTTTCAATTATACTGTAATGTTGAATGGCTATAATTAATAGATAAAACTGAGGGAAAATGCACAAGCAGGACAAATTAAAAACACTATAAATATATGTAGTTATTGTAGTAGTAATAACTGCCTGTTTTTGCAAAAAGAGTTTCATGGCCGGTAAAAAAAATTGTCCGGTAAATTTTATCATGTCACCGGCCATTAGCAGGTGTGGCAAAAAGTTAGTTTTAGGCCCTGTATATATATATATATAGTAAGACTTTACAGAACATACACCATTATTGACCGGCAAGACATGTCATACTGTACAGTTCATTTAACACAAGGTGACAACATGCCCCAACAGTATGGTTTGTATGGGGTAAGTTGTCACAATGGAACCCCGCTTTAATCAGCCTATTGTAGGCTTTCTATCAAAATTTAACAGTATAACAATTATAAAATAATCCAGAAAAAAATAATATAACAAACTACTGTTTACGCAAGCAAAGATTGTTAATAATAAATTATATGAATTCAAAAAGGTATCACGTTTAATATTAAATTAAAAAGGTTTTTGATAGACGTTTGAAACCAACATACAAATCCAATTGGACCATTGACTCAAAACCTTAAGGTTACTAACACATAGCCCTTGTGACAACAGAAATTTTTCAACATTGCCCATCCCTCCATTTTTTAAACCCTCCCTCCATTTTGCTGCCACTCTGCATTCATTAGTTTGTTTAATTTAGCAGCTGTCCTTAACATTTTCCACACAGTATCCAGGCCTGTAATGATGTACAGGTTGCACCATCTGTGTGTCAGAGCCCCTGTGCGGCTATGCTTCTCTGTGACTCATCGCTCTGCGCCATCACTGTTGGCGCTGTCATACGCATCATCATTCTGCGCCAAAGCCAGCGTGCCAGGACTCCGCCGCATGCCGGCATCCCATATATCTCCGACCATCATTTATTTGGCACCAGGCAATTAGAGGACCCAAATGCCTCAGCGTGGGGTAGGACTAGGTCTCCCTTTTTAATCACCCTTCTTAATTACTTTCTCTGTTCCGTGTCATAAGCCGGCATCTGTAGCTGCTGCATTGAAATTTTGCGGCCGGTCGCGAGCAGACTTGTACGCAATGGTACGAGCGCAGAAAGAGCTGGGGTCCTGTCCAAAAACATTACAAGGTTGTCCCATGAGGGGCCAATCCATCAAAGTGATTTTTCTTTCCGCCTCCTCTCCAGCCCTCTTCTCCTTTGCAACGTAGTCATTTTCTTCTCACTGGGAGTGACATTGATTCATAAAGTACTCTGCTGCAGGTGCCAATGCGCACCAGAGTTTTGGTAGTGTCATTGAGTTTGAGTGCGCGAGCTCATGAGAGTGTGGCTCTCTCTATCTTCTCTCCTGGAGGCAATAGTGTTTAGCCGTATAGTATCAGCAGGGGATGTGTCATATCACGGGGCCGATAGGTCAAGGCTTGAGATTCGGAGAGCCGTGACCTAGAGCCGCTGTGCTGATGCAGTGAAAGGCTGCCGATGATCCTCCGGCTCTGAGGGGACTTAACCAGGTTCCAAGGGTCTGACAGGAGGACAGGTCCAATCAGAGAATCCAGCTCAGAAGGGTAAGACAGTATAATCTGCTCATAGCTCACTCTGCAGAGAGGGTAATAAAGCTGCAGGACTGACACATGGTTTAGTGCAAATGGCACATGTGGGTAAAGTCAGTAAGGATGGAGAAAGACAGTGAGGGTCATGTGACCATGGCGTCACTTTATCAGATTTGGGTAGAGGGGACGCTTGGGAAGGTTATGGCTACTGTGTGATTGATAACCTCTCGCGAGATTTGCTGAGATGCAATTCATGTCGGAATGGCTGTATTTACATGACTTTGATAAGGCATCTTAAAACATAAAAATATGCAAATTTGATTGCAAATTTTGATTGTTGTCAATCATAGGCCAGTGATCGACTGATCAATTAAAAAATATATATACAAATTTTACTTCTAAAATATCTTAATATTTTTCTAGAAACAGTAATACCTTTTGTCAGGATCTGTTGATTAATAAAAAGTTCAAAATAAAAGTGTTTGTCACTTTTGATCAATCTGATGCATCCTTGCTGAATAAAAATAAAATTATTTTCTTTTCTTTTTTTCTTTTTTAAAATCTTACTTACCCCAAACTTTTGAATTGTAGTGTATCATGATTTCCACAAGCATATTAAGCAACACAAATGTTTTCAACACTGATAATAACAAAAATACCTCTTTAGCACTAAATCAGCATATTAGAATGATTTCTGAAGGATCATGTGACACTGACGACTGGAGTAATGACTGCTGAAAAATCTGCTTTGTCATCAAAGGAATAAATTACACTTTAAAATATATTCAAAATTAAATAAAATAGTTATTTTAAATTGTAATAACACTGCAAATATTACGTTTGTACGTACTTACATGAAATAAAGTCAAAAACATAAAAAAAAAAAATCATAATTCCAAAATAAATTTATGATATATAACATTTTTTGCTCAGAAAAAATAAAATAAACAGGGCACATTCTAATGTATGAAAAAAGTTTAAGCTATATTAAACTTTTATTGTTTTGATGCCTGAAAACTACTTTTCATCTTTGACCCACATACAAGCTAATCTAAAAAAAAAAAAAAAAAGAAATTGCTTGTCAGTTTATAACTTTACTATTCACAGACTTGTTTAAATTCTCTGTGGCAGCACAAGAATGATGCAATACACAGATAAAGCTACAGCTACACACCTTCATGATGTGCTAAAAGCATTCTGCATTTGTCAGGATGTGAAAAAGAGTGCAATACGAAATTGCCCAACACATCCACTTTATTCTGATCAAAATCACTTGAATGCACATCACGCCGTAATTATGACTACCCAACTCGTAAGTAGGAGGACTTGAAGGCAGCAGTAGCTCCTCGATGTTTTTAGCACAAATGCTAATGCTGCATATTAATGAACGCTAAGATAGTGCTCCTCTCAGCTGCTGATCTGACTAATAATGGACCTGAGAAATCACCGAGTGTCCACAGAAACTGGGAGTAAAACAAAAGAGAGAGGGAGAAACAGCTAACAGAGGATGACACATCTGACGTCCGGAGCTGTAAAATTACTTTCACATAGGAGGAGGGGTATAAGTGAAGGGTTGTAAGTGACGAGACCAGAGAAAAAGCGAGAGAGACTGAGTGAGAGAGACATTGTTCTGCCATGCAGAAAGGTGAAGAGTGAAAGAGTGCACAGGAGTGGAGACCCAGTTTGCGGTGAACTTCAGAGAAGTCGTTCAACTGGATACCCCCAATAAGGTCACTGCCTGTTATTAAATGAACATGATGTGATATTGATAAGTTATCAATAAAACACCCGCTAGATACATACACGGACACAAAAAAGGATCAAGTCTAGATCCCACTCACAAACACACACGCACACACACACACACACAAACATGCTGCTGACTGGCTAACTGAGAGGATGCCCGCGGCAGGAAGAGAAGCCTCATTGAGCACAGTCTGGCAGTATGAACACATAGCATCAAACGCATACAATCGCAAACAGGCCAGAGCTCAATGAGTTACACGTTCAAGGCCAAAGGAGAGACGGCTGGAGGGCGATGGACTGACGTATGGACGGTGGGCGTACTTCACATATAATTTTCAAAATTTTCTATAAGCTCACATTTTGTACGTCAGACGAAGTACACAGTAGCTTCTGTGCAGATCATTACCAAACAGCACAAAAACACATTATAAGCGAGTTCAGCGTGAGTGAGGAATCAGAGCTCTGTTCCAAAACCTAGTGAGCTGCCTACATAGACATAATTTTTAAACATCATAGGCTCACTTCCAACATGAAAGCGGTTCCAATAAAGTAAGCTGTCATCTAAAATGCCTAATCCTGGCCAAATTCTACAGCAGTCAATGCATTGCAGAATGCATTATGACTAGCTCAGTAAATCAAGATGGTGGATGAGTCAGGAGAAATGTCTGTGTTCTCTGACCTGTAAGAAATAAATTAAAATTACATTAAAAAAAAATTGGGTGAGTTTGGAGTTGATAAGATGTTTTTATTGTTTTTGAAATAAGTGTCTTATGCTCACCAATGCTGCATTTATTTAAAGGGGTCCTATTATGCTTTTTAACTTTTTCAACTTTAGTTTTTCTGTAATGTTGCTGTTTGAGCATAAAAAAGATCTGCAAAGTTACAAAGCTCAAAGTCCACTTCAAAGGGGGGGGGGGGGGGGAAATCAAAAACATAATAGAACAACACGAGTGCAAAATGAAGCAGCATTAAACCGGCTCGAGAAGAGCGTGGCACAGCAAGGCATGGGAGATGATGCACAGAACAATCCAAAGTACCACCTCTGATATAAATTAATAAGTAAGAGACACCCCACACAGAAAAAGAGGACAAAAAGAAGAAACAGAATAGGCCAAGAGCCAGGATGAAATGAATGGAGGGAAGAACAAATAGAGCAGGAGGCTTAGATGTCTGCCAAGCTGCCTGGACACACTCCGGCCTCAACTCTCCAAGCCTCCCCTCCCCTCCTGTGGTCACCAAATCATGACTTAACAAACCATGCTTCCTCTTGCCACCCAGCCCTGGATGACACCATCCCAAAACACACAGAGACACAGAGACACACACACACACACACACACACCCACACACACAACAAGTAATGGTGTATTTGGAGATGTAAAAAATCTACTGTCTCATAACCTCTCTGCCCGGCATAAGAGAGCGACAGCGAGAGAAAGAGGGGGACAGGGTAGAACGAAGTACAGCGGAAACAGACGCAAGAGAGAAGGATGACACAGCCAATGTGTGACAGACAGACAGCAAAATAAATTAAGTGTGGAAGGAGGCAATGAGAAAGAACCAGGCAGAGACAAGGGAACAACGGCAGGTGAAATAACAGCGACAGAAGAGATGGTGAAATGTGTCCATTTGCCAACACTGAAAAAAAAAACATTTGGTATAAAAACATTTTTTTTTTCAGGAAATTGAAGGCAGTTTCACAATAAACTCCAAAGAATGGCAAGTAAAAATACAATTTGTAAAAAGTAAAAACGTTAAACATAAAACTGAAGCGAAAAGATGAAATAGCTTTTTGGTAAGAAAAGTATTATTTTAGTTAAAAATAATTGTTATATTGTATATAATAGTTAATATAGAAGTTAGCATAATTTATACACTTTATGTTATATATTATATTTTTACAATTGATAGTTTCTTCTAAAAAATGTGATATTTTTGTTACGCTAATATGTTGTTTTATAAAAATTGAGAGTACACCAATTAATATTACAACCACTAATTTTTGTAACTTGGTGTAATATCTTTACGGTACTTTTGAGGCTCCTGTTGAATTTTTTTTTTTACTGACACTCCAAACTTTTAACAGTAGGATGATTTAATAAAAATGCTAGTCAATAATAATGTGATAGTCTAAAAACAATTATTAAACCAAATAAATATATATATTTTTTAAATCCACTGTAAAATATACAGTATGTGCCTGTGGATGCAAATCAAATGGGCTTTACTACAGTGGCCATTGTGAGCAGCCTGTGATCAAATTTCCCTGCAGTATCTGAACTATCAAGTGATTTGTTGATTTTACCCAGAAAAAAAATAAACAAGAAATTCATAATAAATCCATAATGAAAGTGCAAAGAAATTCTGCTTTAGATATGGCATTCAAAGAAGGTCAAAGTAAATGAGAAACGCTGTGCAAAAATAATATACTAATATACCACAATCACAGACACTGCTACTCGGATGAAATGAGATTTCCTCCAGCTTCACAGAGGTTGTGCCACCAAAATAAAATAAAGAAATATACCAGTTCAGGCAGAAATAAAGTCAGACAGAATGACCTCCTCAGGGAAAACCAGTCCTGTCATAATCTTAATGAATGTTTAAAAAAAAAACAGCAGCTCAATTTTGCACAATGAAATACCTGTTTAAGCAGCGCAAACCTGAACATTCTTTGAATCTTGAAAAGAGATGAAAGATTTCCAATTGACTAACAGCTTCAAGCATAAATTCCATGAAAGGGGGAACCTGAACGTGAAGAAAACATACAGGTGAGAAACAGAGCAGAAAGTAGAACGAGTGAGAGAGAGAGAGAAAGAGAGAGACATAAAGACAGAGTAAAAGTGTGCCTGAATCCAGCACCCTGGACAGCGCCTATCGATCGGCTCCCAGCACACATCACCACAACTTTCACAGATTGCTATTGAGAAGTGACCTGTAATGCAATTACTGCCCAATGCACAGTCGAAGCGGCCATCAATAATTAAAAGGCAGCCAAGTCGTGGCCTGCAATTGCGCTTTTATTCCCACTTCGCTGTTGTTGTTGCGTCCGCTTGCCCTGGCTTCCAAACTGTTGCGCCACCGTGTCTCGAATAAGATTTGTGAAAATGCATCCTTCAATAAAACCAATCACATCGGACAAATGTCCTTCACTGCAAAGTTTATTATTCCGCCGGCATATGGCTCAGACCACAGCCACAGCGCAGTCGTATTAACCAGCAACAAATCACCACATGCAACTGCTGTCTGCTCCACTCCGCTATTACGAGTGGATATGTCAACGTACCTATTGTCTCATCCGCTCCGGGTGCCCGCACAGTATTTAAACGAAGTCAGCACGACATCGGCTGCAAAGTAAAATTTTATTTCCCCACCCCTCTTTTTCTGGGCCACTGTGCTGTCACAAGCATTTTTCACACTGAATTCTTGATATAGAGCATCTCTTCCGTATTACATAATGTTGTAATCTGTACAGTAGGCCCCCACAGTGGAGGCAATGAGCTCTAGAAGTTGAGAAGAAGAGCATCTTTTTTTCACGACAACAGACGAGTATCTGTCAAAACGTCTCTCTCAGTGACGGATTCTCAGGTTTAATCACTGGGAACTGTGAGGGACTATGCAAGGAATGTGAACTCGCAGGTGATTCTGAGTAAGGTTCTCCTGCAAGAAGGAGGTCAACCGCAGATTCAGAGAGAGATTAGGTGAATCGCATGAAAACGTGTTCAGGAGACATTTCAACCCAAAATCAAATGACAAAAAAAAGAAAAAAGAAAACATATTTTGCATAAAGTATATTAAGAATTGTGAAGAAAATTCATTGGAATTGTGACATTTTCATGACAACTGCACACATTACACTTATATTGTATATTCCACATACTATATACAACAACTATGGATTTAATTATGATTTAAATTAGCATAAATAAGGCAGTAAAATAAATACTGCTATTAAGTGTAAATATTTATTTTTATTACTGTAATAAGGATTTTTTGAGAAAATGTGCTCAGCTTTAAATTATTTTTCTTATGATCTTAAATGCCTTCATATTTAAATTTGACATAGCCTTTGTAAATATAAATACATATACACAAATATTCAATATTCATTTTTTTTTATTGTTTCTGAAAGAGGTCTCTTATGTTCATCAAGGCTGCAAAAAATACAGTAATATTATGAATTATTATAATTTAAAATAACTTTTTTTCCCTGTGATGGTAAAGCTGAATTTTCAGCATCATTATACTCCATATAATATACAATACTCCAGTCTTCAGTCACATGATGCTTCAGAAATCATGTTAATACGCTGTTTTGCTGCTCAATAAACATTACTTATTATTATCTTCCCTTCATGCGTTTCAATCCTCTCTTCCATCCCTACATTATTCCCATTTCATCTCTGTTCCTGGAGGCACGGCTCAGGCTCATATCAGAAATCAGAGCTGGTGTAGGAGTGTGTGTTTACCTTTATGAGTTACAAAATGATCCATGTTGTGTTTGCTTATCCACAGACTGTCAGTATGTACTATTAAGGATCAATGGACAGTATATTTATATGTTTGAGAATATGAATGTGTGTGTTTAAATACATGTGTGCAGTTTTGTCTAGATATGTGTGTGTGTACATGGGAGTTGAGGTAAGTTTATCTTTGGATATGTTCAGAATTGAATACTATTTCTGAAAGGAAGTAGCATGCAGTGTGTATACAATGCAGTACTGTGTCAGTTTTTTGTAGGCGTGAGGACTCGAATGATGCAACATTTGCCAGAACGTGCAACCAGAGTGCACTGTGTGAAATACTGTATCCCATAATGCAATGCGATCAACTTGACATTCTATTATGACAAATGAACAAGAACAATATGAACCGAGTTCTCTTTTGACTTCATTATTTGATCGGGCTGTCAAAAGTTAAGACATTTTTTATGCAAAATGGGATTAAAAAGGCAAAATAACGATTTATTTATGAGACGATAACTGGATGGTGCTTGCTGAATTAAACATGCACATAATAGAGTTAAAGTGACAACAATGTAGCTATTAGAAATGTTCATACTGATTTTGGAATATTTTTTGGAATACTTTAACTGTAATTACAAAAATTCTATTTTTTAAAATACTTTTTGGAGTTTTGAACTGTTATTATAATAATTCTCACAATAAAAATGAAAGAAAGTTGGTGTTCTCATGTTTCAATACTTTATTGAGTTTTTACTGTAATTCAATAATTCTAGCAATGAAAAAATGACACACACACACACACACACACACACACAAAGTAAAATGTAGCTTGTTTAACCAGTTTAACCTATTACCTAAATATACATACATAAATACATACATACAGATTTCTAAAATAATCGTATTCCATTTTGAACATAGCCATGGTGTGTATCTGTGTATGGCTATGCCACAACGAGCATTACTGCCTGAGTCTCCAGGAAATATTTCTACATGAATATGCATCCACATGAATGTGTATTTGTGAACATTTTGCATTTGTGTGCGTTGCAGTGAGTAATAGCTGCTCTGTTTGTACTCGTGCGTGCCTGTGTATTTAAACGTGAGCGAGAGAGCGGCCATGGGTATGTACACACACTCTCCCGCTGATGAGGCCCAGTGCCAGAATCAATAGAGTGCTTCTGAGGCATCATACTCTAGTACGAGAGAGACCAGAAGAGAGATTTTAATAAATGCAAAGTGCATGAGAGCCTGGCCTGGCCTTCACTGCCATCACCCCCCCCCAAAAAAAAAATCTGTAAAAAATTCTGTAAATAAGAATCACAATATAATAACTTCAAAAGCTGCATCATCTTTTAAAATAGTGAAACTCACAAGGCTTTTCATTTTATGTTAGCATAGCTATATTAATACAGATATGACTTGCTAAACGTTCCGACACATTTATACACTACCGTTCAAATGTTTGTTTATCTATATATATATATATATATCTCTATATATATTAAAGAAACTACTACACCATTAATGTGGAAAATAATTTAAATAAATGCTTTTTTTTTTAAACATCTATTCATCAAGCACACAACATTTTACTTTGATGATAATCATAAAAAGTGTTTCTTGAACACTAAATCGGCATACTAGAAGATATCTGAAGAGTAATGGCTTAATGGCTGCTTGAAAATTTTGCCATGCCCCAAATAATTACATTTTAAATATTTCAAAATATATTGTTTTATTTTAAATTGTAATAGTATTTCACAGTATTACTGTTTTATTGTATTTTTGATCACATGATATCAATAAACGCTGCCTTGATGAGCATTAGAGATGTTTCAGAAACACTTTTAACATTTCACAACTAACATTAACAAGGAATTCCTTTTTTATGTACTTCATACCAGTGTTAATTTTGACAGCAAATTTTGATTTACTTTTGACATTTTTGAAAGTTTTATGTAACGTGCAGCAAGTGTATGTTAGCTTATGTCCCGCTGGTTCATATGTACGCATCTAACCTCCGAACCACGCAGCAGATTTGTTCTGAAATTGAATGAATCTCTTCCCAAATCATCCCTCCCTAACATTTTCGTCTCGTTTTTATTCATTGACGAAAATGTCAATAGATTTACGTCCTAGTTTTTGTCATTCAAAAAGAGTTTTAGTTCGTTATCGTCTTGTCGTCGTCGATGAAAAAAATGTAGTCGACATAAATTATGACGAAAATTATTCGTCAACGAAATTAACACTGCTTCATATTTAAGCTTCAGTTTCGATGCACCACGTGCAAAAATGTGCAAAAAGTTATTCAGAAATCGTCATAATTACAATTTGACAATCATCACCATATTAACATATGATCACCTATGTTTACTTACAAACGGATATTTAGTTACCAGCAGCTTTATGAATGAAACTAAACCTACATGCTGGGACAGGTAATTCACAAGCAAAAGTCTTAAAGGTACAGTACCAAAACCGCTGGTTTAATTGTAAAGGTCAGAAAGGGAAAAAAATAAGTATGAAAATCATATAAAGCTAAATTAAGATGGTTTTCTGTGTGAGGAACCTTGACTAACATTACACAAGTTATAAAAGCATAAGAATATAGCCTGGAAAATGTGAAAAATGATTATATACCTATATGTAATAACCCAGCAAAGAAATTAAGTTATCATACCAGTAGTAATACACCTTAAACCAAATTACACTTATAAACACTACATTCTGTCCTGCATTACTTTATAGCTGCAATATTGTGATGTCAAATATGGCAGAAATGCTCGATAAGCACAATATAATTGATCATGTGATTTTAGTCAGTGAGGTGATCCCAAACGAAACAAAAGGAAAGCATCACAGAGATTCAGGCTTTAAGCTAACAGGCATAAATGTGTTTTTCACCATTCATTTGGAGCGACTCTGCTTTCGAGCTGTGATTTTGAAGGTCCAAAAGCAGCCCACTCTCTCTGACGCTTTCTATCTGACTGGAGCTTGGGAGGCTTCTTGCACTTGACAGAACTTTCTAACATAAAAAGCACTTTCCTAAAAACCATCAAGCTGTCAAGTGAAGTGGAAAAATGAGAGAGATTACTGCATAAAGGCCGAGAGGGGGGACAAAGAGAAAGAAAGGAAAAGAAATGGTGGGATGGCTCAAGATTATCCTGCAGATAAAACACATAAAACGATCCAATGACTTTTCTTCATCTCCAGATTTATTTATACTTCTTTCTCTCTCTGTCTATCTCTCTCTTTCTTTCTTTGTTTACTTAAGCATTTACTATTCACAATAAAAATGAGTTTATCTTTGAAGTGGCCATGATGGCTCATACTGTACATATGACAAGTTAAAAATCAGTTTCCCCTAGAGAAAAATTTGATAATTGGGAAAACAAATGGAGATTTCTACTTATACTGTAAATATCAATCAAGCATCTCAGATTGTTATAGAGTTATTATAGTTAACTAAAATTAAAACCTTCAAAAAAAATACAAATAAATGTTGCTACTTGAAATAAAATAAATGTAAACTGAAATAAAAAAATACAATAAACTAGCAGTCAATTCAACATTTCTCATTTTCTAAGGTAAACTAAAACTAGACCTGAAATAATATATTTAAATATACAGACATATTAAAACAAAAAATGACAAAAAATGACAAAAACACATAACAAAATTACTAAAACTTTAAGTAAAATTAAAAATGAAAAAAAAATCACTATAATAATACCTCTGATACTTAAATTATACAGATTGTACTTCCCACAAACAAACAAATAAATAAATACCCCCATAATCTCAATGTTTCAAAATAGGTCTCAAAAAATGTCTCAAACAATGCTCAGATCTGCCAAGAAAATTCTAAGATCTTAATATGTGCTCCAACATTTCTCATCAAATTTTTCCAAACCCAAATTATCTCAGCTATACAATCCATATCCATTTTACAGCTCTATTCCCCCATTTTTTAAAAATATATTTCTCTTAAGAAATTGTAAGAGAAACATCCGAGACAAAGACTAAAATGAAACCCAACCAAGAACTCTATTAAGTCTCCTGAGCTCTGAATGAGCAACCCGAGCGATAAAACGCTCCTCTGGTTAATTAGTATTCTTATGAAACATTTGTGATAGGCAGAGCCTTCGATTTAATTTATTTGCAGCTGCTGCGTTTGCATTTCTTGCGAATAGATGTGCTCATAATAAGACGATCAAGGGTTTTTCTTATTACAATCAACATCTAACATGATGACTTACACATTCATGAGGTTGGGGGGAGGGCGAGCAATACATGTATGGCTGTGTGAGCGGTTTTACAGAGTGAATATTCTCTGCACTAAAAGAAAGGAAGTGGAACTCCAGCAAAGAAACTCCCCCTGCATTCAACATCTATGATGTCATAATCACTCGCATCAAAGGCATTCTGCTCGCCACGGCAACTGTCATTCTCCCTGGAGGCGTCATTAAAACAGAACACACCAAACCGAGCAACTTCAAAACACTCACACACACTGCAACCAAATAATGTTAGAGCGGGACAGCAAGTTTGTACTAACCTAAAGAGGAGTGACGGAGTAATACGTACCCACACACGCCTGTAGACATTCATACGGCATGCTCACACACACACACACACACATGCTCAGAGACACTAAAAGACACTGTAAATAGGACAGCTCTTATGTAGTGCTGTGTAGTTCTTGCCCTTGGGTACAAGGCTCTTCCAGAGAGAAAGAGAGAGAGATGGAGAGGAAAAGGAAGAAAGAGTACGAGAAGCGAGTGGACGAGATTGAAAACGGAGCCAAAAAAGAAGAATTAGCAATTTTGGCCAAAAAAATAAAAAATAAAAATATAAACACAAAAAATAACACATCAAAATGTATGTAAATTCGGGTAGTGACATCTAATACATACATGACACTTTTTATTAATTTTATTTTTTAAATCTATGCTCTAAAACATATAATTGTATATATATATATATATATTATTATATATATATATTATATATATTATATATATATACACGCTCACCCCCCTCAAAGTTTGGGAATGTAGACTGAATGTTTTTTTTTTTAAAGAAGTATCTTCTGCTCATCAAGGCTGCTTTTATTGGATCAAAAATACAGAAAAAACTGTAATCTTGCAAATGTTCTAAAATAATGGTTCTCTTTAATATACTTAAATATATTGCAGTTCTGTGATGCTAAGCTGAATTCCATCAGCCATTATCCAGTCGTTAGTGTCACAGTGAGGTAAAAAAACAGTAATATGTGAAATATTGTATTTAAAATACATTTTATCTTGTAGTACATTTTCAAAATGGAAATTTATTCCTATGATGGCAAATCCAATTGTTTCCAGTATCAGTGTTACCCTGACCTTCAGAAATGATTCTAATACAATGATCTTCCGACCGCAAGAAACACTTGATTGAGCTATTATAAAAGTTAAAAAAGTTCAGCTTAATATTTTTGTGCAACATGGCATATTTTATTATTGTTATTATTTTAGAAATCGTAAATAATGAATACTTTGTATATCTGCCAAAATGTATTATATAATAAAAATAAAATTACTGATGCCCCAAAAATTTGAAGATTAGTTACATTATAATATATAAAATAAATAATAAATTTTTTTAAGTACAAATATTCCATGTAGGCTCTGAATTATTATGAGCTCATAATACTGCATGCATAATAAAAAAAAAAATGCTATAATGGTTTTTATATAGAGTTCAGCATATATATGTCAACTACCCATTTGTACTGGTGTGCATGTGTTTTGTTATTTGCGTGTGTTTATGTGCCAGTTTGACCGTGATGACCTACCCCAGGTAGCGTCTTCTGCTCGTGGAGCGCGGTCTGAGCTTTTAGCGCCGATTCTCTAGCACAGTATGTGAGGAAGGCACAGCCTGAGAGAGGAAATAACAGAGACAGAGATGAATTAAAGACAGGTCAGAGAGGTTGAGACACAAGCAGGTGTCCGTTTGAGCAGAGCTGGGCTCTCTACCTTCATTTTGTTTTCTCCAATCCAGGAAAGAAAAACAATGTTATTACATTTGTGCAGTAGACACAGAGACATAAACGACAGAAGAGAGATGAAGAGGTTCTGAGAGCACATGCCCACAGTCATACACACTCACGCTCCCCAGAGAAAGACGGAGAGTGAGCGCAAATACAATAATTAAAAGAATAAACAACAAGGGAGTGTGAGTGGGTTTGTGCGCGAAGAAAGAAGAAAAATATGCTGCCGTCTTTTAATTTTCTGACTACAAGGCCATGCTGGTATCAACATTTAACAGAGTATGTTTTTGTGGCCTTGACTAATAATTTGACAGACAAAGGAGCGATGCACTGTTAAGAATTGTATGGCCAATGAAAATCTGATCAAAAAAAAAAAAAGCATTCACACTAAAGCCCTATTCGCACGAGATTAGTATTATCTGGGGACCTTGTGTGATTTTGAAATTACCCCCACACATCTGAATTTAGAGTGGTGCATTCACACGGGATAAGCAAAGCCTGTGATTTTACTAGAATTTACAGACTTACCTCCCGGATACCCGGATGTCAAGGCTTTGAGAGTCCCGATCTATGGTCCAGATGGATTAAAAAAAAGAAATAATATAGTTTCGTGAGCTGTAGTCCTTTAATTTACCAGAGTTAAATAATATCTCAATGCTACCTATACCTTTTAGGCTTAAGATTATTTGTAACCATTAACCTCCTCAAAAACTCTTTTCAGCTTGCTCTTTCCTGCAAATTGTATGGTGTATAGCGATATGACCTAGCGCCCAAAATACTATCAAAACACTCCAACACAGTTCCATTCTTCACGAAAGATGGATAAAAAGGCGCACAGCAAACACAAAAACCTCGAAAAATGATATGCGTCTGCTAAATGATGGCCGAATCACAGAGATGCCGATTCGCACGGGGACTAATATTATCACAGGACCTCGGTGTGCTGCGCAATATGATAGGTCATTTGCGGGGGAATTTTTACATTACAAATTAAAGACATGGCCGATTCGCACGGGATTAAAATCACAGACAACCTCCGCAATTATTACAAATTACTGGAGGTCACCAGGTAATACTAATCCTGTGCGAATAGGGCTTAAGACTCTCCAGAATTTTAAGTACAATCAGGCTTGAAAACATGTAATGTACAAAAAACTGATTAGTTGGAAGATAAAATCACAGCTTGAAATTTATATATATATATATATATATAATATATATATTAGTAGGAGACCCGAAATAGACAATGTTTTTTCTTGAGAATAGCACTGAAAAAACCGTGGTGTCTTATTCAGGGTATAGACTTTGACATGTCAATAATACACCCACAATAATAGGTGGCGCCAAATACGCATAAAGTGAGTGTGCCATGAAATACGTAATGTAGTGCTTGTTGTAAAGATCGTGAGTAAAAACAAAAGTAAAAGAAAAGCTTACAGCTGCATGAGCCGTGGCTGTCACGTTAGGCTTATGGGACCAAACTCCCTTTGTGATTTAAAAAAGTAAGACAGTACCCAGATTTGAAGACAACAGAGAAGATTTAACTTATACTGTTAATAAGATTTTGGCAGGCTACTATTAGATGGATAGCCTAATGTCCTAATTCAGATGGGCTACCTGTTTTTTTTTTTTTTGTTTACTTTTTTTAATGTGCTATTCAAAAAAGGTATATTTTAAATGTGGCATTGTTGGGACATTTGACCCGTTTGTACCCTACTACCATTAAAATAGGAAAAATATGCAATATGAAAATAATTGAAGACAAAATGTGTTTTACTGAGAAAAAACAAGATTTGTTTTTTAAAAAGCCTTTTTCGAAAAGGTACATCTGGAAAAAGGGGGGTCGTCTTATAATCAGGGTCGTCTTATATTCGGGCCAATACGGTATATATATATATTGAATATTTTCATGTAACATTCGTATATGATTTAACATTTTTTAACATTTGCAATAACAGCTGGAAAACGGCATGACATCATATTCATAAATATTCTTTTGCTTGAAAGCAATGCAGCGTAAAACATTAGTCACATGAATGATGCTTCTGGGACAATAACAAGTCATTTGTGAAATTTCAACAAACTTTTAGGCAGCTAGGTAACATTATCTTGTGACAAATGTGCAGAATTCAATACATTCAATACATTCCATATCACCAAATATTTAATTTCAGAGACCTAACAACATGTTCATGTATAAATCAACAATTGGTACTAATATACTGATTTACCAATACTGATATGGTGCACCTTTAAAAAAACAGTATCCAAGATTTTGCACAAACTGAAAATCATACAGAAATGCTAGCAGATGCGAATGAACAAAATATGCTGCATGATAAAAGGATAAGCCAAAACAACAACAACTAGGCCTAAATGTTATGGAAGAGATCAGAAAGAAGAAAGAATGAGATAGCGTGAAAGTTCATTCAAGCATGCCTGATGTGATCAGCTTTCATAGCCTGCTGCAGCTCACACCTCTGTCTTTAGGTTCAGTGTGACAAGACGACAATCTTCCTGTCCCTCCACAGAACAACTGCCCTAACGTGCATCGATGTGTATTTGAGTTAATGTACAGCTCAATCTCATATGATGCTAATCTCACCCGGCTAAAAGGAACGGCTAAGGTAGTTTGCTAAAAACAACCGTGAATCTTTTCAGCATCAACTTAATCAAAAATCCCACTGGGATAGGAACTGAGTGGAATAACCAATGAACAAAAGCTGAAACGATTAGCGTCGCATTTGTAGACGAAGTAAGCAAATTTGAATATGCAAAAGCATGTTAATGGCTGCTAATGCTTATGCTAATCTTGCATTAATATTAAAAAAAATGCTAATATATTAATATGCTGAGTAAACATGATAATCTGGCGCTGACATTTCTGCCTGCATGCTAATAGTGCCACAAACAATGATAAGATGAAAAAGCTGATTGCCAACCAAAATGGAAAATTAAAACATTAATTTATTTTTAAACAACCCCTTGTTGTGTTAAGATGCTAATCTTTTCTTTTTAAAACCAATAAATAGCCTAAAAAAACATTTGGGTGATGAAAGAAAACCAACCCTTACAAAAAAACAACAATGTTAAAGTAATAATTCACTCAAAATTCAAAATTTGCTGAAAAATTTTACTCACTCTAAGGCAGGCATGGGCAAACTCAGTCCTGGAGGCCCACTGTCTTGCAGAGTTAAGCTCCAACCCTGATAAAACTTCATGCAGCCTTCTAGTAATCCTGAAGACATTGATTAGCTTGCTCAAGAGTGTTTGATTAAGGTTGGAGCTAAACTCTGCAGGACAGTGGCTCTCCAGGACCGAGTTTGCCCTTGCCTGTCTAAGGTCTTCCAACAAGTAGATGAGTTTGCCTGTTCATCAAAACAGATTTGGAGAAATTTAGCATTACATAACTTGCTCTCATACGGATCCTCTGTGAATGGGTGCCGTCAGAATGAGAGTCCAAAACCGCTGATAAAAACACCACAATAATCCACACAAAACCAGTCCATCAGTTAGTAACATCTTGAAGAAAGCAAACAGCTGCGTGTTTGTAAGAAACAAATGCATCAAGACGTTTTTAACTTTAAACGGTTGCTTTCGACCAAAATATGAGTCCTCTATCCATAATATTGCTTTCTCCAGTGAAAAAGTTGTCTCGTATGAATCAGGAGAGAAATATGCAAAGATCAAGCACAGTTTACAAATGAAAACAGTCCAAAACAAACAGGTCTAATCAAATATATTGGTGAATTTTGATGTAAAAGGACACCAGAGGATGGACTTTTTCCACTGGATGAACTGTTATTAGGGATTAAGGACTCGTATTTTGGCCAGAAGCGACATTTTAAAGTTAAACGCCTTATTAGTCCACCGTAATGATGGATTTTTGTTTCTTACAAACACGCATCTTTTCACTTCAAAAGACATTAAACAGTTTAAACTACTGCGGACCGGATATGGACCGTCCAAAGTCTTGTTAAAAATGTGTATGCTTCATTTACATAGCCTTCCTTATATGGTATCAGCCAATATATGGGTTCATTTGAAAGCTTGGTGTGTCTTCTTTACAAAGAATACCATTTTGGTTTTTATATTCATAAAGCAGTAAAATTAAGCTTAGAAATGTATTCGTCCCACACAAATTTTCCGCCTAGCCATTGCGAACTTTTTTACGAAGAATGTGTATTTGATATATTTTTTACAATAAAGTCAAGTCATATACAAGAAAGCTCTCATTCTCAGGAATTTCATAATGTAGATTATTTTATTGTGTGAAAATCATAGATCGAATTATCTTCAATTGAATTGCGGGAGGAAAAAATATTTTTTTATGTGTAACATTCCTACTCATAGCAATGCTTCAGTTAGCCGCAAACAGCCACAAACATCTATAAACTCTATATTACCTTTTAGATTAGGATCTCTTCTTTCAAACAAGACCATTTTCAGGTTTCTGCGTGCTCCTACGGGGAGATATTGGAGGAGCATGTGATGACTAACGCTAAAGTTCTCCAAATCTCTTTAAATGAGAAACAATCTCTCTACATTTCAGAGTATCAGGGGAGGCCTACATTTTATGTTTTGGGAGTCTTGCAGGAGTGAATAATCCTTTAAAGTGGGGGGAAGCAATTCTGGTAGCCAATGTTGTTATTTGAAATCACCAAAACAAACACGCACCTACCCCAAAAGGGTCTCACTCCTATTTTGATAGCTCCGCCCCACACAAACATACGCAACCCAGGCAACGATTAGTTCTGTGAAACAAAGGAAAACCAATGTTACACCGTGTCTACAACGCTTTGCCGAGTGAGTGGCGCGGCGCGACAAAATACTACAGATCTCATAATCAGTGATGCTGTCTACACCATAGATATACATATCTATGGTCTACTACACTTGATGCGGCGCGGTACGACAGAAAGAAAAATCGATGACTGTGTCTATATTCTGACGGATTGACACGGATGCATGATTTAAACGGTCGCTTTGTTCGGCGTACAGTGTGTACTAGAAGAATTTAGCTGTTGCGGTGCAGAAACGGTGTGTTAATAACAGATGAGAAGTATAACCCCCCAAAGAAACTCGGGCGTCCCGATTCGGTCTTCCGCTCCTTGAGTTCTCTCCAGCGCTGGAAAGCAGATTCGATATTTACACGGGTCCTAGTTCTTGCCTTAAGCCTTCGTTTGTTCAGCAGACGGTTTCCTCTTTAGTTTTTTATCCACCATCTCTATCTTTCGGTCACTCGGCTCGGCTAATGTGCACTGAACTCTCTCTCCTCCACATCATGAGTAGACATGCCCCTTACTGCTGATTGGCTACAAGTTTGTTTTGCTATTCGGCCCGAATCAGTTTTCTAAAGCATTTTTGAAAAATCGCTTACCCCACCTTTAACCACAGCTTCTAAATTTTTGATGACAGTAGTAGCTACTTTAGTAACTATTTTGGTGAATACTAAAAGAAACAAGACCTCAGGATCAAGGAAACTAAGGAAAAAGACTGAGAGCGGCAGCAGAAGTGTAGCTTCCTCTCTGCCTTCCCATAAAAGCCCCAGCGCCGCAGGGACACTAAACACACACAAGGGACACACACACTGACATCCACACACACACAAGGCCCCGGAGGCTGGAGCATGAATCAGCAATATTCTTTCCCACTTTCCACTATGTGTGTTTAACCCTGGCCAGGTTGGGTGAGCGCATGTATGCTTGCATATGTGTGTGTGTGCGTCAATGTGTGTGTCTCTTGCAGTTCTGCCTGGGTTTTTTAATTAACTCTGACTCATTAGCGTAGGGGAGAGCTCAGTGTGACAGCTTGGTGCACTCCTCTGAGGGCCTGTCATGTTATAGAACAGGCTAGAGCTCTCATGGGACACTTGTGCATGCTTCCCTGTCCCACTTGACAAGAGCTGGTGTACACACACACACAGGCGAATGCACACAAGTATACCGGATGAACGGAAAGATAATGGGGAGCCTCTATTTGTTTGTCCTCTAAAAGCAATATTGTTTCTTTCTGTCTGGTCACGACAGCACTTTAAAGACGACAGAGAGAGAATGTAGAAGAGAAAAGAAAATACAGTACAAAGGGAGCAGAAAAGATGAAATACAACGGTCGGATGGTAATGGAGGGGTTTCGCACCAAAATCTAGAGGTTTGAGAAAATAACAGAGGAAAGAATTGAGTCTTGGAGGTTTGTCAGTGGTTTAGTTTCATTTGAACATCAGAGGCGCGAGGCTCAATGCATCCGAAAAAAAAAAAAAAAAAAAAAAAAACTACAAACAAACTAAAAAAAGTCACTATGACTTTGAGAAACAAAGTGGTTCTTAGCTGGTTTTGCTTCTACATTCAGATTTTAAATTGGACATCAAATAGCAACCAGACACAGAATAAAAATTGTATCTTACAAAAGCAAACTCTGAATGTATTACCATAAAATGCATAAGCCTGAAAATACACTCCATTTATCTTTGTTCCAGTTAAGCTGTATGATGGTAGTACTTATGCTCACAAAAATAAAACTGTAAAAACAGTATTATAGTGAAATATTATTACAATTTAAAAGCACTGTTTTCTATTTGAATATATTTTAAAATATACTTTTTTGTGCCTAATATTTTTGTGTAAACCTACTATGTCGATGAAAGAAAGTTCAAAAGAACAGCATTTATTTGAAATAGAAATCTTTGATAATGAAAAACTTTTACCATGCCAACGGTATTAATTCTTTCCAAAAAACAACAAAAAAGCAACTCATACCAAGTCATGAATTTGCACCAAAATAGTCACATTTCATACTAAATTTGATAAAATGAGAGAATCATGACTGAGAGGACAATCCACTTTCTCTCAATCTAACTCTACGTAAAACATGCATGCTGTGAAAATCACAGCACAAGAGAGAAGAAAGGATGAAGGAAAGCAAGAGAAAAGGAAGTAGAGAGAAGATAAGATCACCAGGATTCTGTGAACACTATCTACTAGTGTCCTACACTAGCGTCTTATCTATCTTCTGCAGGAAAACCTTAAGCAAAACACACCACAAAACACACACACCACCACACACACACCACACACACACACACACACACCACACACACACCACACACACACACACAAACACACTACACACCCCAGATGGAGTACAGACTGAGACTCAGAGACTCAAAATAAGTAAACGGAAGAATGATAGCAAAGGAATGACATTAATCTAAAATGCTCATGATACAAATCTTCTGGACGCCAAAGTATCTTCACTCTACTGTCACTGCCCTCGAGGCTTTGAAAAGTATTTTCAGCTCAGCGATTAAAAGAAGGGTGTTTCTACCTTCTAAGATTGACAGTCAACTAGTGAAATCTAATCTGAGTTAGTCAATACATTTTGCCTTACCCTGAAGTACAAGAATGACAAATTACAACAATTTATGAAGAGAGAGAGAAAATAAATCACCATCTAGTAACAATGAAAAATGTTAGATATGAATGTAGCTGATTGTTATAAAGATAAACCTAGTTATCTATTACCGGTGAAACAGCCAAATGGCACAAACTGGTCTCCAGTCTTCAATCTCTCAACATCACATCCCAGTCACCATGGTGATCGCTGACCCTGACTCACAGTGTTGCACTTTGTGATGAGCAATTGCTGCAAGAACTAGATTTAATGAAAGAAATACTAGTGCTTACAAAGTTGCAAAAGAATAGTGTTCTAGTTTAAATGAACTTATTGTACAGTAGGTTTTAGTCTGTAGTTGTGCATAATGACATGCCACATCAGAGCCACCATAAACTCTGCCATGACACTTAGTACATCTTGTTTTTTGTCTCAGGGAATGAGAACCAGCACATGAAACACTGGTTTCTTTCTTGCATCATTTTAAAGATGTAAGAAAGAAATGGCTAATCAAAATTCAATATGTAAATATGTAATTGAATATGTTCAATATGTAAATACATAAAAAGGGCAATCATACGGTAATTGTGTATGGAAATATTTCACCATAGTTGTTGAATTGATTTTAACTGGCAAAGATAATTAAAGAATTTCAGATTTGAATTTTTAATTCAAAAGTTTCAAAAGTGTAAAGTACATTACCGTTCAAAAGTAGAGATGCACCGATTGCAATTTTCTTGGCCGATTCCGATTTCTTTGGAAGTGTGACTTGCCGATACCAATTTTTGCCTATAACTATAATTGACAGCATATACAAACAAAAATCTATGCAAATTTCAATGCAAAAATTATTTACATAATAAAATAAATTAAGCATTACAATTCCCCAATCTGGACTAAGTTACAGATTTTCTCTCACTTAAACAACTCTCAAAATAAAGTGCTCTGTGACTGGAAGAGGAAGAAATAGTTAACTTAAAATTAGTTGCTGTATGTAACAAAACAGATGTAATTTCCCACTGTTTCTTAAATTGTCATTTTTTTCACTGACCTTATTAAATATGTCATCTTTCACATCAAATTCTTACTTTGTTTCAATGAATTCAGTTAGAATATTAAGAAGTTGTTACAATTCAAATGAAATTAGTATGAACAAACTATCTTTCCACGTGAGGAAACAGAGCGCATTGACGTCGCATTAATGTTTACACAGCCAGTCTGATGAAGCTGAGGTGCCATAAATGCATTTACACTGCAAGATTTCAAAAATCTTATTGACTCCAAACTTTTGAACAGTAAAAAATATTTTATATAAAGTATAAAAATTATTTAAAAAAAAGTCTGCAACAAAGGATGTACTGTATATTAAGTTGTTCAGGATGAATTAATTCAGAATTATTACTTTGCACATCTTTTCATGTGAGATTAATCTAAAAATACTTTTAATGCTTTCAAGGAAAAGTAAAAACACATGGCCACGTGTTGCTTTTTTTATTCTCTGAATCGATGGAAATTTTTCAGATTTTTTACATTTTTAAAGAATGTTTTTTTTTAGATTAATACTTAAGAATTTTGGTCTGTAATTGGAAATATCTATGTTTTGTAACCACATTGGCATTTACAGTACATACAGAACATGCCCTAAAAATAAAAATATTTTTTACTATTTTTTCATAAGCACACAACTAAATGGTGGTTACTTTCACAGCCTTTTTATCAGTGGATGCTAGTGGTAAAAAGCATGTAGGATAAGTACTTCACTAGAGCAAAGCCTTCAGGTTTTTATTTGTACAACAGGTTTCTAGAGTAGAGTGCAATGGAATAGTGCAGGCATCATTTATAACAATTGGTATTCATTATATGAATAATAAATTATAGGTGCTTCTTCACTTGTTTTTGCTTATTACTGTCATTACTTATACCTGCCACTGCGAATAATCCAATTGATCATCTGGCCAAAAAAGCATCCATCTTCAAAAGTTTCTGTGAGGGCAATAACC
The DNA here is from genome assembly GCA_018155175.1 of Sinocyclocheilus anophthalmus. NCBI lineage: Eukaryota > Metazoa > Chordata > Actinopteri > Cypriniformes > Cyprinidae > Sinocyclocheilus > Sinocyclocheilus anophthalmus. Next base: position 169,470 of record JADLZN010001429.1, read on the forward strand.
CAAGACTAAACAAAGTGACACACACACACACACACACAAACAAAATGTAAGCAGAGACTTTTCCTGCTGCGGTTTGTGTGTGTTCAAATCAATATGTGCTGATCAAACATTTATTGTTCCAAAAAGTGTGTCCGAGCTCTGTCATGTTTGTTGTTCATGTAATTTTATTTGCCGTGCCTATCAAGTGTGTCTGCAATAGCATGTATCGCTTTCACGGTGGTAGAGATTGAGCTGAATTCCCAAAGTTTTCCCTCCTTCCTTTAACACAAGTATCCCAGTAGACCTTGGGTAATTTGAATAAACTGTCCTCCAAAGGTCTGAGAATTCAAGGTCTTCTGAAAGACTCCAGGACACCTTTGCACCACTCCGCCTTGCCCTGCCCCCACATCCAAACAACATGTCTTCTTAAAATATTTAATTGGAAGCAGTAAAACCCTGATTATTAAGCAAAATGCACTTGAAGACAAACATATGAGCTCAGAGGTACTATGGAGCGAGAGAGAGAGAGAGAGAGAGAGAGAGAGAGAGAGAGAGAGAGAGAAACGGGAGAGTGAGAGAAACCTTCGATTACTGTGCCGAAAACGTGAAGCTCTTTTTTTTTGATGCAATAAATAGGCAGGGGTGGCTACATATTCAGGAGCTGTTTCTGGGACTAATGAGTCTTCTCCTTGCGTGATATTATTCCAGCGGAATGAAGTGGTAGTGTGAGGGAATATTTCAGAAGGTCAGTAGATGTATTTCTAATGGGGTTTAATATTAAACCTGGATTCATCCTACTGGCAACTATCCCTGATGAGAAAGAATCTTGAGATAGCGTATGAGCTGAACTCCCCAATGACATGACATACACTATGATCAAAAGTTGATCAAATGATGATCAAAAAGGATTTTTTTTTATTTTTGGACGAAAAAAAAAAAGTTATAATTTTGTTCAGCAAGGATTAAAAGTGACAGAAAAGACTTTTACTTTGTTACCAAAACATTCTTAAATCTTAAATAAATGCAGTTGTTTTGATATTTCTATTCAATCAAAGAGTCCTGAAAAAAAAGGTATCACCGTTTCCACAGAAATATTAAGCAGGACAACTGTTTTCAACATTGATTATGTTTATTGAGGCAAATACGCATCTAGATTTAGGACTGCTCAGGACAATGAAGGACTGGAGTCAGCTACTCACAATAGCTTTGCATCACAGGAATAAATTTCATTTTAAAACATATTCAATTAGAGAACAGTTCTTAAATAGCAATAAGATTTCACAATATTACTGTTTTACAGTATTTTTCACTAAAAAAGAAAATGAAAAGTAAAAGGTAGAGAAAAAAAGAAAGAAAGGGGAAAAGGAAAGGAAAAGCAAACGACAAAATAAAGGACAGTTAAAGGAAAAGAACACGTAAAGGAAAGAATACAGTAAAGGAAAGGAACAGGTAAAGGAAATGAAAAGGAAAAAGGAAAGAAGCAAAAGGCAAAGGAAAGGAAGAGAAAAGGATGATAAAGGAAAAAAGGAAAAAAAAGAGAAAAAAAGAAAAGGATGTAAAATAGGAAGTAAAGAAACAAGTAAGGGAAAAGAATTGAAAAAAAGAAAAGAAAGTGAAAAAAAAATGCATACCTAAAATAAAAAAGAGAGAAAAACAAATCAGTCTGTTTATTGTCAGTGAATCCATGAACTGGAAATAGATTAAAAGAAAAGGGTGAAGGTAAGGAAAAGAAAGTAATTTTGACGAAAACAAAGCAAGAGAACAAAACTCCTCTACTTCCATTTTTCTTGAGAAAAGGAAAAAGAAAGGAAAGCTGAGCAGCACAGAGGAATGGAGACGAGCGCAGAACGGAGGACAGGAGAAAAGAGGAACGGCTGTAAGTTCTGCGAATCGATTGGCGGAGGAAAAAGCCTGGGCTCTAATGTGTTGCATGTGAAGGGTTTACTGTGGAGCAGAGCTACTGAATCAATGGTGTAGAAAACACATCATTAGGACACAGACCCCCCCTACTCCATACACTCCCAAAGGACCCGGAGACGGTATGAACACACACTACAGTGCGCAATATACACAGCTCCACACTCCCTAATACCATTCAAGCTCGTGTGTGTTAACAGTCTCACATGTAACTTGTCTGCTCACACAACCATAGATGTACAAATGTACAACATACAAAGGAAGCATAAATGTAAACTATTTTCCATCTCCACTCATGAATACATCCTCACACATCCGATACCTACAGTATAAAGCAGGTCTTTCTCTCTACCGTCTTTTCTCTCTCTCACACACACACACTGCTTAATTCTACCAATCCTTTTTGAATTGAATTTACATCACCTTTTGGACAGATAATAGAAAATTCAGCCGTGTGGTGTTCAGAAGTGGACAGTCAATTACATCCTGGTTCTGTGGGCTGCACAGAAGTATCAAGGATAAGCCCGTCTGCCAGGCTCTGAAATACAAGAACTGAAGGCTGCACTAAAAGAGGGCAGAAAATATCTTTGGCTTACCAAATATACCCCTAGTATTGATAGAGCAAAGACGTGAGGGAGCATGTTTAATACCGAGAGCTTGTTAGCGAGATGTCATGCAGGAAAGCGGTGAAGTCAAGATTTCTAGAAATGTGTTGCCAAGTCACAGGACAAATCAAACCGTTAATGCGGAATTTCACAATGGATAAAAATCAATCTTCCCACTGGCAGGGTTGGATACATGGGGAACGCTAGGAGTAAGCTTCTAGGACTTTAGCCCTGAAAGTTTTCATTCATGTTTTTTTTGTCACTAATAAAATCATTCAGAATGCCATCTGATCTATAAATCAACCTTTTGACTATTGGCATTAAACTAGGTTATTCTGTGACAAAGTGAAAGCTCATTTAAATTACTGTGCGCGCTTTCAGTTCGGCAGACAACCTTTTGACTTTTTGGTCAGATTTGTGCTCCATCTAGATGAAGTACTGAATATTTCAAAGGCATAACTCTGATAAAGCAGAATGTACAATTGCGCTTGAAGAGTTTGCAAATTCAAGACAAGTGACTGACCACTTGCGGTTCCTGCAAGTCTTTTATTAAAACACGTCACTACGCAAAATTTGACAGGAACCACTTTTCCCCAGATGCACTGATTTCAACAGCATGCGCATTTCTAAAACCTAAAAAACACTCAGTGAGAACTGACAAAAACTGTCACATACACTACCTTTCAAAAGTTGGGATAATTAAGATTGCAAAGAAATTCATACTTTTATTCAGCAATAAAGCATTAAATTGACCAAAATACAAAATACTTTTATTTAGGGGTGCTCCGATCAGGATTTTTGAGGCCGATCACCAATCGCCGATCACAGAAAGCAGTATCTGCCGATACCAATCTTTTTAAAGCCTTCTTTTTATCATTAATAACTATTTATAGTGATACTCCAATCAGGATTTTTAGACATTTATTCAGGGCCTGAATTTCATTTTTGAAAATGGGGGGAATTCCCCTCTTAGGTGACTCTTGTGAGAGGAGAAGCAGCTTTCACACAGGAGTCCGCTACTGATCCGTAGCAGTTTACCACAAACACAACATTTATCCATTATTTTGATTTCAAATCCAAACATTGTCACTGAAAGTGCTTTTTCAGCATTTCAACACAATAAAATATAAGCAAACATATTCAATGCTTTTTACTTTGATTTACTCTAGATGTATATATAGTTGCTCGCAGTGGCAAAACATTTTCTTTTCTTACGTATCATAAACTCGAATTGACAGAAATAGTCAGCTCTATGCCTGTTCCTTTTGCTTGAAAAATCTGATGCAATGCAATCCTGCGGTCATAAAGACGTGTTTACTACCTCCAGGAGTGAATCTATGATGCCTGTTTATCTAAAGTGCTCTTGCCCTTTAAAACCTAGTCAAAAGCCAATATGTTGACTGTAAAAACAGTAGACTTATAATATGCATTTATGGTGTAATACTAAATGTTCGTGGTCAACCATGTTCATATTACTGCACAATGCCGTTACCTTAAGTCAGGGCTTGCAGTGCAGCAAAAATCAGATCGTGTGGAACGATCTCTGCACTGCGCAGAAGCCACGCTCCTGGAGCACTGCCGCGGCGAAAAAGGTGCAGTGTGCAGCTTTATTAATCATTTTAACATGAGCGCGGAAAAAATACGCAACACATTCACACTGCAAAGGGGGAAATGTGAACCTGGCATTATGTGTGTGCGCTGCGGGTGCATGAGGCACAGTTCCAGGAGAGGTGCGTGAGCGGAATGGTTTAAACACTGGCAGAATGAAAAAGTAAGGCAATTTATAAACTTTATTGATCAATGTGAACTACCTCGATTGTGCAAGTGACAAATACTGGTCAACTGTTGCAGCGTGCAGCTCGATAATAGTGCAGACGCATGTGTTGATTGAAGACTTTGCGTATTTTGAGAGCAGCGCGGCCGCTGATTCACTCACGTGTTGGGAAAATTACGTTCACACAAGTTTTCAAATACTTATAAGTATTTAATTAAGAAATATGAGGTGAGTAAACTCCCCTTAAGATTAAATTATTTAACCCCGCCGGACAGATACTGAGACGGTTAGCGGCAGGTCGGTCACACCTTTCTCCACGGCTGTGAAATGTGGCTTTTGAACTTAGATCACCAAGAAAAAAGTATTTTGATTTGTTGCCTTTCTAATACTAATATATAAAAAGCACAATCGTTCTACTACTTTTTGTTAGACCTTTAATTCCTTTGTGTTAAAACAGTTCTCCGTTAACAGTTAACACTTCTATCCGCATTAGACGTGACAGAAAACAATGAAGAGGGAGAATCTGAGGGCTGTGAAGCGCAGACAGGCTAGAGCGTAAAGACAGTCCTGCGAAACCGAGCGAGAGCGTGGCAGGGTGACCAGCCTGTCTGTCTGCACCTCTCGCCCTCTCGGTGCCGTCCGTGCATTGACATCGGAGACACAAACATCTTAATATTCCCCCGCAGTCCCCTTGTCTCATCCCGTCAGTGTCCTGCTGTCCTCCTGGCCGCGTGGACAAAAGAGACGGAACGTTCCGGGTGGAGGACAGTGGGGGGGGGGGGGGGGTCGAAATAACTAGGCTTCCTCTTTCCGGGACCTCTCGCATGTCCATTGATTCTACCGACTTAATTGGCTTTATTAGCCAAGACGGGAAGCCGATGAGGAGCTTCTGCACTGTCTTCGTCTGCACCCCCCTCTCCTCCTCCATCCTTCCACCCAGTCCTCCTCGGGAGATACCCTGTGTAATTGTTTTCCCTCTATCTTCTATGTCATTGTCGGATGGGTCCAGGGGGATTATTAGTAACCCTGGGTCCTTCAATAATTCATCCTAAGCTATTTATACACAAATGGAGAGTCCTTTAAACTCTTCCTCAGTGAGCTTATCTTCTGTTCAGATGGAAAGGGAGAGCGAGAGGGAGAGAGAGAATCCAAAGAGATTGTAAAGGGTGCAGAGAGCAAGTGAGAAAGCGAGAGAAAGAGAGCGATGTGTACCTCTTTTCAGTTGAGACACAATAACCTTTTTCTCCAGTGTTTTCGAGTTTCAAGGTGATGCTGGCGTACTCTCTCCCTTCTCGCCTGCCAACCCAACAAAAGTGCCATCCCGGGAATACGCTCGCTCACACAACGCTCATTAATGGCTTCTAATCTGCCAGCTTTTCTACCCATTTAACACAATTAAGACATTTACTAAAGCTAACATGGATCGGCAATCAACTCCAAGGACATGCCAAACGCACGTAATAGGATTGGTAAACAGATAATGTTTTATCAAATGCGTGCTCGACATCACTTCCAATGCGAGCGCGGCCCAGACAGGAAGTCGGGCTGACTCTCTGCAGGAAACAGAGCATTATGGCTCCTCTCCTAAAATCCGGCACATGCACACAGACACACGCTGCGCAGGCCCTCGCGGCTGCTTCACGCTGATACCCATGTTCCTCACTCTTTTAAAAAGAGGACAGCTAAGCTGCTCAGGGTGAGGAGGCCCACGGTGGAAAGCGTTTCTACAATCCTCAAAACTCGTAATATTTATCCGTTTGGCAGAGGAACCCAATGCTATCTTTCTCTCCTTGAATAAGTAGGACTGCAGAGCTTAAATTTCATGTCTTTTTTTGTGAATTTAATGCCCTTGGGCAGGGCATCCGAGGTAGTGAAACAGCATGCAACTACACGTGGGCATGACATGAGAGTAGTTTGCATAGACTAGATCATTTACCTACGAAAAACTGCATTTTTAGTCAGTTATAGTTATCAGTGTCATCAAAGCCTGGGACATTCTTACAAAGCCATAATGTTCCATGTAGAACTATAATGTAGCCTGCTATCTCCAGACAGAATATGTCTGAATCGACAGGGGGTCTCAAGGGAAAACAGAGTCATGAATCGAAACTAATGAAAGATGATTTGTTAGAAAAGAAACAAAGCAAAAGTACACTGTTTATGGCAATTTCTTGATGAAGAATCTAATATCTATGCCAATAAAATTGCAAAAATAATATTTCCCAACAGAATCAAAAATTGATTATTATTTAAAAGAAATTAATATAAATTTTAACTTCTAATTTAAGTGAACTTAAAACGATCTTCACATTAACCCATTATAATAAATGTTATATTTTATTTAGCTACCTCTGCCCTTCAGCAAGTAGGAAATATACAGAAATTGAATAAAGTAATCACTAAATTCAAATTTAAACAATTTGACAGCCCTACCAGTAACACATTCTTTTTGGAGGCTCTTAAAAAGTGGACTTATGAAATGTCTATTTTATCCATTTAGATGAATGGGAATGCCAAAAATTCGGAACCCTGCGAGAATAAACAAAAGAGCTCTTTTTTAGCGCCACCCTGGTGGACCCCACTGGCAGTGCATCTTGAAAGGGGAAGGATTGGGCAGTAGATTCACTTGAGATTATGATTGAAAACCTGTTAATAAGCTTTGCCATGCTGTGAATGGGCTGGTGGGGTGAGGAAAGGGTGATCTCTGGGGCCATTAAATTGCAAATGAGTGATGATGTGCTAGAGAGGCTCCCCCCAGATCACCAACCACTGCTGCAGACATAAGGGCCTCTCATACACCTCAGCCAACACCAGGCCCAGCTGGGTCCACTGGATGCACAGCCAAAAGCTGCACAGGGTGTCTAGTCTCCCTACACGTCCTCTTTCCAGTCTATGCTTCAAGCTGAAAGTTACTACCCTGAAAGTCATACAAACTCACACTGTATATTCAAAATAAATCCACATCCCCAAAACAAACTAAATTTTAATTAATCAGGCTGGCCTGTGAGAATACAACAACAAATGCACACATACAAAACCGCACTGTCAGAACCGCACGGGTGCAGGTGGGCTCATTTTTAGCTCTGGACTGACTGTGACCCTGCATTATAAGTTCATTCTCTGTCCGAGGCCATGATGGCCACAAAATAGTGCTTAAATCTTTAAAAAACGCCACCTATAAATTACTGCAAAGGACAGCAGGGTTAAAGCTTGGTGTGGAAACTGGCCAAGAGCCATCAATCTGCGGTGAGGGTGACATCTGTCTCAGGGACTCCCCTGTTCTCTCTTTCTCCCCGCTCCCTTACTCTTTTATCCAGCCCCCCTTCCTCACCATCCATTTTTATTGTGCTGTCTCGTGCTTTCTTGCAAATGAAAGATCCCCCCACTAAACCCAAACATATTATCCTGAAGATCCTTGAGTTTAGTCCCAGCAGCATTCATCTGACCTCCACTCTCTCTCTCTCAAAAAAACAAGAACAAAAAACAATAAAGCCATAACTTGTTCATATATTCGCCTAATTCCCAAAACAAACCTTAAAAGATGCCTGCAATTGTCCAGCTCTCTCACCTCCATTTGAAAAGCAAACTCCATGCACTTTTAATTCGTGGGATGAAATGAGAAGTGCGAGAACCTAACAAGTTGGGTCCTTTTTTTTTTTTTTCAGCCACTCTGATGGCGGTGGATTAATGAGAAGGTTTGAACTGACCCTGAACTCCATAACACTGATTTTTTTTAGTTCCTGATAGACTGAAAACAGGCAAAACAACAACTATTTTTTATTTCTAAACAGCCTGCAAGATTTCCTAAGGTCTGTTTTAGCCATTTTAACCTTACGTTAACGGTCTTTCAGGTACCATAGCTTTAAGTACAGCTGGGCGATAAATAATATCGAGATTGCAATAAAATGTATGTCTAACGACGATAAGCTCTGAGCATTTTTACTCCATATGGATTAATCTAACAGCCAATCACACAGCAGAAATAAACATATTAAGCCTGCATGTTCTGTGTGTCTCTGTGTGTAGCATAGTTTAATCTACTACACAAACTCTCACAGTGCTTTCAGGAGAGTCCACATGAACTTCATCTCCAGAGCTGATCTAGAGTTCACTTCACAAGCTTTTCACTGCTTCATTTGAGAAAAACTACTGTCAAATACACACTGAAATACAAAGGTCTTAATACAACCCGCTAAAATAAAAGTATGTTTTACTTATTTACAGAAATATATTACTATTGTATACTAAAATGTACTTCTCAATGTAAAAATAATAATATTCTTATTTTTAAGGAATATAATACAACCAAGACATTCTTTCATCCATATTTTGATTTATACAGTTCTGTTTTGCAGCATATTATTTGACAAAATAATTGTTTTGTTGTAAATTAAGTTATATTTTAATTTGCATTACATTTTAAAAGATTGATTAAATTGTTAAAGTTTTATGAATGCATTTCATTAGACACATTTTTTTGATGATAAACTTGTATTAAATCATAAGACACAGAATCCAGAAAAAAAATAAAATGGAAAACACAGAACGTAGGGAAAAATAAAATGGATTTCAGCCATATTGTGTGATATGGCAAAAAAAATATTGTGATAATATTTTTGGCTATATCACCCAGCCCTAGCAAAAGCTGTAAAAAAACCAAAAAAACCGCATAGACAAAAAGGCTCAGTCCGTTTGGTCTTTAAACATCTTAAGTCGAAAGCATTGCAGACCAATAAATATCATGACATTAAAATCCTATTTACATGCAATAACACTGAGTGGGAAAATCACTAATGAGGATTTATTTGTTAACAATGCCTCAATAAAAAAAATCGTAGTCCCCTATGAATAACAAATAGACTGTTTCAGTAGACGTCAAGCTAATTATAATCTCATAATGGTTTAATAGGGGGTTGTTCCAGAATCATTACGTGTTTTTCTTAGGGTACGTGAGCATCATCAAATCACTTCTGTATCAAACAACACTATGACTCTAAACCACAAGAAAACTAGAAATACACAGCTTATTTTAAATGCTACACATATACACTTACGCATGTACTGCGTATATGCCGCATGCATAAACATTGCAATCTCCACGTGCTGGAGTCGCCGGTATCATATCACCATCTCGATCTGCAGACAAAGCATATGCTCCACCCTCACATATCCCACAATGCCCTCCTGCTTCTCTAGAAACGACTAGTTTCCACACATCCTCTGTTTTATATCAAACCCTGCAGGATAAATCTCAATACAGCTCAGCACAAGATGGTACATTAGCACAGGTATGAGAACACCTTGTGTCTGCACAGACGTACTCTGTGGCAAGTTCTCCAAATAATAAAAAATACAGACGGATGGTTGTTCTGACATGTAGCTCACAAAACAGCAGTTCTCAATGCACTGTTGTTTCTGTCAAAAAGAAAAGACTAATTATGCTTAATATAGCTAATATATTTGACTATTCAATATGACAAAAACAAATGTTGGTTCAGTCTTGTATAATAAGATGAGAAAATATAATAAACGCCAGCTGAAACCAAGTACCAGGATGTTTTTAGTTACCACATACACTTAAATAAATACACACGCAGGCTGTTGTTTACACGGAAATGGTGGTTGAGTGTTGAATAAAATAAAGAACCATTACGGCCCCGTAACTCTACCACACTGTGTGTGCACTCATGCTATCACTGACCCATGGAATATTGTTTCATCTGTTCATCGCAGGATTTTATTTGCATTTCTGTACATGCACTGCAGGAAGCAGTAGTATTTAGTTTTGTATGTTGGATGAGTCTATAAGTTTAACAGATATTTATTTGTGTGGGAATGTGCTCAGGAGTACATCTCACAGCCTGGCCCACATGTCTGTGAAAGAGATTTTCACAGGATTGGGACAAACATCATTTACAAAGTTACAACAAGTAACAACAAAAAAAATACAATCAATCTATCAATAAAAAATAAAAACGTTGAAAAAAAAATTTGTAAAGCTAAAATGGGTTTTATTTAAAAAGTGCCATTATCAAAAAAGGACATACTGAAAATTGCACATAATTATGGTAGATATACTGTATATAGGATTTCATTTGATTCCAGGTCTTCTTAAAGAAAATGATATCACTAGACAAACACATTAAACACCCAAGAAGATATTTTTTAAATTGGCCTTTCCAAGGGAAAGACGGGACTAGGACAAAACCAAACATACGCAAACAAAACCTAACAAAACCAAACAAAGCAAAGCAAAGAAGTGCATGTCACTCTTGCCCTTAGATGTCCAACATCTGGCTAATGTTTTCAGCTACCAGTTTTACTCTCAACTCACATTTCTGCAGATCTTTCCTTAAATTCAATGATAAAATGCAAAAAAAGGCTGCATGTCTAAACCTGCTCACAGCCAAACAACCAACAGCCAGTCTAACAACCAGGTTTATTGTCGTTTTACAGCTTCAGTGTAGCCCAATTTACAAACTACTATAAAAAAGACAGAGGGATGATTAACAGTACACAGCCCCTTCATTCCTTTCCAAAATAGTTTGCTCTCTTTTTCTCCTTCTTTGTGTTCGTCTACACCAAAAAGTAATTAAAATGTTGCTTGCTTAAATCAGTCCATACAATGAAAATTATCCAAGTTATTACCTAGGCTTTTGTCTGCTTTTAGTTCTCTACCTAACCATTCTCTGCACACCCTGATAATTAATGGAGTTTGAATACAGCATCATTAGACTAACAAATAGGTAACGCTTCACATAATGAGAAAAAAAGAATTTAAAATTATGTAAAGGGCTCAGACAAAAAGAGCATGCAGGTGTATTTTTAACAAGATGGATGCTGCGCAGATTCTCAGAATGCATCAGGTACGATGAATTTAAAAAATCATTAAATGTTAAATTACACTGACAATGTGGTTGGTGTTATATTTATATTTTGCTCACAGAGAAGAAAAGTGAAAACAGTTTCTGGAGGAGAAAATAAGCAATCATGGGTCTAAATAGGTTATTGCCTAAAAAAGCTACCTGCATGCTTCCCTCTTTGTTCATGGGCAAACACCGAATTTGAACCAATCACCAAATCACTCTAGAGCCACAGGAAATCATGTCAGCGCTGATTAGCTACTGACTGTTCTGAGCTGTGACGTCAAATGCAGCAAACAAGAAAAAATTGCCATTTCATGATGCCCATTTGCCCATTTCATGATTTTAAGAGCCTATATAATGAAATCTATATAATCTAGTTAAATATACAAATATGACATTATATTAATATTTTCTGTTTTCAAAAAATAGTCAAAAAATTGGCTGTATTTTGGGCACACTGCCTAGACAGCAGTCCACATATCACTCCTAAACCCTTTAAATATTTAACACACACACACACACACACACACACACACACACACACACAACACACACACACACACACCACAAAACCTTAGATGATGCAACTATAGTTTTGAAAAAACAGAACTAGTAATTAGCTAGAGTGTTGCAGACACTAAGTCTTCGGAGCTTCTCAAATCAAAATTGTGATTCACAGGCAGGGTGAGAGAAAACCAGCATGCCGCAGAGGGGGGTGTGGCCTCGGGCTTTTCATCGGCACAGTTTATATGAAATTACAGCTAAACCTTATAAAACTTTTAAGACTGAACCCAGTTTAGCCCTGCCTTGCTCTTGGAGTCCCGCTATTTAAGTATATGAAAACACAACAAGGCCATTACGCTGGACATAAATCTTGCAGGATAAAATTTTAGGAAGCCTGCAAAAGCTACGCAGCATAGCGTATTTGCATAGTTTTCAATTTAGAAACTAAATGGCCTCCGCCAAACGCCATTACTTTCACTTTAAAACTTCCCATGGCCTAACGCAGCATAGCTATCTGACAGAGAGTTATGGTAGATACATATGAAATTCATGAGATGAGTGTTCTGGGATTAGCTGTTGCACATAAACAAGTCTCCAAGCGGTCCGAACGACTGAAAGAATGGAGATGAGTTTCAAAATGTCTCGAGGTGTGAGAAAATGGTTACATTTTGGCCCAATTCAGACAGCACAACAGGGTCACACTAGTCAATAAAGGCCACTGCAAGGTTAGGACTGCCAGACAGGACCTCTATCATGTAGAACTCCAAACCTGCGGCCAACACATGCAGCTTTTCCTTTTCCCTCTTTTTCATCAGCAAGTCATCGCTCACCTTCAGTAACTATCTTTTTTCTTAATGGCCGACCTCTGTGGCGATCGCCTCAAATAACACTGGACAAAAACAGTTCCGCCACCCTGCTACTGTCTGCCTGAAAAATGGGCCTGCTGTCACGGATGCATATTTACATGCATGTTCGTGTGGCCACTGCTACTTATATTCAGTGCAGACGACCTCCGCGATGACATGTCGACTCGCTTATAAACAAAACCGTCGCATCGATCATGTGGCGCAGAAACCGCACTCAAACGGGAGCTTGTTGACACTTTCTCGGCAGGGATGAGGGATCGGAGACTAGAGGCTTGAGAGGATTTGGGATGGGCCGAGGCTCGGAACATCTGCAGATCCAAACGAGCTAGAGAGGAAAAAAAAGAGAAACGCTGTGTGTGCAGATGATGCAACAGCAATGCAATAGTGAGTCCAGGACGCGAGCTGAATTAACACCCAGCCACAGGAGGAAAAACCCAGTGTTTCTCTTTCTCCGGCAAGGACATCCAATTGTCTTTTGGAAAAATCTTGCCCAGAAACTCAGGTTTAGGTTGCCCAGAAACAGAATTTTCTTCCTTGTGTAATCTCTCGATAACACATCACCCCAATGGAAAACATTTCTACTCGTACATTTTTCAAGGAGGGCTTGTTTGGACCTTCGAAACACGACTGTCTAGAAAATAAAGACCACCTTGGACATGGATATTTTGAAGTTAGGAATCTTAATCAACTTAATCTTCACTTCTCAAACAAAGCTAGCTGTGAGCTGCAGCTAATCAAGACACTAAAGTCAAGACAGTTAATGCTAACTGTCCCAACTGCAGACTCTGTGGGCTGGGAGAGACAATAATTCATAGCGGCAATCTTCCCTACGCTAAAAGGCGTGCAAGGAGAAGACTTTACAGTCCGCAGCATGTTTCCTGTAGCTGCTGGTGACCGGTACAAATGGCCTCTATTAGCTGTGCTGAGTCACGCAGAGCAGCCAAATGAAAGTGCTGGAGGACTCAAGAACTCAGGCCTGCCCCACGTACCCGGTTTTCTCCATCCAACTCTTTCACTGTCGACTTCTATTACTCAGTTTAAAACCAAATCCCATTCCGGTGCTAAACTCTCTGTTAGTCCGTTTTCATCCATCTTTTTGTTTTGTTTCTCCTCTTTCTACTACTCTCTTTTTCAATCCATCACGCTCCCGATCTCCGTCCTTTGGCCAGTTTTGCAGCATTCGCCTCTTTCTCACTTTCTCTCGAGAGACAAGAGTCTAAAGACTAGATAACTGATGTACAGAATCATTACTTTGGCTGCTCAGGCATGAGGATGAATGGAGCCCCCTCCACTCAATGTCTCATTAGAGTCCACACGTAAAATACATAGTGCTTTATTTAGTCATTGCTCCAGATGCATATCCAGCATGGCTAAATCAAATGTATGCCCGCATGGCACGTCTGCATATCAAAAACAGAGCGCAAACATAGACCATATGCATGAGAATAATGACTATCAAAAATAGACGGCGTGAATTCAGCAGCACAGTACAAAAACACAGTGTCTCCTCCTACGTGCTTCTTTATAGCATCAAACGTGTTCCCTCTCCACCTACACTCACCACAACTTCAAACGCTCACGCTTCTCAACGATGGTCGCTTCTGGTGTTTACCTATACGATGCAGGATCGTTTTTTTAATGATTTTAGAATCTGCTGAAAATGAGAGAGAAACTAAAACTGCACCGCTAGCAATTAAAAGTTCACTCAAAAAAAATGTAATCCAATTCATCATTTACTCACATTAATTTTGTTCCAAATCTATAGGACTTTCTTTCTTCAGAGGAACATACAAGGAAAATGTTGGGATCCAAACAACATTGACTTTCATACATTTCTCAAAATAGTTCCACAGAAGACATACAATAAGAAGGTGAGTAAATAATGACAGAATTATTATTTTGTGTCTGGATGTGATCTCGACAGTCTGGCTCGCCAAACTGCCCCAGTCTGTCATGCCAACATCTAACCAATCATCTGCAAGAAGCAGAAACCGGCTTTAAGTGACACCAATATTTGCAGTGAAAAGCTTGAGGTTCTGCCTTTTCCGTTATCCTAAGACCCCAACAGAGATCTGCAGACCTGCTCTGAGGACCTCATCTCAGCATGGAGTGTAATGGTAAATCTTGAACGATGTGTGTGGGAGGGTAAGTGAGTGAATAAATGGATGACAAAACCCCTTCCAGCCTGTGAATGGAAAGAGAAATTGCATGATTGGGAGAGGAGAGATGGCGGAGACATGCAGCAGGCTGGATGAGGTGATAACGTGTGAAAAGAGGAAGTGGGTGGAGGTGGAGACGGATGAAGTGCCAAGATGGAGAACTTCCTATAATGATGAAAACAAGACAATGCGATCATGTTAATGACCAAGGAGGGCAGACAACTGTAGGACTAGAGTATTTATCTAGCTTTAACAAATAATAATTTGTTTGGGAGGCACTGTCAGAAAAAATCCTTTTAGGGAAAGCTTGGTAGCTTTTAGCTCGTCACTGGTGCAGATCCTTTGAAGTCACCATGAAATCAAAATTGAAATTTTTTTTAATATGACATATTGCAGTGTTATTTTTAAATGATTTATCTGTGCACACCATAATTTTAAATTCATGTGCCCTTAAAGTCTTATATCAAAAACATTAATGTTCCTTTCCCCTCGCAACAACATGTCTTCTGTGATGACGTGTACACCGGCACGAGGACGAGACAATAATCCCTCCAATCCAGCAAGCTGTAACTCTGATGTGAGATCACAGCAATTAGCAAACAATGATCCAATCAATTCCAGTGGACAAAAAATAAGTCCTACCCATTTTTTGCTCATTATGAGAAGCTGTTCCACTCAGATATACGTCAGAAGAAGGGGAAAAGACGACTGCCAAATTCTTTTTAGGATGATTTTAAAGGAACAGTTCAACCAAAAACGAAAATTCTGTAATCATTTACTCACACTCATGTCGTTCCAAATCTACATGACTTTCTTTCTTCTGTGGAACTCAAAATAACTTTTGGGTCCTTTTTTTATGGAAGAAAAAACACTGAGACAAAATATCTTTTTTTACGTTTGACAGAAAAAATGCATGCAGTTTTGGAACAACATGAGGATAAATAAACGACAGAATTTTAATTTTAGGTGAACCATTCCTTTAAGGGTACACTTTTTAAGGGTACTGGCCCAGTGACAAGCGGTTATAAATGCACTACTTTTTCTGAAAGTGAAGGGAAAGGTCAGTTTTACAAAACAGCATATTAAGTTCTTGAAGCAACGAGAGATCCAAAGAGGACAGGCCTCAGCGTACTCCAGGGTACGGAGAGAACGGCACTGCTGCCAAAGGGAAATGGATTTTGAGAGACACTGACGCCAATGCTTATGTTGTGGAGAGGGAGTGAATGAGTACCCAAACTCAGTTACAACTAGGGATGTAACGATTACCGGTTTTACGATAAATCACGATAAAATGCCCTGACGGTTAGCATTATCGTTTAAAATGTAATTATCTTCAAAACCGTGTTTATCGCGATTTTGAAAACTCGCGGTAAACCCTGTCCAGCCAGCATCAGTCTGACGCAAAAGCAGCATGCAATGTTGTTGTTTTTTTGCACAAGACGAAATGGCGGAAAGCAGTGACAACGCTCGGGAGATTTTTCAGCCATCTAAGAGGACCAAATCGGTGGTCTGGTCGTATTTGGGCTTTTACAAGAGTCCTGAAGGCAATTTAATCGAGGACGGTCACCCTGTCTGGAATGCAAGGTAACGTTTACCTCAATACCAAAATTAACTGTGCAAATAATTGGACAAAAAATATTGATTAGAGATGAAATATTTCGTTATCTCACTTGTTTTAACGCAAAGCTTCCGCGAAGAAAATTTCTCAGCAAGTGGCTTTGAGCCAAGACAAACAAACGTTCAAACTATAAGGTTGAAATTTAAGGGATAATGTATTGTATATTCAAAGTTAACGTTTTTAAAGATTTTTTTTGTTTACCTAAAATAATATATAAATACTGGGATATGAAATATTGAATTGAGATTAATGTTTTGAAATCTTATAAATCCATTATGAACAGTGTACAAAACAATTGTTAGGACAATATGATCACTACAGCAAAATTATAGTTGTATTAATACTAAATTCCTCTGATTTAATTTACAATTTAACAATACAATACAATCAAAAACTGAGGTGCAAGACAGCAAGCTGCATTTGAATGAAACGAGAAAGCGCGTCCGCGCCTCTGCGGTGATACAACAGACATGGGCGAATTCCAAACAGAAGTGAGCATCCATATGCCCTACTCCCTTCGAAGGGCAGAACCCTTGAAGTGTGTTCTTTGAAGGGTGCACGGTATTACTGTCTCGTATAAGCGTTTAGAACTCCCTTGGCGAAGGGAATGACTGACCAAATGTTACCTTGACAACACTGCGCGTGCGTGCAGCATTCAGTACTCCATCAGATGTTGCAATAAATATTTCTTTATTATTTTATTCAATCTTGTCTATGTGTCGTATTACTATTAAAACCGTTTTCAAAACTAAACTTGCTTTACATTACAGTTCGAAAATATATTTCTATCACTTATGAAAAATATGTTGTCTTACATTAAAATTGAAAAATTTAATTAACCTGTTCTATTTATGTTTGTATGTGAACTCGAAATCATCCCCAACTTTTCTTTAAAAAGCATCACAAGATCTCCTAACCGAAGATCACATGATCAAAAAGTGAAATAACATTGTGTGGGTATTATATATACTGTATATTATATATATATATTATATTATATATATTATATATATTATATACACACACACAAGGGATTCTTATTTAATTATTTATTGTAGTATTAGGGTTCATGGTAATGTTAATTTAAGGTTTTTGCTAAAAAAAAAACGTGCATATAGATGCCATTGTTTGTGTTGTTGCTTTTCAAATATAAAAATTATTGAAATGTTTTCAGTGTGTGCATCAGTTCTTTTTGAACGTTTTCATCTAATTTTAACAAAACCGTGATAATATTGATAATCGTGATAACTTTGGTCACTATAATCGTGATATGATATTTTCATACCGTTACATCCCTAGTTACAACATGGAGCCATGCAGGCCTGACGACCACACTAGTGAATACGGGCCCTGCAGTGGGGGGATGGGTACAAAGGACCATATATTGTAGAAATGAGACAGTTCCTAGAATCAGCCGGCACGACTCCCCATAGTTCATGAGCAACATGATTAACCACCGGACGGGGAGTGCTCCAGCAGTGCTATTAATAAAAGATAACCTCCTACCCTCCCCAGACCCGCTTCTCATTTTTGAGAAGGCACATACAGAGGACAGCTTTGTTTACTACAACAGAGGGACTACATCCCTGGGGCTGGGGTACGCAGCTCTTCCCTCAGCTCCCAGGGATGGATGAGTAAATTAGCCACTGATGTGACCCTAAACAATCTCCTCTGGGTTGGGGATCAATTAGACAGGCCTGTAAAATAATGACACCCCTGGGAAGATGTTCCTAGGGAGACCCCCTTTGGACCCCTGGCTGAGGGCTCCAGGAATTGATCTTTCCGAACACACCACAGGTACACAGCTTCGGCAGTAATTACCACACTGCAGGAGCAGACGAGCGCACAAACAAGGCACAGTTGTGGCCAAACCTAACCGGAGACGTGAGTTGCTGCGTATGACACCAACTGGCGAGGAGAAGATAAGCAGGAGGTAATTATAGTTCAGCTGCTGTTACTGCTAGAACACACCACACTGAAATGCATTGTGCAGACTGTCATCATGAATTAATATTTTATTGTGAAGCAATAGAACAGGAACAATCATGACTACACATTCCCAATTAAGAGGTTACTGGACAGACCCTTTCAGCACAAATCCTATCCTTGCTCATAATGTACTCTTTCATTGTCTTGACGGATGCCATTTACCTTTAGTTCCTGCACGATCATACTTAGACAAAAGGCTCAAGAGAATAGGCTACTTGTCTCAGATACTATATGATGCGAGTTTTTTTTTTCTTTTTTTGTGCACATAAAAAAACGGAAAATTACCCTAGTGAGGGAAATGTTTACAGAAGATAGAGTACACACACATTTGTTTTTCTACTGTGGTGGAGACGGTCTATTGGCTTCTATTGTTTTAATACTGATTTAATTATATTTTCCATCTTTACAAAATTTCAGAAAAGCCTGTAGAACTAAGGATTTCTATTTGTGAAGCATCTATAGGCGGGCCACAATGTATGCCCAAAACCGAACACACACACACACACACACACACACACACACACCACACGAGAGAGATCGACGAGAGAGGACGAGCTCCCGAGAGAGACGATGATTCGCACCGAGAGAGACCCTCCAGTCTCTGGAAGAAGCATCAATGGAAAATTTTCCATTGAGCTGGACCTCAAGACAGCTTCTACAGGGCTTTTCACACTAAGCTTAACCTTGGGTTAACATCTTTCTCAACACCGGCTAAAGGCCAGTTTTAAACCTGGGTTAAGCAAGAGACTTGCAATTTTGGAAGGGGGTTAGCATCACTTTTAACCCTGGGTTATGCAAGAGAAACAATACGTTACACTAACACTAAAACGTTACGGCGAGTTGTTTAGCAACAGACACCAATCATAACCTGCCTCAGTTCTTACCTCATTAAAAATCCATGCGCTTTGTACAGCCGCTAAAACTTTCACGCGCCGTGTTTAGTCTCCATGTCTGAGGGGAAACCGTTAAAAAATGTCGAACAGCGACGGAAAATGATGAATAGACGATATTATTTTGCTCCACATTGCGACTTTTCACACAGAAGAAAAAGCAGTTATTAAACAGTATTTGTCCAACGTTAATATTCAAATAAGAACGTTACAAATGCACAGCGTGCAATCTCAAAACATGACTACCAAAAATTAACAACTAAGCAAGGAAGTATGAAGAGCGTGAAACACAGAATACGATACGTGTTACCCCCCAACCTCAAAATAGGCTCGCGTAAAAAAAAACCGAAGTACCGTACGCCTTCAATCGCTATCTAACAAAATTCGCTTCGTGTTGGTTACGGAACAATTCTAAATCAATACTTAACTTTCGTAGTACACCGATGAATGAACAATTCCCTAACACATTTATATATGCATTAAAAACAGCCAGTACATCCAAGCCTGTCATCCGATTTTATGATGGAAACGGAGGCAAAGCAAATCAAGACATTCTAGTGACAGGAACCGAGTGTGAAACGTACCTTTGTGCATGCCAGTGAAGCGGTCTTTCAGCACGGTGAGCTCGTAGATCTTGCCAAATTCCTCGAAGAGCGGCCGGAGGTCCTTCTCGTCCAGGTTGCGGGGTATCTGTCCGATGAACAGTTTGATGGCATCGTGGTCCTTCATGGGAATGGTGGCGCAGCTCGCGGGACTGTGCGTGTGGCTTATTCCGTTCATGAGTCCGTTCGTACTGGCCGCTCCTCCGTGCACCGCGGCGTCCACCTGTCCGTTCGTTAAAGTTGCCATGTTCACCGCGAGGACTTTCAGCTGCTACACCTTCAGAAGTGTTTCAAACGACGGGATGAGACGTCCTACTCTGGTTTTCGCCGAAAATGTACAGATGCAAACACGTACCATTGAACACAAGTCAAATATCAAACGCGTTTTGGTCGTCCGGACGGAGGCGTGTTTCCTTGTACGTGCCCCTTACTACTCAATTCATTCATTCATGTAATAAAAACGAGAGGAGAGAGAGAGAGAGAGAGGGAGCGAGAGAGAGAGAGAGAGAGAGAGAGAGAGAGAGACCGACCGACCGAGAGCGTTCGCTTTACCTCCGTTCCCCTCGCCCCAGCTTCTAGCTACCCTTTTATTTTTTGCATTGAGAAGCGGTAGGAGGTGTCACCACGGTTTAAACAGACGGGATGTCTCAAACGCGCTCAGTGCAGTGGGGAGGAAGAGAAGAAAAAGCAGCTCCCTTTATGTCACACGACGCTCTCTCTCCCCCTCTCATCGTTATACAGGAACATGGTATGTTCCGCCGAAGGAGAGGGACTATAAATAAAGAAAATATCACATTTCGGCTCTTTGTACGCTGCCTTGTGAATGACGCACCTTAGACTTGTACATAGTGGCATTCAATCTGTTTATTTCCAAAAAACATGTATGCATTGTTTTTTTTCAACGCACTTTAATGCATAATGTTTCCCCCATGTGCATTTCTCAGGAAAGCATCAAAGGATTCACAAAAATTCGAGGGGATCTAATGGACAGCGCCAGTGCTGAAACACTCGGAAAGTGCAAGGGCAAAAACAGCCTTATGCATGTAACCTCGCCCGCTGGCCGGGATAAATCATTTCAATTTTATCATTATTATATATTTTTTTACTTATCAAAGAAATACTAAAATGTATTTGTGTTTAATCGATGTCTCTTTTTAAATTTACGAGCTAGAAAGAGGGCTGTGAGCTCCTCCGCGCGGTGTGTACGGGCAGGGAGGCGATACTGTGTGTGCGTGTTCAGGAATGGGTGTAATACATATACAAATCTGTACAATATTGTTGGTTCCCAAAGAGAAACCTTTAACTCGTTCACACCCAGTGTCCATTCCAGTGAGCATCTCTTTTATCTGAGTGCTTTGTATGGTTTTGGTCAATTGGTGCCATCATAATGCATTTTTTAGATTGGATGGTACTGTGTCAATATATGAGTGCTACATATGTGGCTTAATAACCTTATTTTGGAAATAATGCAGAAACAAATATATCATAGTTTGAATGTTTATAATGTCTTAAAACAACAACAGCTTCTATATTACAATTGAAATACATTACATTTCAATATATTTTAGCTTTGCCATCACACACTATAATAATGATTTTTCAAATTAATTACAATATAAAATTAAATAAAAAATTAAATTTGACAAGAAATGATGACTTCAAAATTTCACTTTTAATTCAACAAGTTACTTCCCATTTCTTTGTAATTGTAAAGTTTACTAGCAATCTCTAAGTGAAAATTACATTTTAAAATATATTCAAATGGAAAACAGTTATTTTAAATTGTAATACTATTTCACAATATTGCTATTTTTACTGCATTTTGGATCAAATAAATGGAGTCTTGGTGAGCATAATACAAACGTTTGACCCCTGCTATTTTAGATTTTCAAAAAAACAAATTCTGTATGAGGTTTTCCTCATGGGGGCCAAAAAATTGTCCCCACAGGGTCAAAATTTACTGGTATCACTATACTTGTGGGGACGTTTGGCCCCCCATAATGTAGAAAATTCCAGGACCACACACACACAATCTGGATGTTGCTAGAGTTCAGAATCTATGCCTATTGAAATTGACATTACAAACAGCAATTAAAATCTTATCATAAAACATTTTTTTAAAATTGATTATCATTTATGGCTGCATTTAGAGTAGAATTACAGCATGGTCATATTTTCTGTGTCCCTGTAACATAATTCAAGAGTAACAGGTCAATAGCTGACAGTGGAAATTTTAAGTACTATTAGAGAGATTATTTATAGTCATATATTTTCACTTAGAGCTTACTTTTTTTTGTGTCTTTGGATTTCATCAGACAAAAATGCTGTTGCGAATGACTATAGAGCATTTGCTTCAATAATAAACTCTCGTCTTTCACTGAAGCCAAAAACAAAGTGTCTCTTCAATTTAATAACATAACCCCATCAATGAACCTTCAGAGATCTGCTGTTCTTTCTGGTCAGGAAAAACAACCTTCATGTAATGAAGACTGACTGAACAGATGTAATGAAGTCTGCTTGGAGGTTTGAGTGACG
The DNA here is from genome assembly GCA_018155175.1 of Sinocyclocheilus anophthalmus. Lineage (NCBI taxonomy): Eukaryota > Metazoa > Chordata > Actinopteri > Cypriniformes > Cyprinidae > Sinocyclocheilus > Sinocyclocheilus anophthalmus. Next base: position 191,774 of record JADLZN010001429.1, read on the forward strand.
CCTCCAAACATCTAACCTGAGCCCTGAACACCTCTAAAATCCAACTTATCCACAATATGAACCGCTGTTGACAGTCAAAGTGTGCATGCACATGTGCAAACGTTGCATGCAAGCCTCCAATTTCCACACCAGAGCACACAACCACAGCGTTTTTCATGCTGACAATAACACACCACTGTCGAGACCAAAGCACCTGCTCATAATGATGGGAAATTGTAGGCTGCTTCAGAGTTCCTGCTGAGCACGAGGCCCACGGAGAACAACAGGTGTACATGTGTTCAGCACCAGTACAACGGCAGGTAGGAGCACTCAAGTGACCCTAAAGTGGAGGAATACAACAAGCCACTTTAGATGAGGTCTTCTGAATGCTTTGAAAACCCCATGACGTAGCTGTTCAGAACAATGATTCTCAATTGGTTTCACTTCAAAACTCAGATTTGGCACTGGATATCAAGTGGAGAACCAACATGATACCAAATGTAACATGTTCATGCACAACAAAGGTTCTTTGATGGCATCTACAGTTCCACAAAGAACCTTTAACATCCATTGAACCTTTTCATTGCACAAAAAGTTTTCTGAAAAAAAAGGGGGGTTCATACCATGGATGTTAAAAGTGTTTCAATGAATTTCACTGTATCCTTGAGTTGGACATATGGTTCTTGGGATATTAAAAAAAGCATCAGTGCGCATGTTTTCTAAAATAAAATAAAATAAAAATAGATACATTACAATAAAAAATAAATGCAACATAAAAAAAAAGAAAAAATAGTTGTTTACGCTTACACTTTGTACAATGTGTAAGGTTTTCTATGACGTGTGATTGTAAATTCCTTTTTGGTTCTAAGTGCAACCTTTATTTTTAAGAGTTCACAATAATACAAAAAAATGCAATGCATTGCAGCATGCTATGTTTCTTAGAAGAGCGACTTAATTGCATCTTTCCAAATAAGTAATTTATAGCTCAGCAGCTCTTATATCTACATTGCATCTCTTATCGTTTCATGTTCCAAAGGTCAACTGGGCAAATATTAAAACACCGTATAATCTTGTATGTGTTTGGCCTTAACGATGCGATTTAAAAATGTTGGATGCGGTCCAAAGTAGCATTGAAAAGGAAACGAAATACACTCCGTGGCCCTCTCTCCTACCGCACTCAAAAGGCTGTAATGGCCCATTAATGTCATTTCGGACTGTCAGTATAACCCAGCCCAGCTGAGTCAGTCCGCTTTCTTTGGCAGGGCACTGCGCTCGGTTCTGCAAGCATACCCTTGGGGCTGCGCTGCCCGAGATCACGCCCGACTTGCCTTGAGCCATATTTTTAATACAAGGACGAAATGTGTTAGCACAAATCATTATAATTATGTTCTGTGCATAGTATCGCAACGATTATATAAGTTATGTTGCCATTCTTGTTCCCTATAGTCTTTCTTTTCACCTCTCTCTCGTCCCTTTCACTGTTTTCAAGCCGGCCCAAATGAAAAGCGTCTGATGAGCACGTCCATCGTCATGATAATAATAATCATATGCAATTAACGGGTAATTTACAGACCAATTTGGTCTACAGAGGGAGCACCGTAGGTCGCTGGGAGTACGGTTGATGAACCTGGAGTGGAACCGGAATGCTCCAATCTAAATTTCAGCAGAGGAGTGGTCTCAAGAGGAGAGTCTCACATTTTCATCCTAAAATTTTATCTTGAATGAGCCTTACAATCAAATGACAATCATATATTTTTTTGTCAAGAAATAAATAATAAATCAAAATGTTATTTTCTTCAATAGCAGGCCTGCTGCCTGTGTCGTTCTACACTTCTGCATGGCTGCTGGAACAACAGTAAGCTGCTGTCCATGGTGCTGAAATATTCTCACCGAGACACAACTAGTCAAAACCGGTCAAAAGTTTGGAAAAATTAAATTTTTTTAAGTGAAGAAGTATCTTATGCTTACCAAAGGCTGCATTAGTCTGATCAAAAATACAGCAAAAATCTTAAAATTGTCATATACAGTATTATTGCAATTTACAATAATTGTTTTCTATTTGAATATATTTTAAAATGTAATTTATTTATGTGATGGCAAAACTGAATTTCCAGTAGTTTGTGGAAACCGTGATACAGTACCATTCAAAAGTATGGAGTAAGTAAAAAAAAGTAATTCATATTTATTTGGCAAGGATACATTAAACTGATCCAAAGTGTCAGTAAAGATATTAATAATGTTCCTTTTTTATTTGAAAGGATTGCTGTTCTTTTTAAACTTTCTATTAATCAAATACTCCTGAAAGTACTGTTCACAGTTTCCCCAAAAAAGTTATGAAGCAAAACCTGTTTTCAACATTGATAATAATAAGACTCATTCATATTAATTGGGTCCCAATAAATCAGCATATTACAACAATGTGTGAAGGATCATGTGACACTGAAGACTGGAGTAAAGGCTACCAAAAACTTAGCTTTGCCATCACAGGAATAAATTAAATTTTAAAACATATTTAAATAGAAAATAATTATTTTAAAGTGTAAAAATATTTACTGTATTTTTGATCAAATATATGCAGCCTTGGTGAGCAATGTGACTTCTTTAAAACATTTTAATTATTTAAAACTTTTGGCCAATAGTGTACATCGACTGACCCCTTCTAAAAATGGGTTTACTTGAAATAGATTGCTATAAAATTGTACTGAAAGTAACAAAAGCCTTTTTTGACAATTCACACTCTTTGACAATAGAGTGCACTGAAGTAACTTGTGCCCTTGGAACATTACTTTGAATCAAATCCTGTTCCGGCAGTGTAATTGTTGAGGAAGGCAAATAAACGAGTGGCAAATGAAATTCTTGCAGGGCAGCTTGCACAAATAGATTGATAATGTGTGCCAGCCGCCATAAAGTACGTTGAGGTTTTGATATTACCTGTTCTGCATATTAATGTCTCTCCTAACCTGTCCTTCATCCAGGACAAAGTTCTAAATCTCAGAAAGCCTTGAGCCTCGGAGGCGGTTCATCATCTCAGTGTAATTTAGGAGGATGAGCAGAGAAAGGGCAGAGGAACACAGAATTCCAAAAAACCTTTGACAGAGCAGCGCTATGGAAATGACACAGAGTTCAGCTAATTGGAATATATAAATGTGAGGAAGCAGAAAGAAAATTAGACATGCGACTCAAAATCAGAAAACAACAACAACTAAGCAAGCGTATAAAAGGTGATAATTATCAGATCCACTGAGAATATCATATATGCCAGTCTGAGAAACTTTACAGAAAGCCACTCTTGAATTTCATAAATTTAACAGCTATGTTGCTGAAAAGGATGTGATTTTACTGATAAGAAAAAAGCTATTTGGATCAACACCAAGGGACACATATATGGAACGAATAAAAGCATGGACTGGTGGAGTTTTCTCTTTAATTATTGTTTACTCTAGAAGAGCTGCTTATCGTGTGAGCGGTGAGCTTTTTCTTTTTTTTTGCATCAGAGGGGAGCCGTTGGTTGTTAGTCCAGTATTGAAAACAGATTAGCGCTTTACCACTTGACACAGTTGGGCATTTCTTTCAAACTTAAATCCCGAATCACAACTCTCAGCTGACTCTTGACTTCTCTACCCCGTTGTAGAAGAAAACACAGCATTGCAACAACATTATCCACAGACAAGCGGAGCTCTCTTTGAGGAAAAGGCCAAAATGGCAGTGACCTAAGCTACATCCTCGCATCAAGCAGCAGTGTTTGATGGACTTTTGATAAATTTATACTTAAAAAAATAAAAACAAATAAATCTGTTATCATTCACTTACCCTTTGTCTTTGTGTGTTTTTATTCTCCATTATATATAATATGTTATTGTAGTTTATATATACATTTTTCATATATAAAAATATACATATCCCCTACTTTATCAAAAGTTGAGAGTAGATTTTTTAAATTTAAAAGAAACTAAAACTTCATTTCCAGCACACACCCACACACACACACACACATAGATATATATATATATATATAATAGAGTGGTGTGAAAAAGTGTTGGCCCCCCTTCCTGTTTTTTTTTATTTTTTTACATATTTGTCACACTTAAAAGATTCAGATCATCAAACAAATTTTAATATTACACAAAGATAATGCAAGTAAATACAAAATGCAGTTTTTTAATGATTATTTATTTTATTAAGGGAAAAAAGCTGTCCAAACCTGCCTGGCCCTACGTGAAAAAGTAATTGCCCCCTAAATCTAATAACTAGTTGTGCCATGTTTTGCAGCAACAACTGCAATCAAGTGTTCGTGATAGCTGGCAATGAGTCTTTCACATCGTTGTGTTGGAATTTTGGCCCACTCTTCTTTGCATAATTGTTTTAATTCAGCCACACTGGAGGGTTTTCAAGCATGAATGGACAGCATCTCAATCGGATTTAAGTCTGAACTTTGACTTGGCCACTCCAACACTCTTAATTTTTTTTTTTGAGCCATTCAGAGGTGGACTTGCTGGTATGTTTGGGATCATTGTCCTGCTGCAGAACCCAAGTGCGCTTGAGCTTGAGGTCACAAACTGATGGCCGGACATTCTCCTTCAGGATTTTCTGATAGAGTGCAGAATTAATGGTTCCGTCAATTATGGCAAGTCTTCCAGGTCATGAAGCTGCAAAGCAGCCCCAGACCACCACACTACCACCACCATATTTTACTGATGGTATGATGTTCTTTTTCTGAAATGCAGTGTTGGTTTTACACCAGATGTAACGGGACACACAACTTCCAAAAAGTTCAACTTTTGTCTCATTAGTCCACAGAATATTTGCCCAAAAGTATTGGGGATAATTAAGATATTTTTTGGCAAATGAGAGATTTTTTGTGTTCTTTTTGGTCAGCAGTGGCTGTTGCCTTGGATCTCTCCCATGGATGCCGTTTTTTCCCAGTCTCTTTCTTATTGTTGAATCATGAACACTGACCTTAATTGAGGCGAGTGAGGCCTGCAGTTCTTTAGATGTTGTTCTGGGTTCTTTTATGACCTCTTGGATGAGTCGTCGTTGTGTTCTTGGAGTAATTTTGGTTGGCCGGCATCTCCTGGGAAGGGTCACCATTGTTCCAAGTTTTCTCAATTTGTGGATAATGGCCTGACCATGGTTCGCTGGAGTCCCCAAAGCCTTAGAATTGGCTTTATAATCCTTTCCAGACTGATACATGTCAACTGTTTTGATTCTCATCTGTTCTTGAATTTCTTTAGATCACGGCATGATGTTTTGCTCTTTAAGCATGCTTCACTTTGTCAGGCAGGTTCTATTTAAGAGATTTCTTGATTGCGAACAGGTGTTGCAGTAATCAGGCCTGGGTGTGGCTATTGAAATTTAACTCAGCTTTCTAAAATCATGTGGTTAATTGCAGTTCTTTCATGAACGAGGAGGGGGCAATTAATTTTTCACGTAAGGCCACATAGGTTTGGACAGCTTTTTTTTAAACAAATTCCCTTAATAAAATAAATAATAATTTAAATACTGCATTTTGTATTTACTTGCATTATCTTTGTGTAATATTTAAATTTGTTTGATGATCTGAAACATTAAAGTGTGACAAACATGCAAAAAAATAAGAAATCAGGAAGGGGGCCAACACTTTCACACCACTGTATATATACACACACACACACACACTGTGTCACACACACACACACACACAGTCCATGTGACATATGTTTCAAGGTTTACTTTGTGGTCATAAAGACCACAAAAACTTAACATTAATAATAATACTGATATTATTATTATTTAACAATAACTAATAACAATGTTAACGAAAATTACCATAACATTAGTTCACAAAAACATTAAAATAATATTACTGAACCCAAACTTTTGAATGGTTGTGTATATACACATTTATAGATAAATATAACTATAAATAAATACATACATAAATCAACAAACATTAATTATTTTATAAATATAAGTAGTTAGATATGACATAAATCACCAATTATAAGGATAAGTTTTTGGTTATAAGGATTTCATTTTTGGTTGTACAATCCTTTAAGAAAATGAATGAGGATTTGATTGCCTTTTGTTTTGTACTAAAAACACTTTTTTCTTTCTTATCAGTGCACATAAATGCTTCTCATGAGGCATACCTATGAATTCCATAACACATGAATTCCTTGTTACATTATTCCCACCAGGATTAGACCAAGAGAGAGGGGTTCTCACCTGTATGTGGCTTCTAACTTCTCCTCATGTCAGTCCCTTCTCTTTAATCAGTGGTTTGGAATCCTGTGACCTCTGACCCCTCGGCTGTCCCACAGCACCTGTGCCACAGGCAGACGTGTCACCTCGCTGTCATATCAGCTCCACTTCGTTCTTTACAGTGACTGTGGTGTCTGGGTGTCTGGCCCTGCAGAGCCCCTGATTGCTCCCCCGGGAATGTGTTAGAGAGGTGGGCGAAGCCACCTGCCACTGCCCTACAGCGATGGAAGCGAGCGGAGGGCCTGGGGCTCAGCATGGCTGCTGGAAATATAACACATGGTGCAGTGCTGCCAAAGACCATTCCAATAGGGGGAGAGAGAAAGAGAAAGCAAGATGAAATGACTACACCATTGCAATGAGTGACAACAGTGGCTCCTTCGAAGTGAAAAACTGTGCCTATGGAGAGCGCAAAGTCACGCAGGACCAATTTTCCTTCTGCTAAACCAGGTGCAAGCAATTACATGAAATGATTGGACAATCAGTCAGTCTCAAATACTCCGAAGACACCATAAACTTGCTATCATGTGTTTGTGTTTCAGGTGCTGTTTCTGGGCAGCAACCACTCCAAAGGGAGAGAAAGGTGACAATGGAAAAGGCGCCGACATGCTTTATGAGGTATTTCTGTGGAAATAGCCAGCCTGTCAGCCACTACAAGAAAGCATAAACAACCTGTTGTATTTTTTAACTGTTGTATCCTTTAAAAAGACCCAGGGGGAATTTTTAAAATACTGCCGCTGAGCTAAATTACTTGGAGCCCTTTGGGGACCCTTTGTAAGAACCATATACATTCATTTTGTGTAAAGTATCCAACAGAGTACCTGGTTAAAAGGGATTTTAGGATAGAGATGGGACAATATAATCCATACAGGCGTCGATTAAGTGCAGATAAGTGTCAGCTATGTTATAGGCCCCACCAAAAAACAGATCACACTAGTATTTCAGTCATAGTATGCTTAGTACACTTCTACTATAGCTCTAGCCAGCTTTCTAGGCATTTAACGGGTACAAAAACACTAAAACTGTATCTGCAGCTATTAGTACTTCCTATTTTTATACCTTTTTCAAGACCTTTTTTATTTTATAAGACAATCTAAGCTACAAAATCAACTGTGTTCATGCAAATGCGTTAAATTAAAACATGATTCCACTGCACGAACACGTAAATACTGTGCCCAACACAGTATGAATTTTTATTTTACTGAAAGATACAAATTCATACTCTGTTGGGCACATTTAACATATTTAATATTTCTAAAAGTTAAAAAGTTTGTGGTCAGTGGTCAATAATACTTTTTAAAAATGTTCGTTAAATTGACAGTAAAGACTTTTATATAACGTTATAAATTTTTTTTTATTTTAAATAAATATTGTATTCAAAGAATCCCAAAAAAGTCTTAATATATTTTTCTTTCTTCTCCAAAAAATATTAGGGAGAATAATCATGTTCAACTGTGATAAATGTTTCTTGAGCAGTAGATTACAATTAAAAAATATTATAAATTCAGCTTTGCCACCACAGGAATAAACTACATTTTAAAATATATTAAAATAATAACAATAATAAAAACAGTTCTTTTAAATTGTAATGCTATAAAGCCATATACACATTTACTGGGGTTTTTATTGTCTTTTTGTCAAATAACAGCCTTGGTTCGCATAGATCAGACTTCTCTTCTTAAAACAAATTAAAATAAATAAATTACAGACCCTTTTGAATGTTAGTGTATTTTATTTTACAGTTCAATAATAGTAATATATATGTAAGTATATATATTTTACCTCATTGCTGAGGAAGATAATGTAGCGATCTAACATCTATGCTATTTTATTAATGAAAGTCGCAGGGCAGCACCGACAATAAGTTTCTGTGTGTGCGCAGTGCGATCTACAATCTCCGACCTCTCTCCCTCTCACTGTGTTTATGTGCGAGTGGTGTGTGTGCGCATCAATTAAAGCTGCACATTAATATAGAACGGTGATTAAACTGACTTGGAACTACCTGTGCATTAAACTGTTTTAATGCATACCTGCCAGCCAATCAGAATCGAGTATTCAGACAGACCATGGAATAAATATATAAAACATTTTTTAAATATATTTTCATTTCAATTAATTTTGCCACTAGGGGAAAGCAACAACAACAAAATCCTAACACCTTGACAAATATAGTTTAATACTTTTAATAGGCTCTGGATATCCTGTATAAGATCAAGGATATTTATTCTATTTTGATGGGATAATAAGCATGTCAATGTGGTTTCAGGTTTCCACATATCCCAGTTCTGGTTTATTATACGTCTATCCAAATTTGCCTGATTGAGAGCCACCACAAAAATGATCACGGACAAAAGATCCACGTCATTTCAAAGACTACTGACGAAACCCAGCATACTTAAAATAAAAACCACATTGTGAAACTGAATTACACAAGAATTAACATGTGGCTGAATTACACAAGAATTAACATATCACAACAGTATACTAACATTTAATTGCAGCGTAAGAATGACAGTTTGTGATACGTTATTAATGTAACCCACACTGAGCTTATATTTAAATTTTACAGCAACTAGTCAGCAGGCTGTCTGCATCATCTGAAACACCTTTATACTATTATTCCAGTAAAATAGAATAAATATCTTTGAGCTTTAAGTTATTTTGAGCTATTAAATGTGCATTCAGAAACTAGATTCTTTACATAGTCTTGTAAAATACTGTGGTTGGACAAATTCATTGTCTCCAGTGAAAGCATGTCAAGTGTGTGCAAGTCTTTTCAGGCGACACTACAATGTGCAATGACTCTTGCCAAGTTAATGTGGCACAAACCAGAGGAAATGAGGTCAATTAGATGTCCGACCTCACCAGGCTTCCCACACCTACACGTAAAGCACTTAAGCAGCACTACAAAAACCTCTACTGGATTACAAGAGCAAATGTTAGTATCTGCGGACATCCAACCCATCGTCTCTGACATCTGACATGGGCCACGTCCTCGGTATTGGCGCGCTCTAATCTCGCTCCGCTCCAGGGAGAACGTGGAGTAACTGCAACGCCATTATCTAATGACGGGGCTGAGATGCCGCGCTCACATGCTGTATATTTAGAACAGGCCCCAGGGTGCTCTTTAGGAGGTTAACATCCACTGACCCTGACACAACCTTCTCTCTGGCACCCTGCCCGACCCATTAGACTTGGCTTTGCTTCTTAAAAGCATTGTTAGAAAGAGCCAGACGTCAAGCAAACATACCTGGATGAGTCGTGGAGGGACACAAATCCATATTTCCATTATAGAGAGCCTGTAAACTGCACAGACAGAAGACAAAGCATTACTTAACATCAGTGTGCTGTCGCGCCAAAAAAAAAGCATGCTTTAAAATGGTGGGCATGATGAACTATTTATGACATGATGGCTTCTCTCATGAATATTAATTAGGAGGTCATGCTGACATAAACTTTGTGGGTTGCCCAAACACATATGCTAATTAATATTCTTTGATAAGTCTTTGTCATAGTAGGATCTGTATACTTCCTGTCTGGTGAAGATATGCAGAGTTGTTTGGCCTCACTGATGCTGATGACTTGGTACAGAAATGAAATATCAGACAAGCTTTACGGTCAAATATTTTTCAAATTTAGGGTCAAATTACAATTTTAAATAAAATATACAAAATCATTAAACGCTATAATAATTATAAACATTATATCAAGAAAAATGCCTGCATTTAAAATTTTGGTAGTAAAAGTAAGAATTTTTTTAAATGTTTTTAAAAATAAGTTTCCAGTTCTCACCAAGGCTGCATTTATTTGATCAAAAATACAATAAAAACAGTAACACTGTGAAATATTATTACAATTTAAAACAATTGTTTTTTTAGTTAATATATTTTAAAATAAAAAAAAAATTCAAAGATGAACTTTCAGCAGTCATTACTCACATGATCCTTCAGAAATAGTCATTCCTTCTTAATATCTAATGACATGCATTTCATTATTATCAATGATGAAAACAGTTGTGCTGGTTAAATGTTTTGTGGAAATTAATGCATTTTTTTTTCAGGGTTCTTTGATGAATAAAAATGTCAAAAGAACAGCATTTTTAATTATTTTTGTAAAAATGCAAAAGTCGCATTCACAATTTAAAAGTCACATTTGATCAATTTAATGCATCTTTACTGAATAAAATAATTAATTTGTGGGAGAAAAGTGTATGGGGAAGAATATGACCATATTTTTAATGCAATACATAACAGTTAAAGTGTGTAACATAACTAGTTTTGATATACACAATCCCATTTGTCCACACATGGCAATAGTACTGCTTTGAAAGGTTACAAACTGGATGAGATAACACAGTTGCCCATGGACAACTCAAATGAAGAACAACAAAATATTAAAAAACAAGTCCAGCGAAATCAGCAGTTCTCTTTTATCTTTTCTGGACCACAAGACTACACCAAACCATTTTAACCAACCAATCAGCCAACTACAGCTAACTCATTTGTGACAGTGTAACCCTGAATGTTCGACTAAGTTCAGTTGAGTTCATTGGCCCCCCCGGTTATGGTGCTCTTGATGATGAGCCTTTATGTGTGTGTGTGTGTGTGTGTCAGGATAGCAAGTGACAGCGAACAGCGTGCTCCCAAAGCCCGTCCTCTCACTCCACCCATCCATCCGTCACAGCCATGATCTTTAGCTTCATTAGCATGAGAATGGGGAATGATGAGATATCTTGCATCGAATGCCAGCCGCCCAGGAGACGGCAGCGAAGTGCTACCCGCCCCTGATACACGCACACAGAGAGAGTGCCACAAGACTCATTTTAAAGAAATAGTTGCACATTTGCTACATACACACGGTATAGCTTTCATCACAGTTCCTCAAGGAGCATCTGTCAGATATCTTTAAACTGGTTTGGACTCTGTCGTCTTAAGTCACCGCAAGTAGTTCAAAGAGTGGCCCTACTAACTTTCACTTCTGTTAGAGGATCTTCTGACTTTTTGATGTATGCAAAGAAGATAGTAGATGTTTATAAAATGATAATAAATGTTCAAAGAGGCAAACACTTCTTGCTCTGATGCTAAAGTATAGTTTGTACATATATACTATTATAAAAAAAAGGATATATATGATATATAGATATATATATCTATATATATATATATTAGATAAAATCTATTACAAAGATAAAATATATATTTATATAAGTACAGGTTAGTAATTTTCAAGGTATCAGCGGTAGGGTGTTTAAATGTCTGTATTAAAAAAAAAAAATAATGACAATGGATACCAAATCCAACAAAATATATAAATGTATAAAATATATTAATGTATGCTAATTAATATCATACATTAAATAGATATTAAACGTTATATATAAAACCATGATGTAGTATTAATTTAAATATATTTTATATTATTAGTAGTACCATCATCATTATTATTAAACGCTTTTCTCCCTTTAAAGGGGTCATATATGATGCGATTTCTATTTTTTCTTTCTCTTTGGAGTGTTACAAGCTCTTGTGCATAAAAGAAGATCTGTAAAGTTGCAAAGAAAAGTCTCAAATCCAAAGAGATATTCTTTATAAAAGTTAAGAGTCAGCCACGCCCTCCTAAAACACCTCATTCTAACACGCCCCCACATGTCTACATCACTATGTGGGAAGGTTTGCATAACGCCGCCCAAATGCTCAAGCAAAGAATGAAGGCGTGACTTTTATTCTCACTGTAGTATTTTTGCCGCTGCCGCCATGTCCTGAAGATGCTGTGTGCTTCGTTGTGAAAGCGAAACTACTTTGTTTTTCCTTCCAAAAGAGAAGATATCCGTTTCATCATGCCGGAGCTGATCCGTGCTGGTCGCTGAGAAAACACATCAACTTCGCGCTGTGGATCACCGGACCGGCTTTCACCGTTTTCACCGCTCCTTCGCCGGGACCACTGTCCTCGACCCCGCCGCCTCAGCTCACTCTTGCCCGGCTTCAGCTCACGCTAAGCCGGGGCTTCCGCTCACGCTAGGCCGCTGTGTTTTTCGTTGTGAAAGCGAAACTACTTAATTTGGTCTTCCAAAAGAGGACGATATCCCGCGTGTACCAAGCGGTACAAGACAGATGCCAATCTTTGCTGGTCGCTGAGGGAATACATCAAACTTAGTGCTGTGGATCGCCGGCACAATTTATGGAGGACTGTTTACTGATCCTGGGAGAGTTACGTTAGACTAAAATGCCGGCAGTTCAGACTCACGTAAGTACGTTTTCATTTAAACAATTTGCCACTGATGATTCAAACACGAGTTTTGGGCAGTGTGGAGTAGCATTTTTTTTTTTTTCATTTCTCCGATCACAAATGCAGACGGGTTTTATGTTTACGCGGCACGTGCGAGGCAATGCAAATGCATAACGCCAACGATAACACTAAATATTGTATAAAGTCATTATATCGTAATATTTCCCCACTGGATGCAACAAATGCTGTTTATAATGTTTTTTTTTTAATGTTTTTGTCTCGTCGCTCCGGGCGGACTGGGCATCACAGTATGGTAAGGGGCGTAACGTTTCTGTCACATGCTTGAGGTATTCGGCAAATCACAATGCTCGTTTTAGCTGGCCAATCAGAGCACACCTCATTTTTTTTGACCGATGAGCTTTGTAAAAATCGAACGCGTTTCAAAATAGGCGGGGCATAGAGGAGAAACAATAATGACAGTATGTGGAAAATTAATGTGTTTTTTAACCTAAAACTGCATAAACACATTTCATTACAAAATAATGTTCTTTTTAGCAGCAACATATGACCCCTTTAAATCATTAATATGCCACACTATTTCATAATGTATAATGACGGAAAAAGGGTTACCCTACGTAGCTGTTCTGGTCTTCATGCTTTCATTTTCTGAAGCAAAAACAACAATCACAGCAGTCGAACGTGAAAATCATCTTTGGTTCGGCGGAAAACTGAATCATATATCTTTAAAACAATGAGGATGAGTAAAATTTGAATCCCATATTTTCATGTTGGGTGACCATAGTAGCGAAATAAAGCGAGAAACTGCGATAATTTAGTGCTCACACAATTCATGAAATGTCAGTGACTGACATTTAACCTGTGTGCCGAGTAATGCACAGATGACATTAACATTTATATATGGACTGTAGACAAGATAGCACAACAATCTACCTTCAGTATTATCATACAATAAGTGCAACGCGCCGGCAGAATACAGAATGAGAGAAGGAGAGAGATGAAGAGAGAGGGGCAGAGAGGGAGGGAGGCAAATTAATCATTTCATGACTTTCACAGGATGTAGAGATTGCTCACTGTTTTCTTGAAAACACCCTCATTAGTATCTTTCCTCCAAATTAGACAACAGACATAAGCTAAAACTGTGCTATCTAGTAGTCAGTTGAATTATGGGTAATGAGGTTATTGCTACTCTTTGTTAAGGACTCATGTTAATTATTCTTTATCAGAGATGGTGTTGTTTTTATTCTTATATTACAGTATGTACAGACTAGAATAACAAATTAGAGGTTAGTTTACATAAAAAAATTAAATTATTTACTCACCTTCAAACCTGTATGACTAGTTCGTTACAAAACACACACACAAACAAACACACAAAATATTTTTATATCGATATATTAATATAAAGATATATTTTTAAATATGCTAAACAATCACAACAGCTTAGACATCATCAAATGGGACTGACAGGACATGACATGAAGGTGAGTGAATACAATTTTTATTTTTGGGTGACCTATCACTTTAAGCTTTAAAATTTGTATAGGTATTTCTATGGACAAAAACATTTAGACATAGTACACATTTAAAAATAAAGGTTCCAAAAGGGGGTCTTTCACATTAAAGAACCATTGTGGTTCCTCAAAGAACCTTTCAGTGACCAGTTCTTAAAAGAACCATTTTTTCTTAGCGTGAATGAACTTTTTGCTAATCTAAAGTAACTTCCCCACTACCTTCTAAAAAAAAAAAAAGGTCTTTATTGGCATTGATGGTTCCATAAAGAACCTTTCACATCCATGGAACCTCCTTTGCTATTGAGAAAAGGTTATTTATAGTGGAAAAAATGTTCTTTAGATTATTCATACTAAGATAAAATGGTTCTTTTAAGAACTGAGTGTTCACTGAAAGAGGTAACCAAAAATGGTTCTTCTACTGAATTGCTATAAAAGCCACCTTGGGGAACCTTTAGTTTAAGGAACAATGACAAGGTTCCATGGATGTTAAAGGTGCTTCATGGAACCATCAATGCCAATAAAAAAACTTTATTTTTAAGAGTACATAAAAGTCATTTGAAATTCGAAATAAAAACTTTTTTTTTTGACAAAGTTTATTAACAAAGCGATTATAAAAAATGTTCGTAATATTTTGTGAGGCCTAATTGCTGCTCTAGTAATAACTGAGTTTAAAATATAATTAAAAGCCCACATTTAGATTCCTGTTTTTCATTTGGCGACTGCTAGAGTATGCAAATAAGGTCTGCAAACAAACCCTTAAGATGAAAGGACAAATCTTTTATAGTCAGTCACCCCCCCCCCCCCCCCCCCCCCCCAGTCAAGTCACCTTTATTTTATAGCGCTTTTAACAATACAGATTGTGTCAAAGCAACTGAAAAGCATTAATTAGGAAAATAGTGTGTCAATAATGTAAAGTGACAATAGTAAACACTCATTTTCCAGTTAAAGACAGTTCATCATTGAATACAGTGATGTCAACATCCAGCTCAGTTAAAATAATATCTTTGCAATCATGTCAACGATAACGCTGGAAATGAAGTGTCCCCAACTAAGCAAGCCAGAGGCGACAGCGGCAAGGAACCAAAACTCCATCGGTGACAGAATGGAGAAAAAACCTAGGGAGAAACCAGGCTCAGTCGGGGGTCAGTTCTCCTCTGACCAGACAAAACCAGCAGTACGGAAAAATCAATATAAGACGTAATAAAACAGACGATGCATAATATTAACAGCAATTATTATATGATGCCATCAAACTTATAGCAAAATGTGGTAGTGTAGTTCTGTATGTTGTTTCAGGGTTGGCATCATTGAGGTCCTCTGAGGGGTTGCATCATCTCTTCCCAGGTGTCTGGATCCAGATTGAAGCTTGTGTAAATCCTAGTTACCACGGGATGTTAATCCCGTGGCAAAAGACAGAGAAACAACTACAAACATAATTAGCGTAGCTGCTGTTCCAACAAAGCAAAAATTATTTGTTTAACCCAAACTAAAGAATAATAATGTGCAATTGATCAGATATAACTGCAGTAAAAGATTATGAGATGAATTGAAATGTTGGCCACTCAGACCACAAAGAGATGTGTCTTTAATCTAGATTAAACAGAGAGAGTGTGTCTGAACCCCGAACGTAATCAGAAAGGCTATTCCAGATTTTGGGAGCCAAATGCAAAAAAGCTCCACCTGCTTTAGTGGACTTTGCTATCCTAGGTACTACCAAAAGTCCAGAATTTTGCGACCTTAGGGAGCGTGATGGATTGTAGCGTGGTAGAAGACTAGTTAGGTACGCAGGAGCTAACCCATTAAGGGCCTTATAGGCAAGTAATAATATTTTGTAACTGATACAGGACTTAATAGGTAGCCAGTGCAAAGACTAAAATTGGGGTAATATGAAGATATTTTCTTGACCTGGCAAGGACTCTAACCGCTGCATTTTGAACTACCTGTAACTTGTTTATTGAAGAAGCAGGACAACCAACCTAGCAGTGCATTACAATAGTCCAGTATAGAGGTCATGAATGCATGAACTAGCTTTTCTGCATCAGAAACAGGTATCATGTTTCGTAACTTGGCAATGTTTCTAAGATGGAAGAATGCCGTTTTTGTAACATGGGAAATATGATTTTCAAAAGACAAGTTGCTATCTAATATAACACCCAGATTTTTGACTGTAGAGGAAGTAACCGTGCATCCGTCTAGTTGCAAATTGTAACCCAAGAGATTCTGTGTACTGCTTTTTTGTCCAATAAGTAATATATCTGTCTTATACGAATTTAATAGGAGAAAATTATTGGTCATCCAGTGTTTTACATTTTAACACACTCTTTTAGCTTTTATAATTTAGAAGTTTCATCTGGTCTTTTTGAGATATATAGTTGAGTATCATCGGCATAACAGTGGAAACTAATCCCGTATTTCCTAATAATATTACCAAGTGGCAACATGTATATCGAAAATAGCAGAGGACCTAGGACAGATCCTTGTGGCACTCCATATTTTACTGGTGATAATTGAGATGAAAATGAACAAGGTGGTAGCGATCGGAAAGGTAGGATCTAAACCATCTTAAAGCCTGCCCTTGATACCTGTATAGTTTTGTAATCGATCTATGCGTATATCATGATCTATAGTGTCGAACACAGCAATAAGATCAACTAAAACTAGTAATGAGATGCAACCTTGGTCTGACGCAAGAAGCAAATCATTTGTAATTTTAACAAGTGCAGTTTCTGTGCTATGGTGGGGCCTGAAACCTGACTGAAATTCTTCATAGAGATCATTTTTTTGCAGGAAGGAGCACAATTGAGCAGACACAACTTTTTCTAAAATTTTAGACATAAAAGGAAGATTTGAGATGGGTCTGTAATTAGCCAGTCACTAGGATCTAGTTGTGGTTTCTTAATAAGAGGCTTAATAACCGCCAGCTTGAATGGTTTTGGGACGTGACCTAAAGACAACGACGAGTTAATAATATTGAGAAGCGGTTCTTCTGCTACAGGTAACAACTCTTTCAATAATTTAGTGGGTACAGGATCTAAAAAAACATGTTGTTGGTTTAGATGCAATAATAAGTTTATTTAGCTCTTCCTGTCCTATAGCTGTAAAGCACTGCAGTTTATCTTTTGGTGCGATGAATGAAGCTAAAGTATTATACGCTGTAGAATCTACATTTGTTATTGTATTTCTGATGTTATCTATTTTATCAGTGAAAAAAATCATAAAGTCATTACTATTAAACTGTGAGGGAATATTTAGATCGGGTGGCGTCTGGTTATTTGTTAATCTAGCCACTGTGCTAAATAAAAACCTAGGATTGTTTTGGTTATTTTCTATGAGTTTGTGGATATGCTCGGCCCTGGCAGTTTTAGAGCCTGTCTATAGCTGGACAAACTGTTTTTCCACACAATTCTAAAAAAAACTTAAAAGTTAGTTTTTCTCCATTTGCGCTCAAAACTACAAGTTTTTTTCTTGAGAGAATAGGTATTACTGTAGTACCATGGCACAGTATGTTTTTCTCTAACCTTCTTCAATTTGATGGGGGCAACAGCTTCAAATGTATTAGAGAAGATAGTGCCCATGTTGCTAGTTATTTCGTCTAGTTCATGTGTACTTATTGGTACACAGAGCAGTTGAGATAAATCAGGCAGGTTATTTGTGAATCTGTCTTTGGTGGCTGGAACAATAGTTCTGCCGGACGAAAACGCGGAGCCATATAGTTAATATCAATAATACGCAGCATGCACAATACAAGGAAATGATCAGTAACATCATCACTTTGAGGTACAATACCTATATCATTAAGATCAATTCCATGCGATATAATTAAATCTAGCGTATGATTAAAACTATGAGTGGGCCCGGTGACGTTTTGCTAGACTCCAAAAGAGATTATTAGGTCAGTAAACGCAAGTCCTAATGCATCATTTGTATTATCAACGTGAATATTAAAATCTCCGACAATTAGCGCTTTATCAACAGTAACCAATAGGTCTGAGAGGAAATCTGCAAATTCTTTTAGGAAATCTGTATACGGCCCTGGTGGTCTATACACAGTAGCCAGAGCAAGAGATACGATAGATTTCTTTTGCATATCTGACACTGTAACATTAAGCAGAAGTATTTCAAATGAGTTAAACCTGTATCCTGTCTTCTGAGTAACATTGAGAATATCACTATATATTGTTGCAACACCACCGCCACGACCAGTCTGACGGGGCTCATGCCTATATAATAGTAGCATGGTGGAGTAGACTAATTTAGACCAATATAATCATTTGGTTTGAGCAATGTTTCAGTCAAGCAGAGTACATCAAATCTGTTATCTGTGATCATTGCATTTACAATAACTGCTTTGGGTGAGAGTGATCTAATTTTTAGGAGCCCAAACTTAAAAAAATAAATTTGTTCATTTATTTTACATTTTTCTGGTTTAATCACAATCAGATTTTTTCTAGACCCTGCATTAAATTTATATTTTGACCTCACTATTCGGGGAACAGACACAGTCTTTATAGATTGGACAGCACAAGTACTTCTATCATTTAAGCGGGTAGAACACAAGTCATCAGGGCAGTTATTTGAGATTTGATTACTAGTCACAGGGAGCGCAGCGTCCTGGAGATGTTGTACGACATGAGTTCCACTCCGACTCTGCTAGGGTGCAGGCCATCAGCGCGAAACAGCCTAGGACGCTCCCAGAAAAGATTCCAGTTATTAACAAAGAGCAGTTTCTGTTCTTTACACCATGACAATAACCATTCATTTAAAGCAAAAAGCCTACTGAACTTTTCGTGTCCTCGTCGGTACGTGGGAAGCAGTCCTGACACGATGATCATCGTCGCGGGCGATGTGCGGCGCACCGTCTCGATCAGGCTCCTGAAGTCCCTCTTCAGCGTCTCGTCTGCCGCAGCTTGGTGTCGTTAGCCCCCGCGGGAAGCACGACCGCTCCGGGGCTCTCGTCCCCCTTCAGGATCGCGGGTATCTGCGCAAAAACATCGAGAACACGAGCACCAGGGAAAAAGTGTGTGTGCACTTTACCTTCAGCTATCGTAGCACGGACGTGCCGGACGATGGAGTCTACGATGATCACAGCATCGCACTCCGTCTCGCGGAGGGGAGCGAAGCGAAGCGGTTCCGGGTGGAGATCTCGAAGACCGGAGGCGGCGGAGGGGGAGAGGTCGTCGCCCGGGACCTGGCTCGCGTCTTCCGCTGCAGCTGCACCCAGGGTCCGTGGTGTCCCAGCACCGGAGTGAAGGACATCTGGGAAGATCGCGTCCTGGTGCACCGGGCCTGTGCAGAGAAACACACGGAGTAGTGGTGGTGGGAGAGATAGCAGCGCGCTGTATACTTACCTCGGACTTGTGAGCGTCAGCCTGGGATGTTTCCAGCGCGGCTCTCCGCGCTCTCAGCTGGGTCTGCTTTGCCACCAGGTCCCGGATCTGCTTCTCCACGGCCTCCAGCTCGACCTGCACCGAATGCAGCTCGAACGTGTCCACACCTGCACTCAAAGGTAGACACACAAAGTATTAAAGCAAGTAACAGTGAGTAAAACAATGGAAATGTGTGTGAATAGAGTATTAGTGTAAACGAGATTAGCGGCAACCACGCTGGCGATGCTAGCGGGCTATATGCTAATAACGGACTCGGAAAGTCAAAAATAGAACCAATGATAACAAGGCGCTCTGATTGTTTTAGTTGTAGAATACGATAGGGGATATATACACACGTTATAAAACTGAAAAAGGATGGTGTATAAAATTGATTTTAAGATAAAAAATTAGACGACAAAGAATTAACTTGACGGAGCTCAAACTCAAACCACACGGCGATTATTAAGACTCTACCGTAAGTTCATGCTAATGCTCGTATAGGTAAAAGGGACTGTTATTCTTTTTCAAATCCTTCCACCTCCTCTATCTGTAATTAGGGAGGCATAGGAAGATGATATTTACTGTAATTGGCTTCTCGAATATCTTAATTAGCAGAAATCCAGTAAAATGCAACTCATTAAGAAATGCTTTGCCATGAGATACATCAGTAGGTTATTTCCTTGGAAACTTGATGGAAAGCAAGAGAAGTTGCACTTCCTCCTTACATAAGAGTTCACACACACACACACCGTTTAGATCACACTGAGTTTTCTCTCTAAAACAGATGTATGTAATGTGTACACAGCTGTTCAGGTCCATCTCCAGTTGTACTCCCTCCTCCTCATGACTTCCATATGTCGACCACATTTGCACATATACACACACACACACACACACATCAAAATAACACGGATTGCCAACTACAGCCCCTTGACGAGCACAGTCTCATGGGGCCAGAGGCTCGCTCACACACACACACAGGTGTCTGAAAGTGCCTGCGGTGGTGACTCAGTTGCTCTTATTCTATCAGATCTCCTCCTGTGCCATATGGGACTTGTACGTGAATGTACATGTACCTAATTAGCATATAAAATCAGGTCAAGTGTCCAGTATCCCAGAACATTGACCCCGTTTAGTGTTGCCTTGATGTCTTAACTCACAGGATGCTTTGAAAGCACTCCGACTGCTGTTGAACTTGATATTTTTCACTCATAATAACCACTGCAGTAGTGGTAATAGCCTGAACGTGTTTTGTAAGTTGTTGTTGAGGGGCAATATTAATTAGAGATAAAGTTTGGGGACAGGCCCCTGGATCGGGGGGGGGGGGGATCGATGCATTCAGACCACCACATAAACACTAGAGAAACACTGAGACCCACATGGCTTCATCTCCAGAGAGATACCAAACTGCAGGCTCAGTGCGGCAAACACTTCTCTAGTGTTTCACACATCCAGTGTGATTCACTGCAATCAATAGAATTTTATTTTATGACACAGTCCACCTCATTTAACGAAATAGTATAAGACATAAGCTTTAAAAGAATTACAAATGCAGCAGTTTCTACTTCGTAAGACCCCTAAAAATGACTTTTGCAGGAGAAACTCAGTGCAGTCATTACAGGTTTAACCAGTATTGTAGCCAGTCAAGGTTTAGTCACATGCAGCATAATAATTTGTTGGTAAACTGAAGCTCAACTGGAATAAAACACCATCATATAAAGTAAAACATGACTCATTTGAGCTTGATTCAAATTAATAGACTAAATAAGGCTGTAAATCTGATTGAATCTGACATTTTGAATCTGAAATCCACTCAAAAGTTTGGGGTCCATTTTTTTTCATTTTTTTAAGAAATTAATTGTTTTACTCGGCAAATATGGATAAACTTGATCAAAAGTGATAGTAAGATTGCTAAAGTTTACAAAAAAAAAAAAAAAAAAATGCATCGGTTTCCACTAAAATAATAAGCAGCACAACTGTTTTCAACACTGACAATAATAATAAGAAATGTTTCTTGAGCACCAGATCAGCATATCAGAATTATTTCTGAAGGATCATGTGAAACTGAAAACTGGAGTGATGGCTGCTGAAAATTCAGCTTTACCGTCAGGAATTTATGACATTTTAATATATATTCACATAGGTGTTAACATCCATCTCCAGTAATCCAATCAGAAGTAAACAGTGCTATGCACGGTCCAAAGTGCCTCGTGATCCAATCCAGTTTTGAAGAATCCTGATGCATCTAAAATATCTAAAGGACTATCTACCTAACACGCAATCTTTTTGCCAAAACTAGTGAAAGTGACATGTGGCCAAGTATGGTGACCCATACTAGGAATTAATGCTCTGCATTTATCCACACACACAGCAGTGAACACACACACAGAGCAGTGGGCAGCCATTTATGCCACCTACAATCCCTGTATTGGTACGAGATTCGAACCCGCAACCTTTGGGTTACGAGTCCGACGCTCTAACCATTAGGCCACGACTTGGTTACTGTCGATGGTTACTTGGCTACTGGAGATGGATGTTAACACCTATATGAATATATAGTCTATCTAGACTATCCAAACAAAAAAAACTGGACAATTTCCAATATATATCTCACTTACTCACATTTAGAGTTTTATGCACTAAAAAGAAAAGTCTCAGCTAGTGTTTAAGCAGCTATACCTCCATGGTTTGGTGTCCATAGAAACATCACAATTATCATTAGAATCAAAAACTTTCCTTTTAACTTCAGTGCACAGAACTCAAATATGTTTCAGGTTCAGAGTGACTAAAAATGTTGAAGCAGGTCATATATAAATGCACATTTTCACAAAGCTTGATACAAAACTGCAGCTAACACAATGACACATCAACTGATTTATCATGAAATTAGAAATCCCCCTTAATGGAATCCAATCACAAGTGGACACTAGAGATGCATGTTAATACCAGGCGTAAACAGCAATTGGTTTTGATTGAGCAATCATGAACGAATCACCTGAGACAGATGCTAATACAGGTGTAAACAAGGCTAGAGTCAATGTGGCTCACAGCATCTAATTCCAATATGTGAATCTCTACCATCCTTATATCTCTTATTTTGTATTTGACAGACACTTTTCTAGGCATACATTTTATTAGTATACATGCTTTCTGTTAATATATAGCATAACCTTGGCACTGCTTGCAATCAATTGAGCTACAGTAGCTCTTTAGCATTTTAGCAGAATAAGCAATTTAAATAGGCCTAACAGACTCAAACAAACACAACAAGCACTTAGCCATTGACAACCTGCTGTTTCTGAAGGTCCATCTGATTTTTTCCATGTAATCTATTAGAATCATCAGTAAGTACAAGACAGGAATGATTAAAAAGAAGGCTTTGTATGACTAGGCTTCCAAAAACCCAGTTTCCTAAAACCACACAGCTGCATTCTGTTCCCTATAGCTCGGATTCCCTTGCCTTGTCAAGACACAGTTTATAAGCAAAGCGAGATGTCAATACGCATTTCCAGAGAGTAGGGAAGCAGGCAGGAGTCACCTGGCTCACAGCATGACAGATGCCCCACTGAACCATCAGGAGAAAAAGCGCCACTGATAAACTCACGGCTGTCACACACATGCAAAGATGTCAACCCCTAGGGTTACTTAGTTTGCAGTCTACTATGATTATAAAACGGTTGTGCAAAATTCAGATTTGAAGAGTTGGCTAAATTTCAGTTTATGAATTCGAACTGATTTGGCCATACCCTACAGGAAGTTTAAATGGAATCTGAATTGGAATGACAGGAAGAGGAATTTACTGAAATGCAGTTAAAAAATAAAATCTACACATGCAATGCATTCTGGGAAATGAAGTGTTCCAACTTGATCCACAAAAATTAATTTATAAATAATTAAAAATGATGAAACATTTATAAAATTCTATAGATGGCATCTCAAAGATTATCTATCGTTCTCTCTATCTGTCATTGTCTCCATCTATCTACCATTCTATCTGCCATTCTCTATATCGTTCTATATATATATATCTGTCGTTCTATCTATATTGTTTTATCTACTGTACCTGTCATTCTCTCTATCTAGTTTTAAATATTATATAATATATATACAATACTCAGTTTGTCTTAAAAAAGCCATTTGAAAGTTTGACATTTCTAATTAACTTATAAGTTATAAGTTATATGCATCTCTATCTGTCTATCTTTCTGTCCTTTAATCTAACTCTGTTGTTCTCTCTATCCAGATATTTCACAAACTTTCAAACAATGCTTTGTCAAAGCAAAGCTTGCTTTAAAAAAAAACAAGTTTCTAGTTAAATATATATACATTTTATATGTTATATGATTTATTTATTTGAATTCATTCATTTTATTATTAATTCTAGTTGTAATTCTGCACCTTGAAACTAAACAGAAAATTAAATGGTATTCATAATTCAAATCTGAATGGCGCAAAACCTTGGAATATTAGTTCTGTATACTGTTGGCTGCTGAACGTGTTAAGAGTCTTGTTTGTGTCTTTCTGACCAAGTGATTTGGTATGCATCTGCAGCACACGTGGCCATTAGCACCCTGTGTGTATATACAGTGGGTACGGAAAGTATTCAGACCCCCTTAAATTTTTCACTCTTTGTTATATTGCAGACATTTGCTAAAATCATTTAAGTTAATTTTTTTCCCTCATCAATGTACACACAGCACCCCATATCGACAGCAGAAAAACAGAATTGTTGACATTTTTGCAGATTTATTAAGAAAAACTGAAATATCACATGGTCTAAGTATTCAGACCCTTTGCTCAGTATTTAGTAGAAGCACCCTTTTGATCTAATACAGCCATGAGTCTTTTTGGGAAAGATGCAACAAGTGTTTCACACCTGGATGTGGGGATCCTCTGCCATTCCTCCTTGCAGAGCCTCTCCAGTTCCGTCAGGTTGGATGGTAAACGTTGGTGAACAGCCATTTTTAGGTCTCTGCAGAGATGCTTAATTGGGTTTAAGTCAGGGCTCTGGTGGGCCATTCAAGAACAGTCACAGAGTTGTTGTGAAGCCACTCCTTCGTTATTTTAGCTGTGTGCTTAGGGTCCTTGTCTTGTTGGAAGGTAAACCTTCGGCCCAGTCTGAGGTCCTGAGCACTCTGGAGAAGGTTTTCGTCCAGGACATCTCTGTACTTGGCCGCATTCATCTTTCACTCGATTGCAACCAGTCGTCCTGTCCCTGCAGCTGAAAAAACCCCCCACAGCATGATGCTGCCACCACCATGCTTCACTGTTGGGGCTGTATTGGACAGGAGGTGGATGAGCAGTGCCTGGTTTTCTCCACACATACCGCTTAGATTTAAGGCCAAAAAGTTCTATCTTGGTATCATCAGACCAGAGAATCTTATTTCTCAACCATCTTGGAGTCCTTCAGGTGTTTTTAGCAAACTCCATGCGGGCTTTCATGTGTCTTGCACTGCGGAGAGGCTTCCATCGGGCCACTCTGACATAAAGCCCCGACTGGTGGAGGGCTACAGTAATGGTTGACTTTCTACAACTTTCTACAACTTTCTCCCACCTCCCGACTGCATCTCTGGAGCTCAGCCACAGTGATCTTTGGTTTCTTCTTTACCTCTCTCACCAAGGCTATTCTCCCCCAATAGCTCAGTTTGGCCAGACGGACAGCTCTAGGAAGGGTTCTGGTCATCACAAACGTCTTCCATTTAAGGATTATGAGGCCACTGTGCTCTTAGGAACCTTAAGTGCAGCAGAATTTTTTTTGTAACCTTGGCAAGATCTGTGCCTTGCCACAATTCTGTCTCTGAGCTCTTCCGGCAGTTCCTTTGACCTCATGATTCTAATTTGCTCTGACATGCACTTTGAGCTGTAAGGTCTTACATAGACAGTATGTGTGGCTTTCCTATTCAAGTCCAATCATTATAATCAAACACAGATGGACTCAAATGAAAGTGTAGAACCATCTCAAGGATGATCCAGAAGAAAGGACTGCCCCGAGTTAAATATATGAGTAAGCTGTGTCTCATTTGGAAGGCTGCGTCCTCCGGAGGTCGCATTCGAAGGCTGCATACGTAATCGAGGCTGTCTCATTTCAGAAAAGCAAGTAGGGCACTCCGAATGAGACCTTCTTTCACAGGATTTCGGAGGATACATGAGGTGTATCCTTCGCTGCTACAAATAACCCACAATTCTTTGCGTCGCCGTGAACAACCGTTGTTAATTTGAAAAATGCCGGCGCCGGCAGATGTAACGTACACACAAGCGCAGATGTGGTGTTTCAACTTACCTTAATTCGCCTTGGTAAAAACGGATAAACTTTGTTTTTAATAACCTCCTCCTTTTTTTCTCTAATAGATGCCTGCTGTACGTATGCTGCAGCTCCTCAAACATTGAACAAAATAAAACAAGTAAAAGCATTTTTTTTTTTCAAATTACTTTCCAAATTTAGAAATCATTTTCCTTCATTTAAGTAGTGTGAGAGCGCAACGATGCTCTAAATGTGTTGGCATAGCAACGCGATACTTCCGGTTTCCTTTTCCGCCCGTCCTAGGAAGGCCGTCTCGTTTAATTCTAGGTTGAGGACACTTCGTATATGCATCCTACAGAGGATGCGACCTCCAGAGGATTCGACCTCCGGAGGGTGCAGCCTTCTAAATGAGACACATGCAGTGTCACAGCAAAGGGTCTGAATACTTAGGACCATGTGATATTTCAGTTTTTCTTTTTTAATAAATCTGCAAAAATGTCAACAATTCTGTGTTTTTCTGTCAATATGGGGTGCTGTGTGTACATTAATGAGGAAAAAAAATTAACTTAAATGATTTTCGCAAATGGCTGCAATATAACAAAGAATGAAAAATTTAAGGGGGTCTGAATACTTTCCGTACCCACTGTATGTGTGTGCTGAGTGACCAAGTCTCAGGGTCTGATGGGGTTTCAGGCAGCAGCACAGGCTGCAGGAAAGATAAGATTCCTGGGTGGGTTGGCTGCAGGCAGGGGCCTCTGTACCCTCCTCCACAGGCCTGCGGCGAGGAGAGAAGGGGAGCGTTATCAGGCCAGCACAAGGTAGGCTGAGTATACACTCCCCTCCCCCCTGCTTTTTTTTTACTTTCCCTCTCTGTTTTACTTTCTCTCGCCTGGCAGAACTGTGCGAGAGCATCCCTGCTGTGCCTTCCTGCCCATGGGAGCAATCTCCCTGTACGCCACACTAAACATCTGCATGTTCCGTGTGTATGTGTTTGAGCGGGAGTGTTTTCAGAGGAGTGGAATCGCAGGTGGAAAACAATTGTCTCCCTCCGGAGCTGAATATCAGGGCTGGGAGAGTTGGGGAAAGAGGAAGTGTGTCTGAGTGGGAGTATAATTTAGGTGTACAGCAGCAGCGGTCCATATCAACTGAACCCAGTGGTGCTACTGGTAACAAAAGCAGATGAACAGAGGGGAAAATCGAACAATGCATGCCAACTGACAGAAAGAAATCCAAGCAATCACTCCCCATCGCAATTTCCTATTGATGAAAATGAACGCAAGTGCTCCAACAGCCTGCTAATAACAAATTAGCCTGTTTGCTAGGGAAAATGTAATCAGCACGAAGAGGTGAAGAGATTCTTGAAGGTTAATTGGAAGCAGCCCTTCTGTAAATGTCAATGGAAATTTAGGGTCTGCTCTCCGCGGCTGACTCTACAGCCAGACACACTTTCTTGGGATAAGCTTCCTCAGACCATGACGTCGCTGGCTAAAAGCCTTCTTCTCTCGCTTCCTCTCAGAACAAAGAGCAGGGTGAATGAAAACATGGAGAACAAAAACCGATATACTTTCTCTGTTTGGGAGAGGCTCTGTTCCAAAAAAATTACTGTAGTGAACTGCCTATCTAGACAGAAATTTGATTCAAAAGGAACTATTTGTGCATGTATATATACACTACAGCACTGTTCAAAAGTTTGGGGTCAGCAAGATCTTTTTTTTAAAGTAATAGATACTTTAAATTAGCAAGGATGCATTAATTTGATCAAAAGTGACAATAAAGACATTCCCATTTTCAAATATTCAAACATTTCAAATGCTCCTTTTGAACTTTACAGTATATTCATTAAAGAATCCTAAAAAAATAAGTATCACGTTTCCTATAATATTAAGCAGCACAACTGGTTTCACCTTGGATAATTAAATAAATGTGTTTTTTTTTCTTGAGCAGCATATCAGCATATTAGGATGATTTCTGAAAGATCATGTGACACTGAAGTCAGGAGTAATGATGCTGAAGATTCAGCTTTGCCATCACTGGAATAAATGTACATTTAAAATATATTACATTAAAAAAATTTCATTTTTTTTTATCAAATAAATGCAGCCTTGGATAATGAGCATAAGGGACTTTTTTCAAAATCATTAAAAAAAAATCTTATGGTAGTGTATATAATATATAAGGTTAAAGAAAATTACTTTTCTTAATGTTTTTAAATACTCACTAATACTGTGATGTTTCAAAAATGCAATGTCCTCTCTGATTGAAAAGGAGAAGAAAAAGAGAAACATTTCAGTTCAAACTTTCACTGGCGGCCTAAACAGACACAAAACAATCTGGGCTTGTTAAGTAGTAATTTATGTGGAGCAGTACCTATCGGTTGGAAAAAGATGGAGAACAAAGGAACTGGATGTTCAGACTTATCTAAGCTTGAAGCATAAGTAATCCAGACCTCGATGAGCAAGATTTACTGTGAAATCAATGGCTAAATCTACCGCAGGGAACAAACAGACAAAAGAGATACACTAGGCCAGTTAAAACATGAAACGCTGGGGGATATTCTGAGATGAAAATGGCCATTTTAACCTAATAGCGAGAGCTGGCACAAATATTGGCAAAGCGAGTGTCCACACTGCCATCAAAACGACCTGACCGAAATGTTGTTGGTTTTAAGACGGCGCGGAAAGACACATAACCAATCGAAGCCAGGCCATCAGCCTCATGTGCCAGAGCTCTGCAAATCACTAAAGCCGCCCGAGTGACAGCGGCTGTCAATATATCGATAGGATGTCAGGAAGTCTGTTAGGCTTCTGCCACATGCAGACGATGAACTGCCAGCCCTGCGACTATCTTCCCCCTCCTTTCACTTTTCCGTTCCTCCAACTGCCCGAACCTCAGACACAGGCCAAGATGAAACGGAAAACACCTGTCTTGGTCAATCTGCCGTATCAGCTGCACGCACGAAGCCGAGTCGCACGGCCAGATGAACATGTAATGAAGAGAGAGGAAGTGGGGGATGGAGGTGATGGAGTGAGAGCAAGAAAAGGTTAACGAGGTAGAAAGAGAGCAACTCCAGCTGTGCTAAAGTCGCCATCCAATATTTCTCATTAATTAAGCCCACAAACAATAACGTTTCCCAGGAAACCAGTTACCTTAGACTGACCTGATACATACGCATGTCGTAACATGCCAGTCAACTGGAAATCCGTTAGACACACTGCAGCACCACTACAACACACTGAACAGGAAATATCACAAATGAGAAATTTATTTGAATTCAACTGTGACAGTGATGTGGGGAAATCAGTTTGTGGTGTTAATAATTTCTGTTTTCTAAAAATAATATGATACCTGCATGCTACATCTGAAATTCAGAAGATTTAATTGCTCCTGAATTGGTTGGGCATCAAGCATACTCCACTCTAACAAACACTTGATGCTTTTCAGGAAGTCACAACATACTCCTGGTCTTCAGAGAACTACAGTTTTGCAGATAAGGATAGACCATCTAAATTCATCAAATAAAATCAGAAAGGGGAAAAAACAGATAAAAAGGAAGTCCACAAGCCACTTTTGGAGGAAAAATGATTGAATAAAACTGGAAGAATCATGTCACACAAAGGCCAATAAAATAAGGTGTAAAATAAATAAAGAACAAAAAACGTATATAATTATATAAATTGCCAGTGAATAAATAAATAAATAAATTCAAATATAAAACTACATATTTGCTAATCTATTGCATCTGTTTATATAATTTATATATGAAAAATGCAACCAGGTAGCTGAAATTGTCCGCACCAGCTGGAACCTGCAATCAGAAAACCAAAAAGGTTTATAACGCCAAAATATCTCTTTACATTTTATCCGGTATCAACAATTGAAAAAGGGACACAAATTGGACAAATTGGTCCGTGTAAAAAACAGACCAAGGAGCATACAATGATATGTTTCCAGAGCCCATGCTTTTTTCAGTGCAAATTTGTTCTGATTGCATGTTTCCAGTGTGTGGACAATTTCGACTACCTGATTGATTATACTTCTTTTTGTTCTATGCACCTGAGAAATTATTGATATTACCTGATATATAAAAAATGCATGCATGTAAGCACACAATCACACACAGATATGCAAAAGTCTATTTTTCACAAACACAAAAATGAAAAGTTAAGCTCAAACTTGTTTTTTATGTCTTTATGCTCATACTGAAACTCAGTACTTTTCCTGCTTAATTGATTTAGAACTTTGTACCTCTAAAATCCGAATAAATTCAAAAACAAGCATCTCTTGATCATCACAGAGGTTTCTAGACACAAATTGAAAATACATATTTTCATTTGGCTTCTTTGTGATGTTGTGCAAGTGGGCTGTGATCCGTGTACATGCCAGAAACATCTCAGAGCCTCTGCCAGGTAGATTAGCTCAGAGAAGCGAAGCAGAACCGCGCCTCTGATGCGCCGTGGATGTATGCAAATGCACGGGAAACACACAAACAATTCAATCACTTGCCTTCCTTTCTGGGACGCATGCACAGACATGATATCTGAAGTTTCAACAAGCTTACACAAGGTAAGAAGCTGTTTGAGACCCACTGAAACTTCTTCTGCAAGTTATGTTTACAAAATGCTCCCGTAACAGTCCCTTGAGAGTGGGAATGGATGCAAAGAAAAGATCCTCAGTCTAACAAATAAGCATGTGTACAGCAAATATCAGTCTTTTTTTTTTTTTTTTACCAAAAATGCCATGTCTTAATCTCTGGGAGATTTTTTCAGATAAAAGGCTAATCATTTAGCAACATTGCTTAGTGGTATTCTCTATGGAAACCCATTTCTGCCAAAGAAAAAAAAGGTAATAGTGACTTTTTATCTCACAATCCTGACTTTTTTCTCAGAATTACAAGATATAATCTCAGAATGGCGAGATTCTGACTTTTTACCCTTTGCAATTCTGAATTTATATCTTGCAATTCTGACTTCCAGATATCCAAGTTTAGCAAGCAATTTTTCCTCCCACCACAGAATAAAAAAAGGTAATCGCAACTTTTTATTTTGCAATTCTGAATATATATGAAAGTGACGCGTAGCCATATGGTGTCCCATACTCGGGATTTGTGTTCTGGATTCAACCCATCCAAATGCACACACACAGCAGTGAGTAGTGCCACACGCACGACCGGTGGAACACCACCTCAGGAGCATTGGCACAATGTCTGCGATAGGGGCCGCCCCCGGAGCAGTTGAGGGTTCGGTGCATTGCTCAAGGGTTTCACCTCAGTCGTGGTATTGAAAGTGGAAGAGAGTGCTGGTCATTCACTCCCCCCACCGACAATTCCTGCCGGTATGGAAACTCGAACCCACGACCTTTGGGTTACAAGTCAGACTCTCTAAACATTAGGCCATGACTGCCTCAATTCTAACTTTTTTTTCAGAATTGCGAGAAAAAAAAAAAATCTGAATTATGAGATTTAAACGCAGAATTCTGATGTTTTCCCCACATAAATCGGACTTTTTTTCTCTCAGAATTCTGAGTTAACATCTTGCAATTCTCGCAATTTTTTCCCCCCACCATAGAATAAAATAGGCAATTGTGACTTATTTCACAATTCTGACTTTTTTCTTGCAATTCTGAGATAAAAGAATTGAGAGAAAAATGTCAGAATTGTGAGATCTAAACTCATACTGTGATAAGTCTTAATTGTGAGATAAAAAGCAATTGCAATTACAACTCTCATGGTGGAAACAAGCTTCTATAAGGATCCCATCAGCTGACTGTCAAGCCAATTAACACTCTAAGCAAACTATACATATAGAGCCACCTTTATTGGCTCATCTGCATTTGTTAAGAATAAGCTGATCCATTTTGAGCTAATATGCGATTAACGATGTGTTTTACTAACTTGCCGCCCGAATAATTGTGCCACTCTGATACAAGCTAATGATTTGATGAACAAATTATTGATCTAATGGTCTAGGCCGACACACTACATGTAGGCCGATAAATAAATAAGAATGCTCCAGTTCTCCCGGACAGTGGACTCGTCAATCTTGGGAATTGCCTCTGGAGTGCTTCAGTCAGTTAACATTTTAGAAAACCGTCACCCCATTAATAATAAAGCCATATTAACATAAGTGAATTCCTCCACCGTGTAGGATTCACTGAGGCAGTTATTAAAGTCCAATTTGGCCCCATTAATAATGCATACACCTTTGACTCTCCAGTATCAAGATTATGTGGAATTACTGAGGGCATACATTATTTATCAGCGACATTCAATTGGGGACCTTGATGAGCCTTAATTGGTGGTTGGGGGTGTCATTAGGCTGTCTCTGATGAGACCTGTCAATCAACCCTCTTGTTCCTGTGATGCACGCAATCATGAAAATACCTGCCTGTATCCTCGATGCCACCTGTGCCACCTGTGCCATGGCAGATGACAGCGGTGGCACCCCACCATTGCCGGGTTGCGCCCTGCCCTCTATCTCTTGTCCATCAGATATGTTTGAAGGGGTTTTGGGAGGGATTGGTATGCCACAGAGCGCAGTATAGACACTGGCCCCTGTGTCTGTCTGACCCTTCTCTTTCCATCGCTCTCTCAGCCTACCTGCTTTAAGAGTTAATTACTCCCAGCTCTTCCTGGGCCGTGCCAGAAGGTTGTGGGATGGTTAGACATACAATGCATCATTCTCCATGCGTCTGTCCTGTCAGTCAAAATTGAGCAATTACTCACTCAAGTAGAGTGATATGTAAAAGAAACAATAAGCTTTATGATTTAAATTTGATCCACATTTACTTTCGTAACAAAAGTCATTGGACTTATTTGGCTCTTTTACTCTTTTATCTAAAATAGCTTAGCGTGCATTCAAGATAAATACTTTTTCAGTATGTGGGTGGCATGGGAATTGAACCAACAGCCTTGGTCTACAAAAATGCTCTATAAAAATGTTTGTCTTTTTACAGATCCTGATGGATAAATTCAAGTGCAGGACTACAAGTAAAATAAGTAAAATTATGGATGTGTACTGCACTGTGAATTCAGTTTCATGTCTGAATGAGATGCACTCAAAGAAAATCACAATGCAATCAAACAAAAAAGAAAATATGCAAAAACATTATATATGTTCAAAACACTACTGTTCAAAAGTTTGTAGTTGGTATGATTTTTATATATATATTTTTAAATAAGTCTCTTATGCTTACCAAGGCTTCATTTATTTATTTAAAAATACAGATAAAAACAGTTATAATAAGAAATTTTATAACAATTTAGAATGACTGTTTTCTATCTTTAATATAAAATGCAATTTATTCCTGTAATGGCAAAGATATCTTCAGTGTCACATGATCCTTCAGAAATTATTCTACTATAAATAAACTGATTTTGGGCTCAAATTCACCTTTTAAAACATCCGTCAACATTGAAAACATTTTTACATTTTTTTTTGCTTTTTACTTTTACCAAACTAGCTTTTTTATTGTAAATGTAGAAAAAGTATTTCAGAATTTGTGCTAGTAAAAAGTTCAAGAACTTGTGAATTAAACAGAACTCTTTTATAACATTATAAATTTCTTTACTGTCACTTTTTTATCAATTTAATGCATCCTTGCAGAGTATTAGAAGTATACATTTATAAAAAAAAAAAGAGCGAGAGAAAAAAGAAATCTTACTAATCCGAGACTTCTGAATGGTAGTGCATCTATGTATGCACTACTACGTGTACACTACTGCAGTATATGTACTACAGTATAAAACTGACATGTTTTGTGAGATTTGACCTTATTTTATAAGAATCTCACTCGCCAACATAGTCTAAATTAAAGTGAAACTACTGGCAGAAATGGATGTCACAGGGCTGATTTGTATGTTCAGACAAGATTTACCTGACATAATTCAGACGTGCAGGTAACCATACACACTCAGAGAAAATTAACAGTGAAAAAGTATCTTGGCATCTGAAGATGTACTTAAGTTGGAATGCAACATGGCTGATCCGGCTTATTAGCCAAGCTTCATTCACACAGCTGCACCCTGGGTGAACAGAGGTGGGGAGGATTAGTTTCTCTCAGCTTCTACACTTCCACGGTTTCTTATAAAAAAAATCCCTGATGAAACTGATGTGCAGAAATATTGTAATATAAATTTAGTTAATTGGATAAGCACAACACTCATTAGTTCTAAATAGCATGGTAGAGGTCATAGTTGGATTCTTGAGTGAAGAAGAAATACACTGAAAAACAGTGGCCTTACAAAAACAAAGATGTCAAATCCCCCCCAAAAAGACAACAACTACCATCTGAGAATACGTGCAAGTTATAAAGAGCATACTAGAGCTTATACTTGCATTGCCTGGTGAATAACACACAAATTACGCTACAAAGATGTCAAAACAAGGCAAACAACTGCCATTTGAGAATGGTGATTTCTCAAAGAAAAACAAAGGTTCTGATCTACACCATCTTGCAAAGCATCTTGAAGACACAACAGGGAGTGCCAGATTTCGACTTAGTTAAAAATAAAAATTGCAGCTTAAAAATCGATTTACCTCTGACAGCAACCATATGATTCAATGAATATCTGTTTAAAGCTGTTGTTTGTTCACTGTTTCTCACATTCTCAGCTTAACTCGCTCACCAGACTCACAATGTGAGGAAATTTCAGCCATTTCTGAATAAAAAAGGCATCCACTAAATATCCTCCCTGTCTCTATCCATCACTTTAAATGTTACCTACTCTCCAATGGGATGCCATCGGATATAATTGGCAATTCATTTTAGGTCCTGACAATATAGTGAAGTCATTTTGCCCACATACAAACAATACCAGAGCGGGATAAAGCCCATGTGTCAACCTTCCTCTCCATTACAGCGTGTGCCGATTGCCTCATCTCCGTGGCCACCTCGTGCACATAATTGTTTTCTGCCGCTCTTCCTGTAGCCAAATTACACATGCTCCCTCCGCCCTTTGGCAGCTCGTGAGGAAGAGCAGCGGCGACGGCAAACAAACACACACACATAAATACACAAAAATCTTCACACTTCAACTTTTCACTTATCTACAGCTTAACGAAATACGGCAGCTAGAATATATCAGTCTCGTGCTTTCAGGCCTGAGCGCACACTCACGTGACGCAACATTGGCGCACATGGACATAAATTCTGGACACCATTTTTCAAGATGTCAAATAGACAGAGATGTCAAGGTGGACATTACGAAAAAAGGCATCAAACAGTGAAATGGGGAGAATATATGTTTTTTTTAAAAGGTGTATTTTTTGAAAGTGCTATTTGAAATGATAACAAAAAATAGGGTTCACTTTTAAAAAAATATGTTTACACACTTGTATAATGCAAAAATATTTGTAATATTTGGTTCTCTTAAAAACATTAAATATACATGCCAACAAAACTGTTCTGGCACATTTCTTAAATTAACTTTACATTTGCTCATAATCTGGTATCTGTCAAATTAACATATATCATATTCAAGGTAATGGGTGATGTGCTATACCATATGAGATCAAACACAATTCAAAACCTTTGTAATCTGGGATGGTGAATTGATGCAAAACTAAAACAGCTGATCAATTTCTGAATTATGAAACTGCATAAGAGACTGCGGCGGTCCCTATGCAGTCTGATAGCTTCTAATCCAATTTCTAACCTACTCTGGATCAGTCTGGTGTTGTAGTTTTTAATGACATATTATGTATTGTATATACAGTGGCTCCGAAAAGTGTAACCTAAAAGGAGAAATATCAGAATGTAGTGGCAAAACACTAACAGACACCTTTGCCACGTTCATGTGAATGTCACATTCATTAATAGTAATATTGGATTGATTGATTAGTGTTTGTATACACACCCACACACACACACACATGCATATGTGTGTTTGTGTATATAATATGTGTGTGTATACATGCACACACGCACAACACACTGTAAAAATAGTATAAAAATGTGTAAAAATGCTGTTTTAAAAAACTAAAATCAGTACTTGAATGCTAAATAAGTAGCTTAGTAAAGTTAGACATCATATAATAATTTGCAGTATAAAAAAAGTACTTAAAAATACAGAAAATGATAATGCAAATTTAAATATGAAAAATATGTAGTAATTTAGTCCAACATATTAAAAAAATAAATATCTATAATTCGACTGTCAACTGTTATGGTACCGATATATTGTGCTTTTCTAATAGATGTATATGCATGTGAGATGGACAGACAGATGGACAGAATGGTAGATAGATAGACGACAGACAGACCAACAGATAGAATGACAGACAGACAGATATAGACAAAATAGCATCTGTTAAGTATTTCAAAGTGGGTTTGAAGGGGCCCAAAATGTTAGGAAGATCTTACCATGGAATTCTACAGTAGTCCTCTGCCATTTCAGTTCAGCTGCTGAACAGAACTAAAGAGTTCTGTCCTGTCATCGCTGTCATTTCTGCAATGCATAATTCATGTGTTTGCATCGCACATATGCATACATAACATGCAATGAGGGTGGTTTTCACCATCCAAGCTTCCAACAGGGGATTTCAACTTCCTCTCGTCTACATTAAAGCGGCCTGGTTTCTATTCCACATTCTGAGCGTTGCACAAGATTACGGTATTACTGACCTTGGCTGACTGCATTCATTTTCACAGAAGAGTCTTGAAGATGAGGAAGAATGAATCTCTGTGGTTCTGGAGAGTGGAAATACTCTGGTGTGATGCTCTGTGCTGTTTCTCAGGGCATCTCACCTGTCCAGTGAGAGGTGAGTCATTGTGTGGCCTTGTTAGAGGAGACTGAGAAGAAAGAGAGAGAGAGAGTGAGAGAATTTGACAGGGCTATGCTGTTAATTGCTTCTTTGCAGGAGGCTTCGTCTTCACAGGGTCCCTCTCCCCACTCCTCGCTTTCTCATTGTACAAAGACGTACAGGTGGAGAAAGCATAGCGAAAGGATTGGAGCCTGCCGTGCACCTGCCCCCTGAAGCCAGCCTAACACAGACAGACACTTCAGTCCTTCTCTACAGGAGTCCTGCTCTGTGGTCACAAAATCTCTAAGATCTGTTTGTCTCATCTTTGCTATCGAATCTTGTTGTCTTTTGCTGCATTATCAAACTTCCTCTAGTTTCCCAGAGGAAAAGTTTATTGCTCTTTCACAGCTCAGGAGACTGAATAGAATTCTCATTTCTTTCTGGAACTCTGCTTAGATGTTTCTCATTAAAAAAAATCCCTAAGAGAAATAATAAAAAGACACAAACAACAAGACAATTTCTGACATAAAATAACCATACATAGTATATATGGATGGAATTCATGTGGAGAACCAAATCTGAGCACAGCTTGAGACTGTTGATATTAGTGGAAATGTTTTCTCAGGAGAAACATCTGACTGCAGGACCTCAAAAAGGTTCCATTCAATCCAACAGCGGCTTTCTCTGAATACATCTAAACGAAGTAAGATAGGTAAAAATAGAACAACAAACACAATAACAACACCCACACACCTATACAGTATATA
This sequence comes from Sinocyclocheilus anophthalmus, assembly GCA_018155175.1. Classification (NCBI taxonomy): domain Eukaryota; kingdom Metazoa; phylum Chordata; class Actinopteri; order Cypriniformes; family Cyprinidae; genus Sinocyclocheilus; species Sinocyclocheilus anophthalmus. Next base: position 228,860 of record JADLZN010001429.1, read on the forward strand.
TATATATATAATACATAACATATATACTAACGTTTTATTTAATGTTTTTGAAAAAAAAAAGATCTCTATGAAGAATTTCAGTCGGGCTTCAGGCCCCACCATAGCACAGAAACATCACTTGTTAAAATTACAAATGACCTGCTTCTTGCGTCAGACCAAGGCTGTAACTCATTGCTAGTTTTACTTGATCTTAGTGCTGCATTCGATACTATAGATCATGACATTCTCATAGATCGATTACAAAACTTTACGGGTATTCAAGGGCAGGCTTTAAGTTGGTTTAGATCCTACCTGTCCGATCGTTACCATTTTGTTCATTTAAATGGGGATTCATCTCAATTATCACCATTAAAATATGGAGTCCCACAAGGATCTGTCCTAGGCCCTCTACTATTTTCAATATACATGTTATCCCTTGGTAATATTATTAGAAAATACAAGATTAGTTTCCACTGTTATGCTGATAATACTCAACTATATATCTCAACAAGAACAGATGAAACTTCTAAATTATCTAAACTAACGAGTGTGTTAAAATATTGGTAAAAGCATGATGACTCAATAATTTTCTCCACTATTAAATTCGGATAAACCTAGACAGATATATTACTTATTGGACCAAAAGGCAGTACACAGAATCTCGTGGATTACAGTTTGCAACTAGATGGATGTACTGTTACTTCATATACAGTCAAAAATATGGGTGTTATATAAGATAGCAACTTGTCTTTTGAAAATCATATATCCCATGTTACAAAAACGGCATTCTTCCATTTTAGAAACATTGCCAAGTTACGAAACATAATACCTGTTTCTGATGCAGAAAAGCTAGTTTATGCATCCATGACCTCTAGACTGGACTACTGTAATGCACTTCTAGGTGGTTGTCCTGCATCTTCAATAAAAAAGCTACAGATAGTCCCAAATGCAGCGGCTAGAGTCCTTACCAGGTCAAGTAAATATGATCATATTACCCCAATTTTTACAGTCTCTGCACTGGCTACCTATTCAGTTCTGTATCATTTACAAAATATTATTACTTGCCTATAGGCCCTTAATGGGTTAGCTCCTGCGTTCCTAACTAGTCTTCTACCACGCTACATTCCATCACGCTCCCTAAGGTCGCAAAATTCTGGACTTTTGGTAGTACCTAGGATATCAAAGTCCACTAAAGGAGTTAGAGCTTTTTCGCATTTGGCTCCCAAACTCTGGAATAGCCTTCCTGATACCGTTCGGGTTTCAGACACACTCTCTCTGTTTAAATCTAGATTAAAGACATCTCTTTGGCCAAGTATTCAAATAATGTATCTCATAATCTTTTACTGCAGTCATAAGCTTTTACTGCAGTTATATCTAATCAAATACACATTATTATTCGTTAGTTTGGGTTAAACAAATATTTTTTGCTTTGTTTGGAACAGCAGCTACGCTAATTATGTTTGTATTTGTTTCTCTGTCTTTTGCCACGGGATTAACATCCCGTGGTAACTAGGATTTACACAAGCTTCAGTCTGGATCCAGAACACCTGAGAAGAGATGATGCAACCCCTCAGAGGACCTCAGAAGATGCCAACCCTGAAACAACATACCACAGACAGAACTACTTACCACATTTTGCTATAAGTTTGCATTGCTCAAATACTAATTGTGTTTAATATTTCATCGTCTGTTTTTATTTACGTCTTATTATGGATTTTTCCGTTGCTGCGGTTCTCTGAGCCTGGTTTGTCCCAAGGTTTTTTCTCCATTCGGTCACCGATGGAGTTTTGGTTTCCTTGCCGCTGTCGCCTCTGGCTTGCTTAGTTGGGGACACTTCATTTCCAGCGATATCGTTGACATGATTGCAAAGATACTATTTAAACTGAGCTGGATGTTGACATCACTGAATTCAATGATGAACGTCTCGGGTTACGTATGTAACCATGGTTCCTCGAGGGAATGAGACGCTGTGTCGAAAAACGCTAGGGGAACGCCGTTCAGCGTTACGGGCTCTGAATCTCGTGTGTAATCAGACAAATAGATGGGCGAAACGTCACGGCGGGTGACGTAATGACCAAGAGGCTATAAAAGCACGTGCGGTGAGACCAGCGTTTCCCCCCACTCAAGTAGTGAAGCAAGCGCGTCAGGGACGCCGAAAAGGATGGCACCGAGACGCAGCGTCCTCGTTCCCTTTAGGGAACGAGGGTTACATACGTAACCCTAGACGTTCCCTTTCAGGACTCGCCTCGGCGAAAAACGCTAGGAAACGAGAATGCCCTACGCCTGCCAGACTTCTAAGTCTTCTGCCGAGTCTTGGAATACTGCACAGCTACGGCCCAAGACAGAATAGCCGGATCTGGCTCGCAAGTCTAGACCATAAACCTAACAAAGGGTAAGGGGCTGGACCAAGCCCTCCGCTTTGCAGATGTGCCGCATGGAACACCCGGCTAAAAAAGCCCTTAGAGGCTGCTACAGCTACTGTGAGGACCTGACCCCTAAGGCGAGGGAGATCAAGGACCTCTACCCGTTGGAGATGGGCATCCACTACCCCGACTGAGGGCTGCTTAGTTTTGCTGGCAGACCCTCTTCTTAGGGACCAAACAGACAATCACCTGGTCCGCCCTCCTCCACTGGCCAGATCTGTTGACGTATAGCATCCAGTGGCCCGCCTGTGGACTCAGCCGTGTAGCCTCTGCGGGTCTGGATCCCGTAAGGGAGGAGGACTAAGGCCTGTAGTAACACAGGCCGCGGTGCAGATGAAGGAACCTTAGGGTCATAACCGCTCCGCGGGAAACCGAAACGCTTGGCCAGGCCAGGCGCAAGTCTAGGTAGGAGGGACGAAAGGGCCTTAGATCCCCAACTCTCTTGATGTAAGAACTCGCCAGAAGAAGGTAGTTTTTAAATAAATTACCGTAGGATTCGCTCCGAAATCTCCTCAATAGGCTCGAAATGAGGCCTACAGAGAGCCTCTAGCACCACCGCTAGATCCCACGTGGGGACACGAGATCGTGCCGGCGGCCTCAGCCTCAGCGCACCGCGTAGGAAACGTGTCACTAGTGGTTGCCTACCCACTGACTGGCCACCAAGAGAGGCGTGGTAGGCCGCAATAGCCGCCAAGTAAACCTTCAGGGTGGAGTGGGTCAACCCGGCAGAGTGACGGGCCTGCAGGAACTCCAGCACTGTACCAACTGGGCATTTAACTGGGTCTAGCTGGCGGTCTCCGCTCCAAGAAGTGAAAAGTTTCCACTTCAGGCGTACAGTCTCCTCGTGGAGGGAACTCTGGATTGGAGAATGGTCTCAACAACCTCAATTGAGAGACCAGAAGCTACTAGTTGTACCCCCTCAGGGGCCACACCCACAACTTCCACAGCTCCGGGCAGGGGTGGATGATCATGCCCTCCGCCTGTGGGAGGAGATCTCTCCTGACGGGAATCTCCCACGGAGCGTCGTCGAGGAGAGAAATCAGGCCTGAGGCCCAACTCGGCCCGGCCAGAACGGGGATAACAACAGATGGGCCCCGTCCCGGCGCACTCTCTCCATAACTCCCGGGAGCAGAAAAATCGGAGGAAAGGCGTACAGACGAAGCCTCGGGCTCACCCCCCAAAACAAAAAAGAAAGCCCCCGACCGCCACGTCTGTACCATGGCATCCAGTCCCAGTGGAGCTGGATGATTTAGAGAGAACCATAGGGGACAGTGCGATGTCATGTGAGTCGCAAACAAATCCACCTGGGCCTTGCAAATGACTCTCCATATCTGCTTCACCACCCTGGGGTGAAGCATCCAATCCCCGGGCCTCGGCCCCTGCTTTTGAGCTCTAGGAGCGGAGACCTCACATGAGGAGGCCTAACTAACACCCCACGCTCAGGACAACTTGTAAGGAGGCTCACAGAGAGCCTACACTCACAGATCCTGTCCTAGCGGAGCTCTCGCGAGCGGAGGCCTCAATAAATAACCCTCTGTAGCGAGAGGAGGCCTACGACGCTCACCGTGACAGGATGTCTGCTCCCAAATTGAGATGTCCAGGGATGTAAACTGCTCTCAGCGAGATAAGTTTGCCCTGGGACCACACGAGGATCTGGTACGCTAGTTTGTACAACAGGCGTGAGCGCAGACCTCTTGGTGGTTTAAATAAGAGACCACTGCTGTGTTGTCGGTACGCAACAACACATGGTGGCCTCTCAGGTCCAGGAGGAAGTATCTCAGTGCATGCAGCACGGCCAGAATCTCCAGGCAGTTGATATGCCACGTGAGATGGCGACCACTCCACAAACCACGGGCAGGGAGGCCACTCATGACCGCACCCCAACCGGTGAAGGACGCATCCGTCGCTAGCGTTACGCGGCGACAAGGAACTCCCAGCACCGGGCCCTGAGCCAAGAACCACGGTTTCCTCCACATGTCCAAGGCACGTAGGCCTCGCCGCGTGACCTTGAACATGCGGAGCGGGTTTCCTCTCGGGGAGACCCCCTGGTCTTGAGCCACCACTGTAGGGGTCTCATGTACAGCAGGCCAAGAGGTATCACGTTGGACGCTGCTGCTATCAAACCCAGCAGTCTCTGAAACTGCTTGACAGTGAATGACCGGCCTTCTCTCACTCTCGCGACTGCAGTGAGGATCAACTCGATCCGAGCAGAGGACAATTGTGCCTGCATCGTGGTCGAATCCCACGCCATGCCCAGATAAGTGGTCCTCTGTAATGGAGAAAGCACACTTTCCTTGGCGTTTAGTCTTAACCCCAGCTCTCTCATGTGGGCGAGAACGACATCTCGATGCCGAACCACCGTCTGCTCTGATTGAGCTAAAATCAAACAATCGTCGACATAGTTCAGTATGCGGATGCCCTGGAGTCGCAACGGAGCCAGGGCTGCATCCACACACTTTGTGAAAGTGCGGGGTGAGAGTGCAAGGCCGAAAGGAAGAACACGATATTGGTACGCTTTGCCCCCGAAAGCAAACCTCAGGAACTCCCTGTGATTGGGAAGGATGGACACGTGGAAGTATGCGTCCTTTAGATCGATCGCGACAAACCAGTCCTCGGACCTGATCTGAGACACGACCTGTCTTATAGTAAGCATCTTGAACTTCAGTCTCATGACTGAGCGGTTCAAGTGACGTAGATCTAAAAATGGACGCAACCACCCATCCTTCTTTGGAACTACGAAGTACCGGCTGTAGAACCCGGACTCCGTTTCGCGAGGAGGGACCACCTCGATGGCCTCCTTCCTCAAAAGAGTAACTACATCTTGTTCCATGACCAGAGCCTGCTCGGAGCCACCAGCGTGGGCGTAATCCCATTGAAAAGAGGCGAAGGAGAACCAAACTGGATTCTGTAACCTCTCTCTACAGTGTGCATGACCCATTGTGAGACATTTGGCAGAAGTTTCCATGATGCCAGAAAGTCTACTAAGGGAATCATTCTCTCGAGACTGATCTCTGGTGTAATGTGAGCAGCCAGCTCGGTGCCCTGTAACAGAGAACCGGCAGGGAACGACCGAACCTGCTGCTCTAGAGACCTCCTCATAGGTGGCGAGCCTCTTAGCGCCGCTACGTTGCCGGGCGGTTACTGAGAGTGGCGCTCGCGGGAGACCGCTGCGCCCTGTAACTCCGGCAGGGTTAGCAGATCGATCTCCTGAGGGTGAGACGGACACCGTGTAATGCGGTGCAAACCGCTGCACCCCAGAGGGGACTGCCCTCATACATCCTGGGCCAGTGGCGTCAGGACTTTTTGGCCGAGGACCTCTTAGACTGAAGTACGGTCCGAAGATCCGGCTTAGCCTTAGAGGCCCCCGACCTCGAGCGTCGCCTCGCCCTCGTGCGTCGACACGGGGGAGCACGCGAGGCCATGCTCTGTTTTTGCGCGCCCCTGTGTTTGGAGCTGGTACCCGGAGGGGGCTGCTTTCTCCCAGCAGCCCCCAGAGCTAGAGATCGGCGAGGGAGAAACCGCTGGAACGCCGCTGCCTGCTTACGAGCCTCCTGGTGCCTGTCGACGACCGAATTGACGGCGTCGCCACACAGGCCAGAAGGCGTGAGCGGGGCGTCCATTAGGCAGACCCTGTTTCTCTCTTTCATATCTGACAGGGTCAGCCATAGATGCCTCTCCGCTGCCACCATACCTGCCATAGACCTGCCAATGGCACGGGCGGTCTCCTTAGTGGCGCGGAGAGACAAATCAGCGGTCCTCCTGAGCTCAGTAATATCTTCGTATTTTATCTGCTCACGCTCGTCTAGCTCTTTTAGCAGGTCGGCTTGGTACGCCTGTAACCCCGCCATGGTGTGCAGACACGCACCAGCCTGACCCGCTGCCGTGTACCCTTTGCCCACCAGCGCTGATGTTGTACGCAGTGGCTTGGTGGGTAGCACTGGAGCCTTCAGAGACGATGCCACGCCTGGTGACAGATAGCTCGCAAGTGTCTGCTCTACCCGGGGCATCGTCTTATAACCGTGCTCTTTCATCCCCGCCACATTGCCATAATAGTCAGAGGCGGGAATAAAGAGGCGGGCTGAGAATGGTCTTCCCCACGACTTCGACACCTCTGTGTGGAGGTCGGGGAAAAATGGCAGGCTCCGGCGTGGAGGTGGTGGCTTAACTCGCAAAAAACGCTCATCCAACTTGCTTTTCTGCGGTTCAGCCATTTTCTCGGCGGGCCATTCGATATTCAGTTTGGCAACGGCACGAGTTACCACCTCCAAAAGCGCCTCATACTGGGGCGATTGAGGGGGCGAATCCTCGTCAACGCCCACCACATCAACCTCCTCGGAAGAAGACAGGCGGAGCTCCGAGCCCGCTCCCCGGGGGGAAGTAACCACAGAACGGGCTTCCGATCCCAGAGAACGGGCACTGAATCTGGTGGGTGAGGAAGAAGATAGTGACTCGCCCGCTCCCATTCCCATCCGCCAAGTTTTCAGCTGCGAGACTCTCGCACGAGCGCACGCCGCTGTGCCCTCAGGCGGTCAGCCGGGACACGCGCCTTAGGTAACGCTTGGCCTATAGCACGGGCGGGCTACAACGCAAAGAGAAAATGGCATGGGATTTCATGGAGTGGCGGTGAGCAGCATAGGGGGGGAACCGCAAAGAAGAGAAAAAGACCCGGGTGCGGGAAAGAGAAGGAATACGCAATGCGGGCAGCAGCGCTCGCAGTCATAAGATCAGCTGCATAGCTCAGCAGGGTGGCGCCGGGGGGGGGGGGGGGAAAGACCAGCAATGACTCGTTGCTATACCAATGCACAAACTGTGTGTATCCGCACCCGTAATGAAACGCGGGCATGGAGGAACACACAGTTTGAAACGCTGGCTGCCTTCGCCCCTACTCAAATGATGTGACTTGTCATATGCCTTGGACATAATTATTTTCTTTATTTTCTAGCCCTACGGGACAGACAACACCAAAAATGACTCACAGACAGATATCAGAACAACACACACACAGAGCGCTTGCTGAATGAAAAAAAGCTGACGCTGGTCTCACCGCACGTGCTTTTATAGCCTCCTAGTCATTACGTCACCCGCCGTGACGTCTCACCCAGCTGTTAGTCTGATTACACACGAGATTTCAGAGCCCGTCACGCTGAACGGCTTCCCCTAGCGTTTTTTCGACGCAGCGCGAGTTTCCTGAATGATGAACTGTTTTTAACTGAAAAATTTGTGTTTACTATTTTCATTTTGCATTATTGACACTATTTTTCCTAATAATGCTGTTCAGTTGCTCTGACACAATCTGTATTGCTAAAAGCGCTATATAAATAAAGCTGACTTGACTTGACTTGACCTTGCTCACCTAGGCCGCATCAAAAACAGTAAAAACATATATTGTGAAATATTATTACAATTCAAAATTTCTATTTCAATAAATTAAAATGCAAGTTTTCAGCGATAGCAAAGTTGAATTTTTAGCAGCCATTACATCAGTCTTCAGTGTCACATTGTGCTTCCTCCAAAATCTTTCATGCGATGTGCTACTCATAGTAAATTGTATTATTTTAAAAATGTTTCAAATAGTGTAATTTTTTTATATTAAATTTTTTTTTTCAATATTTTGTAATATTTCTGTGTTTTCAGGATTCTATTGTAGTGATTTTGCTTTCGCCAACCTAGGGGGCGAAATAGTGCACTGATGGGTACTCACGTCACCTCTAGCATTATGATTTTTGGATCATGTGTCACTTAAGCTGTGATTATGAGTACATCAGATAAGAACGATATCTAACTTTTAGAGCACTGTATTATCAACACAAGGAAGACACAAGTGTAATACATTTTATTAACAAAAGATAGACAAGAGCAATCAACAACTACTAAATGAAAACCATAAATTAAAAAGGAATAAAGTGCATAAAATGCAAGTGAATCAGTTGGGTGTTGCTATGTCAGAGTTATGGTATCTTCTGAAAAGATAAACTGAAACTAATAAGGTGAAGAACCCTATTACGCATCAATCAAATAAATTGAGAGATTATTTGTTCTTAACTGATCCGCTATATATCACCTAATGTAAATTAGAAAATCATATACTGATATTATACAACAGCAAAGGTCTCTAGAAAAGGTTTAGATAAGTGATATTTGCGTTCTCTGTGGTCGAATGTGCAGTTTGGTGGCGGTGACTTCTTCCCCTGGTTATGTGGTAACAATGCAGTGGGGAAAAAAGCAGGAATCTGTTTCAACAGCCTCGAACATGAAGCGTTGTAGGATGGTGATCTCCTGGAGCACCAACGGGTCCTAAAATCTGGAGCGCAGACCTGGCCCTGGAGTAGGTGCAGAAGGTCCATAGTCTGGAACATGCAGACAAAAGTACCTTGAAGTGAAGGTTTGCTTGCCAGAGCTTAACCTTGTTGCAAATGTCTATATGTCTTCTGCCTCTCTGGGTTAGAGACTCAGAACCTGGACAATCTGCTTTGTCTCTCTAGGATGGAGACTCAGGATGTGCTGCATTTGTTGTTGCCTCGCTGGATGAAGACTCTGAACGGAGGGCATCTCTTTTCTCACAGGTTGGAGGCTCAGAACGTGGTCGTATCTGTTGCTGCCCCAAAAGCTAGAGACTTAGAACTTAGTATCAATTATAGAACTGAGACTCAGAACCTTGTTGATCTGTTTCTGTCTCCTACCATGCAGGCTGATGAAAGTTGGTGATCTGCTATTGTCTACCTGGTACCTTTATCCCTTTCTGATGAGGAGGAGATTGCAATTTGGCGTTTCCATCAGAGTGGGGAACATGATGTGGCCCACTCTTCTTTCCTCCTTGTGGAACTTATTTTCATTTAAATTCACTGGTCTTCAATGTCTAAGGAGGAACACACTTCTGATCTGGATGCTCTCTACTAATATAAAAAATAATCTGAAACAACCTCCGAACACATGTCAAATAAATCAATCACTGGACCTTGGTAGGGTCTCTTAAATTCCAAAGGAAAGCAACAAAACTAAACAAGAAGTCTGGGTTCAAGGTAAGAAGGAGGCACCTGTAAAGAATGCAAATCAGTGCGACTCAACAACAGGGAAATAAATCAGTGTATCTAAAATAAATATTACAAGTCATGAGCTCACAGCTCAACATGTGCTGTGGGCCAAACCCTCTAATGCTGCTTTTAAAATCTGGATCCTTTTCTGCTGCCATAAACACCTCTTAGAGCCCGTGCTGCATCATGCCACTTGAAGCCCACTCAAACCAATAATAACCTGTAACCTTGGAAACGAGGCACAGGCGCCAATAATTCCCGGCACACACTTTCAACACGTGTGCGGCTGGGGCGACATGCTCCCTGAGTGTGAAATACAACAGGGACTCTGGCATTTTGAGGACAATTTCTTTTTAAGAGCCCTCCATTTGTATTTAAATAGAGATGGGAGCTGAGGGATAGAGAGGGAAAGAGAGGGAGTGAAAAAAAGGAAAGAAAGAGGATCCATCCGAGCGAGCCGTAGTTAAAGCAGCGGTACAAAAACACTCATTGCACAGACAGGAATAAAAATAGATCAGCGCATATCCAGACACATATGGGCAGACAGATCAAATACAGTATTGCTTCTTTATAGTAAAGTGACCTTGTCTCGTGGCAGAGTATCCTAAAGGCCTCATTCCAGCTGTCCACCATATGCTAACAGAAAGTTATGCTGTGGAAAAGGTGTATATATACTGTATATATATATTATATATATATAATATATATATATATATTATAGTATTATATTATATAGATATATATATATAATATGTTTGGATGTCTGTGCAGCTGTTTGATAGGCAGCTATAATCCTGCATTTTACTTTTCTAACCTCTGAAAAGAAATTTATTTGCCTGCTTCTCCCCTTAAAAGTGAGTCTTTTATGGTGGGGCCCACAGTGGGCTGGGGAAGTATGGCTGCTTGCAGGCAAGGCATGTCCAAGAGCACGGGGCCCTCTGAACTTGCGTTACCTCTGCATCAGCCCCATGCTTCACCTGTCCTGCCTCTCTCTCTCGTCTTTTCGCACTCTGGGGAGATTTAAAATACGATCGGATGGATAGTCAGATTCAGATTCTTACTGGACCCAGGCAGCACATATGGTTCCTGCGAGACTAGTTTTCACGTTGGATCAATTGGCTGACCCAAAAATGTCCCAAATTGTTTTCATAGAAAGCAATAAATTTAGTACAAATCCAAATTATAGCCCAACACTACCCACAATTAATATAGTACAAGATTGAGTAGGAAAACTGACGAACATTCTAAATGAACTATGATGGTTTTCACGTTTATAATTCAATGCGTTGTGTGCACATTATTGTTTTAAAAGAATTTCATACTTTTATTCAGCAGGGATGCATTCAATTAATCAAAAGTGAAAGTAAATTGGGGGTATAAAGTTATACCATTGTAGCATGTTACAAAAAGAACGTTCACATAAATTGCTGTACTTTCGGAACATTTAGCAAGAATCCAGAGCAAAATGCTCAAAATTTTCACAAAACTATGCAGCAGCACAAATGTTTTTCAACATTGATAATAATAAGAAATGACTTTTGAGCAGCAAATCATCATATGAGAATGATTTCTGAAGGATCAAGTGACCCTGAAACTGGAGGAATAATGCTGTAAATTCTGCTTTGCATCACAGGAATAATTACATTTTAAAATATCTTCCTAAGAGAATATTTATTTTGAACTGTTATATTTCAAAATATTTTATTGCAATTTTGGTCAAAGAAATGCAACCTTGGTGAGCATGAGAGACTTCTTTCAAAAAACAGTACAAAACCACCGTAGTTGACCCCCAAACTGTGGTCTTTTCCTCGTCCGTTCCACCGTCTCTCAGAGCATCACCTTGAACTGTCCTGTCAAAATAAAAGGCAAAAGACCCAAAATATAACTTTAAAAAACACTAAACACATTATGCATGGTACAAATGATGCTGAAATCCATATTTTTGATGTGCAAACAGTCTTATACCTAATCTGACTGGTTTCTACAAAAAGATGAATTTGTAAAGTTCTTGTAGCTCAACTGGTGAGAGTTTGAGTTTAGTTACAACTTTTTTAATCTCTATGCAGCAATTACACCGTCCGACAACAGACGGTGGTTGGTATACACAGAAAAAATACTAATTCTGTGTTAAAAAAGTACTGGAAAATAAATAAATAAAATACCTAATTTGGGGGGCTACAACCCAGCAGCTGAAAGATTTTCCTGCCAAATGGAGGCCATTAAAATGGCAGCACAAGATCATAAGCGAAGGACAATCCTGGCGGTGAACCTGAAGGTGGGTCGGTATAGTCACAGCCCCGCATGCTGTTGTTTGTTCCCGCTGTGTTTGAGTTGGGTGATCTTTCCAGTCTGCTGACTGCTGAGTGATTGATGATTAGACGCTTTCCTTCCAATGTCTAACACGATTAGAGTGAAGGTCATACTTAATTCTTCAACAACAACCACAACTATCATCAGCAGTGTGTGTGATGGTTTCTACAGAGCACTCTGTCAAACGCGGCGCTCAGACTGATCCGGCTAGCACGACGGCTTTCCAAAATGGCTTTTTGTCTCTCCATCCCTCCATCCTTCTCTCATTTTCTTTTCTCTTCATCTCTAGAGAATATGATTTGTCATGGTGACTGAGAGAGAGAAAGAAAGAAAAAATGTTTACTCTGGAAGAAAAAAAGTCTCTAACGCCCCTTAATGTATTCTTTTAAAAGAATTGACGCAGTGGCACAGAAAAAGATTAATTTATCACACCATCAAGCACAGGAACCACTGTTGAGAGGAATGGGTGTAAATTGCAAGGCGATGACAATGCCTGCGTTACAGATGGATTTCTCTGTCTGCGTCTTCTATTGAGAAGGGGTGGAGGGTTCGGGGAGAAGTGGGGTGAAAAGCAATTTCGTCAGCGCTCATCAAAACTTTCAGACGGGGGTAATTTTGATCCATTAGCTCACCTCCGTTCGCCTCCACGTTTCACTTTTCTCTGCTTAAGATCTCACCGCAACAGAGAGAGAGGGAGAGAGAGACAGAAACTCCCTGTGGCCATAAATGCATCTGCTTTCCATAACAACATACAGGTCCCATATACCCAACCACCACAGATGCGTCTCCTCTCCATAAATGCTGATTAAGTCATTGTTATATGTCTGAAATTACAAGAGACACCACACAGCATTAACCTGACAGATTTCTCACTTACACTTTCCTTGTAGAGAGGTTATTCAGCCAATCAGCAAAGGAGCCTATAAGAAAAGAGACAGTTATGCACTCATGAATATTTATGTCGGGTTATCAGGGAATAGGTACAAAGGAGGTTTACTGATCACACAAATCCAAAAGCTTCTCATTAGAAGAGCGCCTCTTTAAGTGCATCCCGAATGTTAATGGAAGATCTATGTTTGAATATTAGCCGAACTAAGATACATCACTGGTTCATTAAGCCGAAAGCATATGCCATTAGTGCGAAAAGCACTTGGTATATTATTATTTGAGATAAACAAGCCCCAAAAATGGCAGAACCCCTTTTATATTCCAGAAATTAATTCCCATTTCTTCTTAAATCCTTCCAGACCTTTAGTTTTGGGTCGCCTGATTATCATCCCTAATAAAAATAATCTCACGAATTAGCCTGTTTTCATTTCTCGCCATAGCAACTGCTGCCCGGAATTTAAGCAAGAAATCTCCCATCAGGCAGAGCACACACCAGGTAATGCCGCAGCAGTGCCGGATTGATAAGGACTAGAGAGAGTGCCGCCATTATCTGCAAAGAGCGGCGTGTGTGAAGGATTAGCACGGATCAAGCTTATCCCGGGCTCTGCTGGCCAGCCGGAGAAGCTCTTCCGCTCTTACCTCAGTGCTGCCCTGGGAAAACGGCCCTGGCTCCTTATCCCGACAGAGGGAAGCTTACAGGCTATCACACTTCCTCTGGTCAGCGCAATCCAGGACGAAGAGGATGGCGAGGGTGGAAAAATTACTGATATGTCTTTGGCTGGCCTGGAATATGCCACAGTAAGGATTATGCAGGGATTTCTGGGAATCCTGGGGATGAGAGCAAAATGCAGCGCTATAAAGGATGTGTATGATGCTTTGGATCTATAGAAAGAAATTCCGTGGCACAGCTGAGAATACTGTTATCATTTATTCATTAAAACGTTTCAGGCCTATTGGTTTCGTTTTAATAGCATTCGAGACCGTTCTCAATTCCACCTACAGTGTGAAATGGAAAATGACTTTCTCTCGACTCATTATAAGATTATTTATGTTGAATTAGCGAAGTGTAAAAAAGGACGATAAAAAAAAAATTTAATTGCATGGAAATTTTGTCAGGTGTTCCAGGGAAAAATGAAACAGAGAGGAGGGGAGTTAATAAAGAAAACATGTTGTCAGTTTGCAATCTCTCCCACTTCAAACATAATTCAATTTCCGCCATGAAAGGAGATACAGCTTTTAATTAAATTGGTTTTACTTTTTTTACCGAGGTGCAATAGGTGAGAGACCTCAATTATAACATTCTGATTAAAAAAAAAATGCACTCACAAATAAATAAATAAATGTACAAAATGGAGAAGGAAACTTGAGAAGCCTATGAAGTCGCCACTATCACATTGCTCATAAGTGGAGGAGAGAATCTAAAATTGAAAGTGACAGTGGAGCCTTTGGAAGGCAGCATTTGATTTCCAAATTATCATATTTTCTCAGTCAATAATGAAAAGCTTATGATAGCTCCTCAGTAGCTGCACCGACAGCCTTTAATAAGATAGGACCAGTGAAGCAAGGGATAGTGCTGAACACAGCTCTGTCTATACACGCGCATATACTGTATATGTGTGTGTGTACGCTCTTATAGCTCAAGTTACGTTCCTTGCAGGCCTAAGATTACAGAGTCTCGGTTTTTAATATCTAAGGCATGAAATGGAGATGGCATTTGGTGCTTGATTAGAATTATAGCAGTTTAAGTATGGAGAATAATTTGATTTAAAAGGACAACTGCATTTACGGCCGATGGCTGGTTTACGGTAACCTCGTCTGGGGTCACGGCCGTGTTTAAAAAAACAGCCAACGAAAACCATCTCCATCCCCCAAAACGCCGCGCTGGAGATGCTTGTCAACACAAAGGGCTGAAGATAAGCTGTAACCCATAGCACGCAAATGAATTGTAGTGTTTTTAGGGCGAGCACCCCTCATTGATTTGTGAATGTAATCTCCGGTGATGAGCTGTTGAAGGTGAGTGTTTGCATACTGCAGTGATTACGGGCCTAGCGACCACGGCACACTTCATTCGGTCTCAGCGAAGGCCCGCAGGTCTGCTGGAGGGGCCAAAGAGCAGCGAGGAGTGATTTATCAGGGGAAGCTTCATCCTTGATGAGAGAACCGAACGTAACTTGTAGCGTCGACAAGGTGCAATGCATTAGCTTACAGGAAAACGTCAACAGTCTTTTTTAATCCTAACGTTTGAGACACTTCAAGGCTAAGATACTGAGATGTGACTCGATGGCGTTTTGTAAAAAAAACAAAAAAATACATGAATTATTCATGGATTACCTCACAAGTCTGCAGGGATGTGTACTCAGAAATATGCTAGTATTAACTGACTTGATGTATAGTAATCATAAAAAAGGACAATGCAAGCCCATCCATAATGCTAAACAGGTGGGCGTTTGGAAATTACACAATAAAAGTCTAGTGTAAACTCTATGACAGGGGGATGGTGAGAAAAGAGAGGATTTTTATGTCAACATAAAAAAAATCTTTCTGGTCCCACTGTGAATGATTCGTTGGAGCATGTTATTTGACAAAATAAAGTTTGTCTTTGTTAGTTTTTCTTTTTGATATAAATTCCAATAAATATTCCTGCCAGCGTTACAATTGTTAAGTAAAATTAAAACCAAAACTACTAAAGTTAGTTTTCGGTAATTACAATAAAGCTCTTGTAAAAGAGTTTTTATTTTGCTGGTTAAATAAAAGTTGAATGAATGAAAGATGAAATAAAATATAAATATTAGATGAAAAGCCTCAACAAAATGAGAAAAACTTAAGAAACATTAGAAAGGATGCCTGGGAAAATAACTGACATAAGTAAATTTCAATGAGTTGCTAAAACTAAAACAAAGCTAAATAGAAATATTAAAAATAGTCAATTTAGTAAAAAATAATAATTAATACTTATACAAAGCATGTAAGAAATTACTAAAGCATAAAACTGAAAATATCAACTAAAAAGATTCTAAAATATTACAATAATGATAATAGTATTAATATACTAAACAATACTAAAATAACGACTTTTTCATGTTGGTTTACTATTATTGCCCAGTTTTCACCAGATAATTATTTGCATATTTTTTAATATGAAAATGCAGTGTTTAAAGTATAGTTCTCATATAAAAATGGTTTAATATAGCAAATTTACATTTACATTACATTTAGTCATTTAACAGACGCTTTCATCCAAAGCGACTTACAAAGGAAACAGTGGAAGCAATCAAAATCAACAAGAGAGCAATGATATGCAAGTGCTATAACAAATCTCAGTTAGCTTAACACAGTACATGTAGCTGTTGTTGTTGTTTTTAATTATATAATACATAAAATAAACAGATAGAATTAGAAAAGAATAAGCCCGTTTTTTTTTAAGAAACAAGTTAGTAAATTAATAGACCTCCAATATCAAGGGGCACTGTTTTTTTTTTTTTTAAGATTACTGCATGGGAAAGAGCTACAAACTGAGAATTATAGATTTCTTGATATATAAGCGACTACAGAAGGCAGTAAGGTGTACTTTGAAAAAGTAATCCTTAAAATTAAACATGGTTTCTGTTCAAGTGGACTTGGTGGACACTGCCAAACACGTCAAAGCAGCACCTCCAGCCCCTCTGTGACGAGATTACTGCCCTCTTTTGAAAGCAAGATCCACCTTGACCATCTCACCATCCTGGCAAGGACGTCAAACAATCAGTACAAGCCCAACTCTTAATGGCCACATAAACATTATTGATGCCTCCAACAGCTGATGATTTATGAGGCCAAAACTATATTACATGTGTAAGAGAAAGCCTCATTAGAATTTGCCTTCTACTCGCTGACAGAAACTGCCCATTTATGAAAAGCAGCCAGTGCCCTGTCCTTCCTGCTAACCTTTCTCTCGCACAGAGAGACAAAAGAACAGAGGGAGTGATAGGGAGAGAACAAGAGAGGGATAGACTGGGAGAGGATCTAACATTTAAAGACAGCTCGGCAGTGGGAGGCTGCGTCTTATCGCGTGCATAGATTGTCAGGGCATCTCTGACCCTCTCATTAGATATGCAAGCGCATTAGCCAGGACGGCTGTCTGCTAAAGGTCAGGCAGGGAGGATGTTGGGACGCATGGAAGGAGAGGCACAATCTTCAGCCTCACCCCTTTGAACTTCAATCACTTCGGCCAGCGCTTAATAGGCCTCTGGGGAGGTTCAAAGCAAGCGAGATGGTGGAGGGAGGGAAAGAAATGTAAAGGGACATCACGCTACCTTGACATTTTAATTAAGACTTTCCCATTAACATGCGCGGAATTGTGGGGAAAAAGACACCTAATGTAAATTCATGAAATACTAGGATCGTCGTAGATGGGTTTTCTTTTTTTTTGTAAACATGAACCATGACCTGAACAGAAAGAATAAGAAATTATAAGAAAATGTTTTGAAAGGGTAAGGAAGTAAGGAAAGTGGAGAGCATCAAAGTTGGTGACAGAAACTTTTCATTTTTGCAACCATTTTTAGCATTATTTGAGCATACGTTTTCTTTGTGGACATAATGAAAAACCCATTGATTGCACACTCTCTGATCCCAACAGTGAAATGTCTACTTTTGCTAAACATTAGCACTTGACCAATTACATTATAGCAGAGGTTTTTAAACTGGGGACTCCTAAAGTAAAGTAAAATAAAGTTAAAATAAACGAAAAGTAGTGAAGCCAACGATCCCAATAACGATATTGCATTGTGAGGGACCATTTCTAAACACTAAAATAATACAATTTAAATAAATAAAATAATAAAATGTAAAAATCCTCTTTCAACATGCTACTGATAAATAGTTAAGTAAATGAGAAAGAAAATACAATTAAAAATTAAAATTTAAAATTAAATAAAAAATAAAGTAAAAGAAATGGTATTTTTCATTTGTTTAGATCAAATCACTTTGAAAAATGTTTGCAAAACTTTTTTGATGTTCAAAGACCCCCAATATGAATATTTGGCATGTATGACCTTTTCTAAAACAAGACTAATTAATAAATTAAAAAGACTATGCTTTTAGAAAGCTAGTTCTAAAATAGAACTAATGGCTTCAACGTTAAAGATTAAAATAAATTTTATAAAATAAAAACATTAATTTAGTCTATGGCAGCTTTAATTTAGGTTTCTATATATCTATATATCTAATATAGGATATTTCATTCACATTTTGGGGTCTGTAGTTCAAACTTGAAAAACCCTCTTAGGTCTGCTAGGACGGGGTAAGATGCAATAAATGAATAAAAAGGGAAGGAACAAAAGGCCAGACCAAAAAAAAAACGAACCAAAGAAAACACAATAAAGTATAAGGTAGCTTTATTGTACATGACCAAGGAAAATGCAGCCACCAATTGATAGAATTCATTAAGGGACCACGGTCCAAACAAGGAAATATCAAAAGCAGAAATAATTTGTCTAAGTGACGAATTATTAAAATAACTAGATATGAATAATAAAGCGGTATTTTTTCGTCAGAGAGACCCAAGGCCCAAAATAACAAACAAAGCCAAACTAATAAAATAAAACAATATAAATAACCTGTCACAAAGAAAGATAAGATAAATACAATAAACCTAACCTATCTACTCTTAACCAAAAAAACATAGTAGAAATGAGATTTAAACAAAAGGGCAGGTCTCTCCTACATTACTACCACATTTCAAAATAACCAAACAATCAAAAGAAACACTAACAACACATCTTGGTCTGGCGGCTAACAGGGAGTCTGGACCAGTGCGACCGGCCCGAAGTCGCACCGCCCCCTCTGAAGAGCGGAAGTGGCGTTTTAAAAGGACTGCCAGCTGATCACACCAATTACCGCTGATAGACGGCAGCACCCCTAGTCAATCAGCAGCAATCTGAAACTCAGACAGAAAACATCCAACAGAACACAAATATTATAGAAACACAAAAAACATCATAACGTAACACCCTGCATTACAGGACTGAAATTAACAACCAAAAAACTTACACAAAAAGGACACACAAACTCATGTGCATACACACTCTCAAATACAAGCATATCTCCTTCTACTTTTCTAGAAATTATGGTTGCACTGAACTCAATAGACTTTCCTTTAGTTCCTATTTTGACAAATCCCATCTTGAGCTATGAAGAAAGAAGCAGGTATTGATCCAGGGGGCACCTAATTTATCACACTGCCTGAAATCCTGAAGAAAAAAAAAATTGACCAAGGGGGTTATTCAATACAATTTTCTCCATCTATCCGCAGAATTAAACCAGTCTTTTTTTCTTGCAAAAAGTGAGTGATGACAGCTGTCAGACAGATGAGATTTGTGACAGAAATTCTCTCTCTCTTTCTCTCCTTTCTTCTCCACTGGCTTCATTTTCAACATGAATAGACTTTCAGGCACCCAGGCTACACTCTTAAAAATAAAGGTGCTTCAAAATGTTCTTCAAGCGATGCAATAGAAGAACCATTTTTGGTTCCACAACGAACCATTCTGTCAAAGGTTCTTTAAAGAACCATCTCTTTTATAACTTTTTGTAATCTGAAGAACCTTCTTTCGCCACAAAGAACCTTTTGTGAAACAGAAAGGTTCTTCAGATGTTATAAGTTCTTTATGGAACCATTTAGACAAAAAGGTTATTCTATGGCATCGTGAAGCACCTTTATTTTTAAGAGTGTATTGACACAGAGATATGCGCACAGTGTCGTTCAAATGTACAAGAAATCCCACACATGGAACAGTATCAAAGCAATCACCTCTTAGTATAGAGCACTACAAGAAAGCATGAGCTAAAGTGCTTTCCATCCATTCCAAACTAAAGACGCATAGAAGAAATTGTGACTCCCCTCGTGTAGTGAGACTCAAACACATTTGCAGAGACGGGCCAAGCTGCTTGAATCAAACAGTTGATTTGATCAAATCAATACAAAGAATCCATTGAGAACAGCACTAAAAACCTTGTTGCTCTGTATTTGCTTGGGTGAGGGGTTGCTAAGATGTTGCTAAGTGGTTACTATGGTGTTCTGGGTGATTGCTTACTGGTCCAAGTCAAAAGATCCCACCATCAAATCTATACAATATTTTGGAGATATGGTTTAGGATTATTCTTCATTTTAAGCCTGATGAACTTAAAACAATAGTTTTAGAGAGTCAAATCACTTAGAAAAGGTTTTGTGAGCCAAGATATTGCATTGTGAGGTGGACCATTTCAAAACAAGAGCAAAAAAAAAAAAAGAGGAAAGAAGAAAGAAAGAAAGAAAAAAAAAATTGGCAAAAACAAAAACTAAAAAAACTAAAGTCATGCTTTTTAACTAGTTGGAACCATAGATTTAGGGTTATCGTTTGGTTTTCTAAAAAATAAAAGCACATATAGTATTAATATATTATAGATACTTACGTAACATATGTATTTATTTACAATACAAAATAAAAAAAACAAGGTTCTGAAAATTGATATACCATAAACCAATTACCACCATTTGGGAACTTAAATAAATAGAATAAAATTGTTTCTCTAGAACTTTTGCACCACTTCCAGCCCCCTGGTTTATAATCTCATAATAATAATATTAAATAAATCAAATAATAAACTTCTAGCTTGAAATGCTGTATGAGTGATGGTTAATTAAAATAGCTAACCTAAATAAACGGACATACTGACTCCATAAAAGCACTCTAAAAAGTTTTCACCCACACCTCTATATATTGCCTATCCTTCTACAGTGACGAGTTTGTCCTAGAGTTATAAGAAGGGAGCAAACAATTACAACATCAGTACAATTGCGTGTACGTACGGTCAGGGAGGGAATCTATTAGAGTAACCTTGAAGGCTGGGGGAAACAGCAGGATAGATGGGGCCACTCACCTCTATGATGGGCTTTGTGGTTTTGGGAGGTCCATGACTCAAAGCCCCGGTGCTCGCGAAGTAACAGGGAGATGCAAACAGGAACGGAGCTGGAAGCATTGACTCTGTGACCTGAAGTTATCTCCTGCATCCCAGGTCGCAATAAGTTACTGCACACTACAATAACTCTCCTACCTGCAGCTGCTAACCGTGGCTTCTCTTGTAGAATCATCATTAAAGCGATAGCAAAGTGCTGATAGGGAAACATAGTACAAGCCCTTGCAGCATAGATCACTTCTATCTTGTAAAGGGGAAAAGAACAACAGCAAGAGCCTAAACAAAATCAGAGCAGATGTAAAGGAAATGCAGATTTGAAGGGTTTTTCAATCACGGAACATTTCATTCTTTTCTTTTATTGCTGTCTCTACGCCTCTGTGAGGATCGCAAAGGCTTTTTTCCCCCGGGTGTCGCTGGAAAAGGCACAAGCTGGTTCTATTCTTCGTGTGAGGTTGTGAACAAATAAACTGCACGATGATCGGCTGTCAAAACGGTAAATCGTGCAAACGAAGCATGCGAATTTGAATTTGTTTGTGTCACAGCACATACGGGGCATTCCTCGAAACAATAGCAGGCACAGCGAAGAAACAATCAGAGCTTGAGTCGCGTCTCCAGTCAAGAGATTGTTCTATTGTTTTCTATCAAGCTTGTGTTGTATTCGCCAGCACGGAGACAACTTTCTTTGATTTTTTTTCTTCCTTTTTTCAATATTTCAAGAGGAGTGAAGGAACTGTTTCCTGTCCTGCTCCATTAGACACGGATTGTTTCGGGAGGGGAAAATTGGTTTGGAAATTGTGTTGTATATTGTTCAAATAAAAACATGCATAGCATAGAGAGAGGACCGGGTCTCGAAATGTCCTCTGGGCGCAGGTTTGACTGGAATCTGTTATGAAATGTTCAGTCCTGGGAAACATTCGGAAAATTGATTGATAATTGGACAAAGCATTTTCAAGACAAATGTTCTGGTGAATGACCATACGTATAATGTGTTTGGAGGTAAGAAACTGACTGAGGCGTAACGAAACAACCTTCATGGAGGCCCTAACATAATGGCAACACAGTTCCTCATATGTATCTACTAGTCACATGAGTATCTCTCTGGGTTAGACAAAATTCTCTGCAGTATCTGAAAGCAAGATAATTATGGACACAGTCACCAGACCAAGAAGCTAAGCATAAGGTGAGATCTGATAAGCAGCATATTAACAAGAATTGTGATGAACCTATTGTTGAAGAGCAGTAAAGAGCGTGAGGAAACCAAGGCCATTCATGTGCATTCGATAATAGATTCTAATCATAAAAAAGCCACGTGTCACACTTTTGTCTCATAATTGCACCTATTGTGCCGTAACTGAGTGAAATATACTCAGTCGCGCACTCATAGTCTGTTACTGTGACCATCTTTTTATAACATGTCATCATAACAGGTCACCTGACAAAGGAGAATATTATAGAGCAGAAGAAGAAAGCCTGATTAGGCATGCAATATTATGAACATAATTTTTTAAAACAAATATTTTCTTTACAAATATGATGTCAATAATAAAAATAATAATAATTATAACAATTATTATTATTATACAAGTCACCTGACAAAAGATAGTAATAATAACAATAATAATAATAATATAGATAATACCAATTTAGATAATTAATGAATTTTTATTGTTGCTATTATTATTATTATTATTATCATGGCACTTGACAAAAAAATAGCAATAATAATATATAATAAGTATTATTATTATTACATATTTAAAGCCTGCAATATTATTAATGAAACCCTGTAAAGGCATACAATATTACAAAATTTTCTACACAGATGATCATTGGACATGGCTGTCAATCTTTAAAAAAATTATTAAATTCCATAATATGCAACGATAATTATATAATATTGAATGATGTAGTTACTGAATCAGTCGTTTTTATTTATAGTCATTTTGTCCTATAAAGTTTTCTGCTGAAATCTCCTTTCATAATGTACTGCATATGAATGACAGAATTATTTTTATGCATACTATGGATCGTTATTGCTATCAACTATAATTCGTTCAAAGTAGGTTATTCAATATTGTTGCGTGGAGAAGCAAACTAATTACAGAACACATCTCATGTAAAACGACTAATCTCACATATAGCCCGCAGTGCAGCCACGTTTTTTGCTATTTTCTTGATCCCAAAAGTAATTACATTTCCCTCTAGATTGAGAGAGTGGGGGAGAAGTGAGAGAGAGATAGAGAGAGCTAAAGATACAGAGGGAACTGCTAAGCCACTCCTCTAACTAGATATGACCTTCATTTGAAAAATGGTATCTAAAGACTCAATTAGGCCGATAAGCATTATTAGCCTTGTTTGGACGGTGGATACGTTTGATAAGTTAAAACCTTCATATACTGTAGGTAGTTAATATACTGAGCAATACCATTATGAAACCATACGTTAAAGTGTCATACAATATCGCCCTTGTTTTTTTTTTTTTTACAAAGACCTGTACGGCAATTTACAAAGCTCGATTCAAGCATTAGCTAGTGAGAGTTCACTGGTCAACCAGCAAAAACAAACACTGTAACCAGTTTGTGCAATTAACAGAAGTGTTACCAATGTAAAACCAATGTAAGACCATCTTAACTGGAATTAAATATGTTCCAAACTGGTCTAAGTTGTATTTTCAGCAGTGCACTAAAATAAATAAATACAATGTAAAATAAATTAATTAATTACATTTAAATAAATGTATATTTAAAGGTATCAATTATATGTATTCACGTTAAAATATTGTTTAAATTGACAGAATCAACCAACAAAGTAGTTTTAAGGGTCAGATAGGTAGAAAAACTGTAGCTAAACACTTTTTTACATTTTACATTGTAAGGTCCAGTTTGGTTATATTTACATGATGAACTACAGCGTGTTTAAGTTGCATGTGTAACATAATCTAATCCATTTTATATGAGACAGATTCATATTCAAAAACTGTTCAGTTATGAATCTTTTATTGTGAGAGAATGGCTGACAAAGACAAAAAAATTCGGATCCACCTAAATTATTGATAGAGACTAATAAAGGGTTTCTTGACATTGGTAGGGACATGCTGTCCATCGTCAAATCCACACCGATGCATTCTATACCTCATGAGGCACACACACCAACTAATTTGTGGAATTCAGATGGAAATACAAGTTGTTCTAGCATGTTCGAGAGCTTGTTTCTCCCCCAGTCACCCCTCTTCCCATCCTGGGTCTGGGCTAGTGAGAGTCTCTAGGCTAGTGACTGTCAGAGCTGGAGGTCTTCACATGGGTGGATGTGATTGACCTTGACAGGCTGTTTGTTCATCTTCCACCTGGGTACGCTCACAAGCCTGAACTCTACTTGGCTCTGAACATCTCTCTTACCGAGGAAACTATAAACCTTTAATTATACAAAAATATATTAACACTTCAACTGGTACTGCCTGGGAAAACCTGAATTACAAAAAAAAATCCCACATACTTTTATACATTTGGTGACAACGTGCCCCAAATTATGAGGAAAAAGTTGTCAATGGGACCTGCCTATGAAGTTAATATATCAGTATTTCTTCACGTTTTGACTAAAAGCCCTAATGAATGCTGTTTAGTAAAGAACCTTGAATGCAAATAAACCAGTACAGACGTGACTGAATATGACTGCAAATAACGATTGATTTTGCACTCCTGACATAAATTAGGAAATTACTGTCACTGAGTTTTAAGTATTTTTAATGATACAATTTGTCAAGATCAAATAAGAGTGTGATGATAATAGCGTGCAGTTTAATGCAAACTACAATAATCTGGGGCAATTTTTGCAGGTAAAGAGGTTAATCAGCCTTTTTTATTTATTTATTTATTTCATAAAATTTTTTTATTTAGCCAAATTTGAACAGTAATGATAAAATTATAGTGAAATATAAAAGGTAACATAGAAAAATATAAATTGATTTGTCTTGGCCAATAAATATTTACATAAAATCCAAATATTTAATTTACAATATATTAAGCAATAATTTAAAACACAATTATATCAATTTGTAGCAGAACAAAAGATTTGGGTACATTTTACAAGAAAACACTATTTCAGGCTTTATAATTCAAAATATAAAATTTTCATTTTTAGTTCAATGTGTTAACTTGCCGTTTCTTTGGAATTATTTGCTACATTTACTAGCAATTTATTTTCTTTAAATGTATGCATGTGTTTGCAATTTATTTTTACAATAATTTTGATATATTTTTTGTTAGTACATTACAATTCACAAAAAAATATATATCCAATTTAAAACAGCTTGAAATTAGGCATTTGATAAATTAGGTGTGTGACAACTAGCCCCAGTGTTCCTTATACAGTTTTTGCATGAATAACATCCCTCAGCCACACACTCTCTGAGAAGCACTCCTATTTGTCTTGTTACTAAACCTCTTTGTGTAATATTTTTCTCATGAAAGCACATCAATTCTTGCACTTCATAGAAATCAATTGTTAGTAAACTCACTCGTTGCACAAAAAAAGAGCTTAAATTGGTGGTTTCATGTGTGGCTGGTGTAACAGGGATGTCAGTGAGTCTGGAGAGACCGTGATGGAGTGTCATACAATGGTAACACAGCACAGCTGCATTTAAAGACCAGCCCTAATGAGGATAAATGTTCCACAGCACATGTCAAGGTTCACTGTATCGGTACACAGGCCACATCATTTAGCTAGGTGAACACAAACACACAGGAGGGGACACAACAGGGCCCTTCACCATACTATACCTTATCAGTGGTGCTTGCCAAGGGAGGCATCACTACTATTGCTCATACTCATGGTTAGGGTTTCAGAAAACACCTAACCATGAGTATTAACCACCTAGAACACACTAGAAACCATCAGCAACACCCTAGCAACCAACTAGAACACCCTAGCAACACACCTCATAGCAACAAGCTCTTGCACAAACACCATTCACATTTCCTTCACACATCAAGCCAGTTGTTTACAGTTCAGCGAGTGTCTCTATCTCTCTACTGTACTACTATTAACTCCCTTAGGGCGTACAGTGAATGTGACACAAACTGCTTTCCGGAGGTGTGCTGTTTTGTTGCTGCTGGTGTGCATGTGTGTATGTGTGTGTGTGTGTGTGAGCGCTAGGTTTGGGGTTATGCGAGTGTGCTGTATAGGTTGCTACTATAGGGGTCATATGATGCGATTTCAATTTTTCCTTTCTCTTTGGAGTGTTACAAGGTCTTGGTGCATAAAGAAGATCTGTAAAGTTGCAAAGACTAAAGTTTCAAATCCAAAGAGTTCCCCTTTGGGAACTCGAGCTGCGTCGGAAAATGCTAGGGGAACGCCTTCAGCGATACCAAGCTCTGAATCATATGTGTAATCAGTCCAATCGATGGGCGAGACGTCAGAGGCGGGTGACATCATGACCAGGAAGCTTTAAAAGCACGTGAGGTGCAGCTGGCATAAGCTTTCTGTAATTCAGCAAAGCTCTCTGGGTGTGTCGGTCACGATCTATGTTCTGTGAGTTGTCTGTCCAAAGTTACACACGCATTCAGCAAAAAAAGTATAAAGCTCCAGCAAGGAAAAAAGATGTCTAAAGCAAAGACAAACAAGGGCGAAAGCAGATCGCGTTATAGACTGTGTGTTCCTCCCTGCCCACGCTACATCACGAGCGGGGATACACACAGTTTGTGCATGGTCTGCTTGGGAGCGGAGCACGCAGGGTCGGGTCTCGAGGGGGCCGACTGCCCACAGTGTGAGCGGTTGCCACTGCGTTTGCTTCACTTCCGGAAGGCTCTCTTTGAGGAGGGAGCCTTCACCAGCGTTCCTCATGGTGCTGGCTCCACTTCCGCCGAGGTGGAGCGGCAGCTGCACTCGTGGGGTTCGCAGCTGGATCTGGTGGGGGGAATGGAGACGGGCGAGTCCCTATCTTCTTCCTCACCTGCCAGATCCACTACCTGCTCGCTGGGATCGGAAGCCCGTTCTGCGGTTTCTTCCCCCCGGAGAGCGGGCTCAGTGCTTCTCCTATCTTCCTCCTGCGAGGTTTATGTGGAAAGCGTTGAGGAATCGCCCCCTCAATCCCCACAATATGAGGAGCTATTGGAGGTAGTTACTCGTGCGGTTGCCAAGCTGAACATCGAGTGGCCCGCAGAGAAACAGGCTGAACCGCAGAAAAGTAAACTCGATGAACGCTTTCTGCGTGCTAAGCCGCTACCTGCCGTTTTTCCCCGATCTCCACACCGAGGTGTCGAGATCGTGGAAGAAACCATTCTCGGCCCGCTTATTCATCCCCGCCTCTGATTATTATTGAAATCTGGCGGGGCTGGGTGAATGCGGTTACAGAGCGATGCCCCGGGTAGAGCAGACATTTGCGAGCTATCTGTCGCCCGGCGCGGCATCGTCTCTGAAGGCTCCGGTCTTGCCCTCCAAGCCGCTGCGAACCACCTCACCGCTGGTGGGCAAGGGATACTCGGCAGCGGGTCAGGCTGGTGCGTGTCTGCACACTATGTCAGTGTTACAGGCGTACCAAGCCGACCTGCTAAAAGAGCCCGATATGAAAGAGAAGGACAGGGTCTGCCTTATGGATGTCCCGCTTGCACCTTCTGGTCTGTTCGGCGACGCCATCAATTCCGTCGTCGACAGATACCAGGAGGCTTGTAAACAGGCGGCGGCATTCCAGCGGTTCCTCCCTCGCCGCTCTCTAGCTCTGGGGGCTGCTGGGCAGGAGGGGGGCAGCCCCAGTCGGGTACCAGCTCCTCATATAGGGAGGTCCAAAAACAGAGCGTTGCCTCTCGTGCTCCCCCGCAGCGGGACTGAGGATGGCGGCACTCTAAGTCGGGGGCTTCTAAGGCGAGGCCCGATCTGAGGGTCGTGCTTAAGTCGAGGAAGCCCTCGACGAAGCGGCCATGACAGACATGAATCCAGGACTGCTGAGGGCGGCCCCTACCGGGGAAGAGCGGGGTGCACCGCATCACACGGTGTCCGTCTCTCCTCAGCGCACTCAGGAAACCGTTCTGCCAACCCGTGGACGCAGGTGCATCCACGGGCGGACGAAAGCGGTCACTTTAGCGAGGTTTTCGCCAGTATTTGCCGGCCGGTAAACATAGACACGAGCTGAAGAGCTCGCCAACCCTTTTGGGGATCTACTCGCGCGCTATCGCTTTTGGCTGTATCTGACAGGTCGCGCTTCAAGGCGCACACCAGCTAGACAGCTCAAATACACACAGAGCGGTCTCGAGAGGACTGGTTGCGCTTGAGTAATATATTTAGCAGCGTGGAAACTACTATGCCAAATGTATCGCGTATGGGTCCTGCAAAAGTGTAGAAGAGAGGCGATCGCATTCAGGTCGGACGTCTCGCTCTGCAGCCCTTAGGGAGTAGGGAGGGTTCCTTACATTAGTGGAGCCCGAGCAGGCTCTGGGGTAACTGGTAGAAAGGAAAGAAGTGGCATACTCTCTTTGAGGACGGCGGAGGGCATCGAGGTGTGGTCCTCTTCGACAGGAGTCCAGGGACATTACGTAACAGCCGGTAGGTACGAGGAAGAAGGCGAGGAGGAGCAACGGTCGAGTTTCAAACAGAAAGCGAGACAGAAGGATGATGGAGGGAGAAGACCCTGCAGACTTGGCTGAGGCTTCGTCTGTACGCCTTTCCACCGATCGCTCTGCTCCCAGGAGTTCTAGAGAGAGTACGTCGGGACGGGGTACGTCAAGGCGGTCTGGTTGCCACTGAGGAATTTAGAGGAGGGGCGGGCAAGGACATATAGATTGGCCAGGATTGAGTACTGGGATCGACGGACCTGATTTCTCTCCTCGACGGCACTCCATGGGAGGTCCTGTCAGGAGAGATCTCCTCTCACAGACGGAGGGTATGATCATCCACCCCCGCCCAGAGCTGTGGAAATTGTGGGTGTGACCCCTGAGGGGCACAATCATCAGCTCTGGGGCCTCAAACGAGAAAAATAAAGAGGCTTTGCTTGAGACCATCCTACAATCTAGATGCTCCGGCTCAACTGGAGGAGGAAGACTGTAACGCGGAGGACTAGAGGAAGGAAAACCTACGGGATTCATGGTGTGAAGAGACGCCGACAGCTTGACCAGTTAATCTGCCCGGATTGGTACGGTTGGAGAGAGAGAAGTCTGGCGTTCTTGCCGGCCCGTTTCTAACTGGGGGTCAAACGCCACTACCCCCCCCTGAAGGTGCTAAGTAGGAGGCGGCTATAGCAGCACTACACGGCCGGGCCCGAGGCTTGATGGTGCCCAATCGAAGTGGGCAAGGACCACTGGTTACCACAATTTCGCTCCGGACAACGAATGGTGTGGCGAAGCTGAGTCTGAGGCCTCAGGTACGATCTGGGTCCCTCTTGGGGAAGCAAAGAGAAGGCGTGGGTGCCTAGAAAGGATGGTACTCTGATGCGTCCGTTTGAGCCTATAGAAACGGAGCAGATCATGATCGTCTTCTTAGTGGACCGGGGGGGTTAAAGATTGCAGGCCCTTATGCTGGCCCCTTCTATCTCGATAGTGTATGGGCGGAGGACGAGGAGGAAGAGGCGCAGAGGTATGGCCACAGATAGATAGTGCTGTGGGAGACCCTCGGGGTGAGGGGCTAATGGTCGCCTAAAAGTCCTCCTGCAACACCACGGCCTGTCGATACGCAGGCTGTGTACCTCACTCCATTCAGGGAGCCCAACCAGGTAAGAGGCCCCTTAAACGTAGTGATGTGGTCCACAGAGATACGTCCACAGAGACTGGCCATGGTGGAGAAAAGAGCGGACCAAACGGTGTGTGCTAGCGTCCCCTCATGAGAGGCGTCATCTGCTTCAAGAAGACAACTCAGAGGTGGATAGTGAATACCTTCTGTTGCTATTGAGTCCTATGTTCTCACATCACACATTGGGGGTCAAGGCTTTTTCACTTCAAAAAGAAGTGTGGCGGCCTCCAAGGCTTTTCTGGCAGGAGTTCCTATGCAGGACATTTGCAACGCTGCAGGATGGTCTACGCCCCTTACTTTCGTCAGGTTCTATGACCTAGATTTGCGAGCCACTTCAGGCCCCTCTGTTCTCTTGCCATAGATGTGCTCTTCCACACTAGGCAGGGATCTGCAAGTCTGGCGGCATGGGCATTCTCATTCCCCTAGCGTTTTTCCGACGCAGCTCGAGTTCCCGAAAGGGAACGTCCCAGGTTACGTATGTAAACATGGTCCCGACGGGGGTTCTTTTTTGACGAGAGCGGCGTTGCAAGGCCATACTTCGGACTCCCGACTAGGGCTTGCTAACCCTAGAAAGCTAAGCCAGCTGCACCTCACGGTCTTTTAGCTTCCTGGTCATGACGATCACACGCCTCCTGACGTAATAGATCCATCGATGGACTGATTACACAAGGATTCGAGAGCTTGGTCGTATTGACTCGAAGCGTTCCCAATATACCGTTTTGCGGAGAGCGAGCGTCTATTCCGGTCGGGAACCATGGGTTACATACGTACCTGGGGAACGATATGTTTTATAAAAGTTAAGGCGTCAACACGCCTTACTAAAAAGACTGCTCGTTCTAACACGCCCCCACAGGTCTACGTCACGATGTGGGAAGATGCATAACACCGCCCAAATGTTCATGCAAAAGAAAGAAGGCGCAACTTTGATTCTCACTGTAGTATTGCTGTTGCTGTGTGTTTTGTTGTGAAAGCGAAACTTTTTTGTTTGGACTTCCAAAAGAGGACGATATCTGCTTCGTCATGACTGGAGCTGATCCGTGTTGGTTGCTGAGGAAATACATCAACTTAGAGCTGTGTGGCATCATTCCGGATTTTTTATTTATATTGGCTTTCACCGTGGATGAAGCGGAGTCCAGCCGGGGTCGTCACATGTGGTGCCGCAAGCCCGCCGGCCTCCACCAATCAAGCCGACTGGCTACTTGGAAGACACGACTAGAAATCGTGGTTAAGTTGTATTTACAAAAAAAAAAAAAAAACCCCCCCCCCCCCAACTGTTCCAGAACAGTTCAACACAAATATGAAGATGTGTGCAGAGCATTTTATGGAGAACTGTCTCCTGATCCTGGTAGAGTAGACTACAATGCCGGCTGTTCTGACGCACAGTCTGTAAGTACATTTTCATATTTAAAAGATTTGCCACTGATGATTCAAACGCGAGTTTTGAGTAGTGTAGATTAGCGCTTGTTGTTTGTCATTTCTTCCGATCACAAATGCAGACATGGTTTTAGTTTTACACGGCGCGATGCAAAACAGCGCATAAAAAGACATATAAGCAGTATAATCCGTATTATGTCCCCATTGGATGCCAACAACTGCCAGGTTGTAATGGGTTTTATTGGTTGTCTGGTCCGTGATGGGAGACGGCAATCACATTATGGTAAGTGGTGTTACATTTCCGACGAGTGCTTGAGGTGTTTGGCCAATCACAACACACTGGATAGGCCAATCAGAGCACACCTCGCTTTTCAGACCGATGAGCTTGTAAAAATCAACGCGTTTCAGAAAACCGGGGCATAGAGAAACAATAATGTACAGTATGTGGAAAATATGTGTTTTTTTAACCTTAAACCGCATAAACATTTCATTACACCAAATACACAAAAAGATGTTCTTTTAGAACATCATTGACCCTTATATGAATGCCACTGTCCAAGCAGAGCGTTTGACTGAGATGTAAAGAGACGCAGTGTGTGTTTAGGATGGACAGGTCACTTAACATGCAGCCTTCCAAAACAAACAGCAAGCAACACAACGGGCCTTTACCCCTGCAGCAGTTGTCAGAGAGACGGAGCGAGAGAAACGAGAGAGAGAGATAGAGAGAGCACATCTCCAGAGGTTTGCAGACAGAACTCTGCCTCCAGCTGAAAACGGGAGACTATCTGAGCGATAAAAAGACAGGAGAGGGATGGAGAGGCTGAGAGAAGGAGTTAAAGCCAGCTTGAGAAGGAAGGGTAACTAGAGTTGCTGGGCGATATAGCTATAAAATATCTATATGTCTCTCAGTATTTTTCATCTTTTTTATGATCTTCAATACAACTGTGGTTGCAGGAATGTTCTGATGGGTAACAGAGAGAGAGCAGAGAAGAAAGAATGCTGAATGCCATTAATAAAACTGTTCAGGTTAGCAGGATAGGGTAATTTGGTGTAACTTCTATCAAAATTCATCCTGCACACATGGGCACGATGCATGACAATTAAAATGAACAAAACTAGGATGACTAAAAAAAAAAAAACAGGCTATATCCTAAATTTTTCGTACTGAGGCACAAAAATTCAAACTGAAAAAAAAAAAAAATATTGACGAAAAAAAATGGGGAAAATCATGAAGAATAATAAGGAATAATTTTTACTTCTATGCACAAATAAAACTATTCATATCAATAAATAGCAACATATACATATAACTTTTGGCTCACGGAAAATCTTCCACCTACTTCAATTTAAACCTTAAATGCAGTTGCTGCTACATTTTGAAGTATAATTTGTTGTACAAGTCATTTGAAATTAAATTATATTAAAAAACAGAGTTGAATCTCATATAACTTAAAAATGAAGTTTAAATTGGTTAAATTATTTTGATGAGCTAAAGTAATGGACATTACATATGTTACCAAGACAAAAAATTGTAATAGTTGTGCGAAAAGAAAGGATAGAGAAACTAGTTAATTACATGGCTTCTTGGAAACTTAATGGCTGAATAAAAAAAACATTAAAATTATTGTAATATTCAATATGTCACTTAATTTTATATCACAAATATTCAACATACTCAGTTTGAAGTAGAGTGATGGAGAAATGAAAGGAAAAATAATGAATATAGTGGAGATGCTGCATTTACTGGCTATTAAAGTCAACGTAAAGGGTGTTTTAATGATAAGGCACTTTGGTATTATAAATCATTGAACGGTCTATAGCATATAAAACTCCAGGGCAAATTAGACGAGCTCCCTGCTCAAATTCCCTAATCAATATACAGTGAGTGGCTCATGAGCTCCTGAAGAAAAAGACGCTTGCTGATTCAGAAATTCTGGGTCTGTAACAGAGGTGAAAAAGTAGTTCAAGGGCTACTTTCATGTTTGTATTACCATTTTCTCTTTCGACTGTATAGGAAGCAGCGAGTTTCCCTCCTCCCGCTTCCCCCAAAGCTTTCTGTTCCATCTCTCCTCACACACATTCACAAAGCATATCATTACACACAATGGGGTTTTTATCACAAGCTGTCATGAAATACTGCTGGATTTGAATAGGAATTTAATTAGGCGTTCTGTGGGTTCGCACAACACTCTAGAAATCTCTCCTGTCTTTTTTTTTTAAAGACACACACACACACACACACACACACACACACACACACAACCAACCGGCTCAACTGCACACATTTTCTGGACTAAAAATGAATAGAATATGAGAACAGCTTTATGAATAAATATTTACATTACATGCACCAACACACTAACTTTTGCAACTGGAGGTTTCAGCATCACAGATGAAGAAAGTAATGAAGGTAGACGTGCAACGTCAATGCAGAAGGAAAATCTTGTAGACATATGAGTTTTGCATTACATTCTACATTAAAATTGTGTTTTTCTTTGGACCCTGCAGTCGTAGTAGCCCCAAATCCTGAAATAATCAATCAAAGTCTTGAATAACTGTCACGGACAAATTATATTACTGACAGTCTCTGTATAACTAGTCAGCTGGGAATAACAGGTCCAAAGCGAAATGCTATTTTCCATTGACTTGACCAAAATTTGATGACATACACTGTAAAGTATATATTTAAAAATATTACATTTTTACAACAAATATTACTTTTTATAGGACTTGCAATATTAAATATTAAGGATAAAAAAACTGTTTTATGAGTATGCTAAGCCATGATCAGCACTGTAAAAATTCTAGCATTGCACATTTCTAAACCCCCATAAAAGGACAGACAAGGGGTTCTCTACCATGGCAGTTGTTGACCTGGAAGAGAGATCTGGCAATTCTCTCTGCTGGAAAATCCAGTTTA
The DNA here is from genome assembly GCA_018155175.1 of Sinocyclocheilus anophthalmus. Lineage (NCBI taxonomy): Eukaryota > Metazoa > Chordata > Actinopteri > Cypriniformes > Cyprinidae > Sinocyclocheilus > Sinocyclocheilus anophthalmus. Next base: position 262,426 of record JADLZN010001429.1, read on the forward strand.
AGCAAGTAACAGTGTTTTAGATAGTAGATGGTTTCTAGCTGGTTCAAGGTACACGGTGGCTGGTCAACCACAAGCTAGGACCTGCTAGAAACCAACAAGCATGATCCAAAGCATTGCTATAAACTTAAGCCAGAATTTATATAAGGGAGAGAAGCATCTAGCAAAAAACCTAAAATCTACAAAAAAAAAAAAAAAAAACAAAAAAAAAAAATGCCATTAATATAATCAAATCAAAGAGTTTTCACAAAAAAAGCATAATTTGTTTTTATCCTAAAAAAATATTTTTTTTTTACAGAATGTTTTTTTAAATGCTACAGTAAAAACCTGTTAATTGTAAGTTATCCTACCATATATGGTAAAAATTGTAAATGGTTTAACAATTTAACTGTAAAATACGGTCAAATTTATGGTTTTTGCAAATAAAATAAAGTCTCTATGACACACCACCTGTGTATTATTTTTTTTATTCTTAAGTGTACATTTTCGAAATTGAGTTTTATACATCATCTAACAACTGAATACGTAAGATTTCCATTGATGTATGGTTTGTTAGGATAGGACAATATTTGGTTGACATACAACTATTTGAAAATCTGGAATCTGAAGGTGCAAAAAAAATCTAAATTTTGAGAAAAATCGCCTTTAAAGTTGTCCAAATTAAGTTCTTAGCAATGTATATTACTAATCAAAAATTACGCTTTGATATATTTATGGTAGGAAATTTACAAAATATCTTCATGGAACATGATCTTTACTTAATATTCTAATGATTTTTGGCATAAAAGAAAAATCGATAATTTTGACACATACAATGTATTTTTGGCTATTGCTACAAATATACCCCAGCGACTTAAGACTGGTTTTTGTGGTCCAGGGTTGCATATCACTATGAATTACATGGTTATATGCCATCCCTTAATACATGAGTCATTGTTTATTTTATTTATTTATTTTTAACTATGAATTTCTGGCAGCATAGGCCTACATTACAGCTGTCATTTTTTTAACAGTAAAATAAAGCATAACCTAGATATTTTTTCACAGTGTAGCGATAAAATTAGCAAGATTAGCAAAATTAGGCTTAGCAAGATAATGGAGTTGCCTATTTTGTTCCAAAAATGTTTTAAAAACGGATTTCCACCCCAAAATGCTATGCATACATAATTACTTACTTAAAGTCAGCGTAATATAAAAATGTGAGAATCCTCCTGTGATGTATATGCAACGTATGTGGCTGGCCACATTTCGCAACTCAACGACACATGAAATGCTTGCGTTGAAAGTTAGAAGCGTTCGCATATTTGTGTTCATATATTTACACAGAGTATGTTTTGGGCCTATGCGTAAACCTACCTAGTTTCTCTCTCTCCCTCCTTCTCCTGAAGTGCTCCTGCCTGCATTTCATAGACAAAATGTCCTCTATATCAGCTGTCAAAGTGGTTAGGCACTGGCTTGAATCTTTATCTGCAGCTTGAAGTCCAATAAAAAAAAACTGCCCTACAGGTTCGATATCTTTTCCCTTTCCACGCGGCGCAGGAGGAGGAAACGTAAAGCTTCTAACTGCGCTCATTTAGAAGCGAAGAGAAGGTTATCCACCTCCTTCCACTGCAGCCAGAAGAACTCACAGAGATAACGGAAAACACACACTCACACACACGCACACACACACACACACACCACACACACACACAAAAGTGGTGCTTTTAATTAGTCAAGTCACTCTAATGAATGTTGGGTGGGATGGGGGGTGTATAAGATGAGAATTGGCCACAACGACTTTTAGTAAACAAATCGTTATTGAACCATTTTCTCTCCACCCTCTCTTGGATAAGCATTAGCATGGCCATGCGGATTTTCAAAGCACACAAACATTAACAAAAATTACTGATTCATAAATGCATTACATTAATAAGCAGTGGCAGAGGAACATTTAGTAGAATTTCTAAAGTCACATCCAAATAAAGCCATTAGAAATTACCAGTAAATGAGCTATTCACCATGAATAATGAATTCCGTTTTCAAACTGAATCACTCAGGGCACGTTCGATTAGGCTACTCATTCATACAGAATAAAACGCCGATGCTGCATAAAACGCTTTCGTAAGCCTCCAGTTTGCGCCGTCGGCAGGCAAAGTAAGATTTAAAGGGGTCATATGATGCGATTTCAATTTTTCTTTTCTCTTTGGAGTGTTACAAGCTCTTGGTGCATAAAAAAGATCTGTAAAGTTGCAAAGACAAAGTCTCAAATCCAAAGAGATATTCACTGTAAAAAATTGCAAACCCGCCCAAATGTTCACGCAAAGAAAGAAGGCGTAACTTTTATTCCCGCTGTAGTATTGTTGACGCCGCTGCCATGTCGTGAAGACGCTGCGTTTCGTTGTGAAAGCGAAACTACTTTGTTAGGCCTTCCAAAAGAGGACGATATCCGCTTCATCATGATTCATTCCTGGAGCGATCCGCGTTGGTCGCTGAGGAAAGACATCAACTTCGTGCTGTGGATCACCGGATCGGCTTTCACCGTGGACGAAGCGGAGTCCAGCCCGGGGTCGTCACATGTGGCTGCTGCAAGCCCGCCGGACGCTCCTTCATCGAATCCGCCGGCCGCGCCGTTTTCAAGCCCACCGCCTCTGCTCACTCTAGGCCACCGGCCGCTTCACTCTTGCTGCCGTGTGTTTCGTGTGAAAGCGAAACTACTTTGTTTGAACTTCCAAAAGAGGACACGACTAGAAAGTGGTTAAGTTGTATTTACAACACTTTTCCAGAAAAGTTCAACCCAAATATTCAGATTTGTGACTGTTTCCTGATACTGGAGAGTAGACTACAATGCCGGCTGTCTGAACTCACAGACTGTAAGTAGTTTTTATATTTAAAGAATTTGCCACACTGACGATTCAAACGCAAGTTTTTAGCAGTGTAGAGTAGCACTTGTAGTTGTCATTTCTCCGATAACAAATGCAGACATGGTTTTGTTTACGCGGTGCGATGCAACGCGTTAAAAAGACAGTATAAGTCATTATAAAATTAGTAATTATGTCCCCACTGGATGCAACAAATCTCGTTTATTATGGGTTTTAATGTTTTTGTCTCGTCGAGTCGTTGCTCCGGCCGGACAGGGTATCACAATATGGTAAAGGGTGTAACATTTCCATCTCACGCTTGAGATATTCTGCCATTCACAACGCACTGGATAGCTGGCCAATCAGAGCACACCTCGCTTTTCAGACCGATGAGCTTTGTAAAAATCGACGCGTTCAGAAAGGCGGGGCATAGAGGAGAAAACAATAATGTCCAGTATGTGGAACAATAATGTTTTGAACCTTAAACCGCATAAACATTTTCATTACACCAAATACACAAAATAATGTTATTTTTAGCAACATCATATGACCCCTTTAAATTTTCAAACTTGCCTGTTGTGCGTTTACACACTCGTGCGCTAATAGAAGCTCTGTCTTCATACAACCACTTGATTTTCTGCAAACCCATCTTCCAGGAGAACTGCTTAAAGAGTTGTACATAATTACACTTTACTGATCGGTGAGTGCCCACAGCGTGCTCACAGACAGCGTTTTATTTGCACACTTCAATTTGTTGTTATTTCCGCTAACTGCACCGCACTAGTGCCTGGGTTTTGTACAGCGACACAATGACTTACACCACCCACAGAATGTTTGGAAACCAGTGTCTTTTTTTTTTTATATATAAAAGAGTTGAAAGGAATTTAGCAGCTCCCAGTAAACTAAGCTTTGACTGCTACAAGGTTCCTGACTCACAAGTCACAAAGGTGAACTGATACTCATCACTTACAGGTTAACAGTGCAACCTGTAAACAGAATGTTCAACGGAATGAATAACAGAGTCACTTAAATATCTGCATTTCTGAACATTTTTATCACACATTTCATGAACTATTTGAAACATAAAATGTTTCATCTTCTTAGAAATGAGAAAAATGGGTCCAAGGCAAACTCCAGTGTTAAAATAGATGAAAGCCTTTATTTAAACACTGATTAAACGTAGAAATATGAATTTAGAAGAAAAACTAAACATTAATTAAGCAAAAATAAAAGACTGCAAACCGGTATTGTTATTACTAAAACTAAAACAGTAACACTTCACACTAATGTTAAACTTATTAACTAATGTTAACATTATTAACTAGATTAGTTAATACAGTATGAACTACAGTAACAAAGTATTTCTATGTTAATTTCAACATTTACTAATATATTATTAAAATCAAAAGTTGTGTTTGCTAATATTTAATGCCTCAGCTAACAAAGAAAAATGCATATACAGTGAAAGGAAATAAATCTGGATACCCAACTGTATTGCTATGTAGTTAACAATAGACTTTATTGCAAAAGTGTTACCTCTAAAACTACTAAAAGTATTTTTGTTAGCTGAATAAAGATGAAATGAAACATAAATATATTTGAAAATAATAACTATACTAAAAAAAAAATAAACAAAAATAAAAATCTAAACAGAATACCCTCAAAAAACTAAAATTAAAAGGAAAAAAATAGCACAAAATAATAAAACTAAAAAAATAATACTAAAAATAAACAGAGTACAAACAACGTGATCACCGTACAGGGAATAGTAGTGTTATCATTCTTATCACAAAAATCGGGCCAAACAAGGGTAACAGTTTGAGTAGTGTAGTAATATGATATATATATCTATATATATATAGAATAGTATATATATATATATATATATTGGAATTGTGGAGTGGGCTGATTGGCTCCGAGAAAAGAAGCGTAAAAGTTTTTCATACCAGTGGGTGAATGTAGGACATTTGGTCCATTTGTGTTTCAACCTTGGCAAACAAGAATCTATGGTTAAGAGGCTGTCTACATTACAATGCATACGAGGCTCTAGAAGTATCTGAGAATCACGCAGATTTAAAAGCAGATCACCGTTTCTTTGGAGTGGGTTTACAGGCCCTGTGCTGCTGTAAAGCCTTGCTCGTGAATCTATCAAGAGGTGATAGATCTCAGTCCTTGGAGTCTAGTTTGCGGCAATGACCAAACTGGCTTTTAAATATATACAGGATGACGGCATAAAGTACAGGGATCTTTACAGAGATCTTTTGACCTTTGATTTACATGGTGAGTAAGAGATTAATTTGAAATAAAAAGTTCAGATTCATCATAATCCCACCAGAAACAGCAAGGGTTTTTATTAGCAAGGAACAAACCAGCAATGATGGACTGGGACTAAAACTCACTAAACAGGCACTCACTAACAAGTTCATCGCTAGTATTAAATACACTTTCGATCTTAATGAGTGGCACTGAATTTTACTGAACGTTACTTTAAATATTATTGCCCTCAACCGTGAACATTTCTCCTCTGCAAGTTTCAGCAATCGTCTAATGTTTGGATATTTGCTAGTGAGCTAAATCTAAGGCTCTACACATCACATAGGTCTCAGTGACTGAACACCAAACAAATTTACTTGAAAAAAAAAAATCATATAGCGATTTATGCTAAATTGCCGTTTACTAGGGTTAGACAATTTGAGGGTATGTGTACATAAATATGCATCTTTTGACCATTTTGTAAATGACTGCTCCTCGCTGCTCAGTGAGCCGAATGTTAAGTGACTGGAAATCTGCTTTGCGCCAACTGTGAGCGTTCTTGTGGAGAAAGGCTAAGTTACTTAACTCTCCCAATGCGAACAATAGATCAACAGGCTCAAATGCTCTCACAGGCTTCAGTTGAGTAAACAAAATAGAGTGACCTTAACATAAATGCCAATCAGACCTCTGTCGTCTCATATGGTGGCATAATAAGGATGTGTCAGAAGTCCTCTAAGTAAATAGACTGTAAATGGCATGAATCCGTGTAGCTGCTGAGTACACCAGTGTTTTGCACAGGATTCTGTTTTTGCAGACCACAAATCACCAGAAAACCAGAGCAGACTTAAAATCGTGCTTCATCATAAATTATTAATCATTTCTTTGACTATAATAATCTAAAAAGAGTGGAATAATGTACACATATTGTAACGGTCCCCCAGTTTTAATAATTCAAAAATATATATTTTAGATATTTTATTATAATTCATAATTTCACATAAGGAAAAATGACAATACATAGGATCTGAATATTAACGCCATAAAAGACAAATCAAACCTTAAAGAATTCAGGGACAATCAAAGATATAAGAAACACTCGACAATAAATTCAAAGTAAATATCACGGTGTTAAAAATAATTAATTACAGTTTCATAGATTTTGTAGATTATGCAAAATGAGTCAAAGATTATGTAAATGTGTCTATTTATAATTAAAACAAATGCGAAAAAGTTACAGAGGACAAAGACAAAAAAAAGCATTTCCATGACCATCATTTCCGCCCAGTAAAATGAGAACAGTATATTGAGAAATAAAAAATGTAGAAAAGAAGTGATGTGAAGTGTGGCAAAGTATGGTGACCCGTACTCGGAATTAGTGCTCTGCATTTATCCCATCCAAAGTGCACTTCACACAGCATTGGTGACACAGCACCTGGAGCAGGGGCAGCAAATTTTTATGCGCAGGAGCCCGGCGGGGAGCTGTTGGGGGTTTGGTGCCTTGCTCAAGGGTCTTACCTCAGTCATGGTATTGAAGGTGAGAGAGAGCACTGTACATTCACTCCCCCCACTTACAATTCCTGCCGGTACGAGACTCGAACCTGCAACCTTTGGGTTACGAGTCTGACTCTCTAACCATTAGGCCACGACTTCCCCAAAATTCAGGGGAGAGCGCGAAGGCAGTCCCCCACTACCATAAATTATGCAGTTGAGATTCCCACATTTGGGGAATTCGCAGTCGAGATTCCCACATTTGGGGAATTCGCAGGAGTCAGCACAACTGGAGTGCAATGACTGAGCCTCACCCTGGGTGAACCACCTTCTTGATCATGGTGTCTCCCCTGCCAGGTAAATATAAATCAAATAAATTGATATGCAAGTTATGGAGATTTGTTTATGACTGTTCAAGGGGTAAGAAAACAAAACAAAAAAAACCTATAGGGGAACTTTTTTCAAAAATTTCCAAAAACACACAGTACCAAAAGTGCCCATAGCTGAAAAAACACCAATATGTCACTCTAGTAAATAACACTAGTCAATTTAGCAATAATGTAGATGCTATAAATGCTTAAGTGACTATTAATACAAATGGGGTTTGGCAACCAACCAACAGCAGTGGCAAAATCATTTCTATGGAACAAGTTCCGATGTGGGGGAAAAAACAGAGGGTTTTCTAGAAAGAAATCGTGAAAGGGTCATGTCAGTTGGCCAGATGTTTCTGGAATGGAGTGATTTAACACTCGCCGAGATTTTCAAGTACGTCAATAAGACTTGCTAACAGCCCCTGTCTGCATGTCTCTTTCAGTTACTCTCATGGAGACGAGGGCTCAGGTCGGGAGCGAGCCCAAGGTTGAAGGGGTTTCTTCTGATTGTCGAGGACATTTCTTCTGGTCTTAAGCCTCTCTGTGGCCAGGATAAAGTACCGGGAAATATGCGGTGAGCTGACGTACGCAACGGCAGTGAACCACCTCATCTGAATCCGCTGGGGCCTCTTGTCTTACAAGGACACAGGCTGGATATTCCCACCTGGCGTAAACACTATTGGACAGGCGCGGAATTGAAGAGCACTCTCTTCCCCTACACTCACTCAGATCAGCACGGCAGGCGCACGGCATGTGCACGGCATTCATTCACTCAGCTCGAATGTTCTCTTGCTTTATCTTTCTTTCTCTCACACTTTTTCCTCCTTCGTTTGTGGGAGTGGGAGAGAGAGAGAGCGAAAGCCTGTTGAATGTTCTCATGGTGAGTCTGCCTAAAGCTGCTCTATAGCATGATCAATATTTGACCTTCCACAGTATTATCATTCTTCTCTCCCTCTATTTTTCTTATTCCCCCGTTGGAGCCTGAAATTACATTCTCTGCTTAACGGCCGGGCCATTGAACAGAAGCTTCTCAAAATGCCCTGCCAACTACAGACAGAGAGAAAGAACGAACATCGGACAGGGTTCAGAATGAGAGCGCCAGCCGCCTCCGCGGATTCTGGGGAATAGAACAGCCTGTTATAGACGCAGAGCTGATGCAATAGAGTACAGCTGGAGTCAGCCTGGGCTAATAGTTCCTGCTCATGCCTCGGGCCTCTCCGGCCTCCCCTGCCACTAAACCTGGTACTGCTTATTAGATTGCGAAGTGGGTTCATCCGTTGAGCTAGCCAACCCTACATCGCCTGGCCCTCTCTTGTGCAATCAGAATCTTGTACATCTCCAACTTGTCAGCATTCCGGGTGTCCCCTTATGTCTATCTGCCCAGTTTATGGGGAAATATATAAATCAACATAAATAACCATAGGAAGATCAGATATCCCTTCCCGCAACGAGTAAGCCCCCACGCACCGATTAGGCGAGGAGAGGTCCCTTCAGACTCTCGCTACGTCCTCGATTGAGACAGTCAGAGAATGGACAATGCCGTTTCAGGGCTTGCCTTCATTCCTGGCTTTTCTGCCTGACTTTCCGGGCTGACGAACGTGTGCCATTTTCTTTTGCCAACAGCTCCCCGCTGTGTTTGGCCTAATCTGCCTTTTTTATCTTAGGACTAAATTTGTCTTACCCCCCCACGAGTGCAACCCAAGAATGACTGATCTACCCTGCACCTCCCACATGACAATAACAGAAAGGCTCTGAGCTGCCCCCCCACCCTCATTTCAAAGTGCCCTATGATTCGAACACACAGAGGGGCGCCATGGAGAGGATGCTAAACTCCACTGAGAGTGCCGAGTAGTAGGTTGTGAGTTTCCTGTGTGATAAAAAACTCTTAATTCTGAGGGCTTTAGATCATGCTGGTTTTAAATACGTTGGAATAGTAATCAAAGAAACATGAATAACCTAACAGGAAGCTGAAAAAAAAAAAAAAAAGGACATATATAATATTGGCTTTTGGGGGGCTCCAAGGCTTAATGGCAGAATGGAAAAAGATTACAGTACCCTCCTTATTGAAAATCCCCTTAGCTAGAAAGCAGTTCAGGTTCTCCACCGAGATATGTAATAACGCCCAAGGCGCATTCAGACCACTCAAACCGTAATTAAACACCCTACCATTACATGCTGCTCAACTATCAGTTGTGTGCTCTCATCCGTTATTTTGCTGACGGCGGCCCTGTCAAGTTGGGAGTGGGGTCGTTACTGAGAAACAGGCAGGTACCGAGAACCAATGAAGAGAGAACCATTAACGGACCACCATTCTGGAAGTACTTTACTCCAATAACATACGGCTCATAAAAGGTAGAAATGTAATTGCTCGGTCAGCTGTAATAAGGTCTTTTTGTTGTTATGAATAAAACCAACCGTGCAGACGAGGGCAGTAAGGTGGTGGCTGAGAGCACTTGAAACGAATGGGGGCCGAACCTAGAGGAGATCGGTTTTCAGTGGTAGAAGATCATACAGTTTGGTCTCCAGATAGGAGGACGATCTAATGTCTCGTACACTCTATCCTCGAACACTAAGGACAATCTGTCTCAGCAAAATCAGAATGGACGGGGCAGACCATTTTGGATTTAGAGGCAAGATAGGCGGGTTGGATGAGTCTGGTGTCATATAATTGTCGCATGTATCCGTTGCGTCCCGAGTTTCCCCAGACGAGAACGTCTCTAAACAACAGCAGGAAAAGCTCGTCCCGTCCAAAGTTTACTCATCCTTTTGAGAGCAGTCCATCTCAATCAACGTCGTAGAGGTACTTAGTTAGATTACCCAATCTGCTGGATGATAATTCTATGGACGGAAAGCGGCGATCCCACCCGGAAAATATTGCAGTGGACAAAATCCGTTCATTTGTATTTCACGCCAACACCGCGAATAGCGGGGAATCAGTTCTGCTCCCCCCCAGTTCCCTGGGAAAACAGAGGCTGCGGAGCCAAGCGCGCCTGCATGAACGCGGTTGCATGCTGGGGTTGCGTGTGTCATAATAATTCCCATCAGAGTGGCTCTTTTGATGTATATTGAAACGACAAACAGAGAGGAGGGACAGGCAGAAGCGCGGAGGGCCGGTAAGGCTGGGTCCTGCCCTGGAAGAGTTTGGCAACGTGGGCTGTCAGCAGGAACAGAGACCAGGAATAAACAGAGTGTGCGTTCCAAAGTTGGCCACCCGCTGGGGCTAATAAACGCCCCTCTTTCTTTGGTCACCCAGCCTCAGAGAGGAGGCAGAGGCTGTAATTGCCATGGTGATGTGCTGAATCCGCAGACACAGGTAAGCGCACGTTCGCCGGTACGTCGTGTTCTAAATAGGGCCATTTTTTGCTCATCGCTGGCGTTCATTACGCACACCATTGATTTGTGCGAAGCGTGTCGCTGTCATGAGTGGGCGTCTTTTTCACAAGTTTCTGCAAGAACTGGCAAAAAAAACAAAAAAAACTCCAAGCTTGTGACTAATATGTATATAAATATATATCTAAATGCCACGCGGTGCCTCCTTCATGCTGTAGACCTGAAACAAATGACAGTAGCGTGTTGATAGACGAATGAAAAGGTGAAAAGCCTGTCAGGCCAAAAGTGTCCCATCACATGGTCACCGCAGCTCTCATCTTTTGTCTGTGTGTGATTATGACAGCCACTGCAATCTCCTCACAAAAGGGTGAACGGAGAGAGGGCAGTGTTTCTGTCAGCCGTCTCCTCCCCTTTAAATACAGTCTGCACAGCTGCTCAAGAATGAAAGAGGTATGTCTTTCCCACTGCAGTGCTCTCGTGTTGCACCCCCCTCTCAAAACTGAGCTCATCTATCTGTCCATCTATGCTTATTTACAACAGAAAAATACCTTTACCAATCTGTCCATTTGTCTGTCCATCTATCTATCCATCTATCATTCTTTCTGACCATCTGCCCAATTACCCACCTGTGTATGTTATCAACAAAAATAGTCTCGTTATCTTACAGTTATTTCTACGTACCTAATAAGAATAGCATTCGTCCATGTATTTCTATTATCTATCCAAGCCATCAATCATCATTATCCATCGTGTGAACAGAAAAACTCTCTCTATATATCTTTATTTACAGTTTACAAACAACGACTAACCTACAGGATCTATCCATCGTGTCAACCCAATCTATCAATGATTATCCATCCATCTTTCTAAGGTCTATGTGTAATGAATCAGTCCACTGAAGTGGCGTAGTGACTAGGGAGTGCGGGCCAATAATTCTGAGGTTAAACAATGTAATTTGGATCTTGTACATGCAATTTATTTCAGACGTCAGAAGAAGTTCAAACTTTTCTCTGTTAGTTAAAGGCAAACGAAAGCTAGTGGCAAAGGGTGAAAATGGTATCTAACAAAATAAGCTGTTTACTGCTTTAGCATCCTGATTCTTATTAGCTCAACTTCAAACAGTTTACAGAAGGCTGCTGTGTGTCTGTTTATGTACTTCGTCTCCTTAACCTTGTAATTATCGTAATCCTTTTTTTTTGCAATCACAAAGCAGCAACAGATCAGTCTCTATTATAATACGAAGAGATGTTCGACCTTCATTGAACATGCATCATTAATGAACAATTCGGACCATGCTATCCTTCCTCAGGGTGCTGTGCGCATTCATACGGGATTGTTCGCCTTTGTAGAGCTCGATTCACTAACACTGAAACAAACCAAGTTCTCTGCTCTAAGTTGTCTGCCTCTAAATGACACACTGATATTTAAAACCACAATTCATTTTGCACTTAATTTTCACATGGATCCCGTCTCGTAGGGTGTCAGGGTGGTGGTTCGGAAATGGAGAGGAAATCTCCTGCAGTTTAGAGGATTAACGGCTACAAAGTGCCCGCCAGAAATAAAAGAAGGCCAGCCGGTGGAGTGATATAAGTGAATTAAAAGATTAAGGTGGTTTATAAAGACTGATTACAAAACCATAGGGGTTTCTGAATGGGAAGACAAACCTTGCGATGGGATAATTCCCTTGTTCTTTCTCCTCATGGATGAGCTATTATTTCACGTTGCACTCTCTCCTTTAAATCAATTAGTAATGGACACCCAGATCGAGACTGTCTTATAACAGGGTTGAGAGTGAATGAGACCAAAAAAGCAGAAAGAGGAGAGGAAAAGAGATGACTGAAAAAGACAGCAAGATAACACTGTTTACAGAGAAATCTGTGAATCAGAAAAAAATAATTTTAGCCACATTGTGGGTATGAAACACATGTTTTGTCCAACCTTGAACACCAATAAATCATCAGAACACATTTGTTCTGTCAGTAAAGAGCACATAACAGTCAGCTAGAAATGGACACGTGAAAGTGCAACAAAAGCAACAGGCATAGTTATCGTAATTGTAGTACAGAACAGAAAAGAACACAACAGTTTTTATAAATGAACTTGCAATATCGGTGATAAACTCTCAGCCTCAGATGGCACACCTACGGACCACCTACAGGCCATTCACTGACTGCCTGATGCATATTGCACAAAAAATGGTAATCACTTGTGAAAATCGAGAGCTTCAATTAAAAAAAGCAACTTCCTGGAGTTTGGGTGCATTGGATTTAATCCATTATATTCAGAGTTAATTGAGGCGAACTCATTATCTATGAGCAGAACTATATGTTTTGCTTTGTTTTCTGTTTGTTCTATAATATGTGGTCATTATAGAAATAGGCCACATCTCACATATCATTGGCAGAGACTATTGTGACATATTTTAATATATTTAATAAATACTTTTCCAAAATATAATTGTTGCATCATCAATATATCATTTATTTCATTTATTTATTTCATTTACTAAAGGAAATAAAACAGTTAAAGGGATAGTTCACCCAAAAAGGAAAATTTGATGTTTATCTGCTTACCCCCAGGGCGTCTTCTTCTTCTTGCTTTACGGTGGATCACAGAGTTATAAGTGCATTCCCGCTTCCTATCTCTCAAATGGACCATTGACACTATCTATCATCTCAATTAGGAGTGTTAAAGGTCCATTTGAGAGATAGATGGCGGTAATGCACTTATAAGTCTGCGATCCGCCGTAAAGCAAGAAGAAGAAGAAGACGCCTCACACGCAGGCTGAATAAGAAGACACGAAGGCGAATCCACTGACATTATAGGACTGACAGACTGCAACGGTTTGAGTTAAAAATCTCAGTTTGTGTTCTACTGAAGAAACAAAGTCACCTACATCTTGGATGCCCTGGGGGTAAGCAGATAAACATCAAATTTTCATTTTTGCGTGAACTATGCCTTTAATACAGAAACATATTACTCCAGTAATACTTCAAGGGTAATCTAAGTCAAGGTTTCTTGCACCAAAAACAGCCTGAATTTACTTTTTCATGACCACTTTCCACCCTCGCTGACCTTTAAACAGACTTTGCTACTATACCTTTAAAACTTGTACATGTAAATGACCTGGCTTATGATTGTCTTCCATCACTGTCGGCAAAATTTATGAATATTGAATAAGCACTGATATGTAAACGTGGGCGGTCATATGTTAATGTCCTCCTGGTCATTTTTACATCCTAGTTTAAACAAAAGGCTTGGGTAGATTGAGGATTGAGGTTTGCTTTGTGCATGTTAAAGCATTTCCAAATAGCACATATTCTTTTAGAGCAAAGAATGTCCCGTTGAAAAGAAAAAAAAAAAAAAAAAGATACTCCTATAAAATGGTCCAAAAAATTTAAAGGTTTGAAGAAACGAAGGACAAAAAAATAGTAGGCTTTACTGAGACACCACTGCAAGTGAGCAGAGAGGCAAGAGAGTGAAAGGAATAAATAAGAAAATGAAAATGAAAATGAGAGCAGATAGGAGGAGAAGATAGAAAATGCTGGCCGCTGCAAAGTCTTCAGACAAAAGCGTGACGCGAGGGAAGAGTTCCTCAAGCCCTTCTCCATTCCAGCAAGAGCCAGTAAGCACTTTTTTCTGAGTTGAAAAGCTCTCTGGAACACCACCCATCAGCACTTTTCCACCACAGGAATAGTAGATCCAGGTAAAGAGTGACATGTGTAGAGGATTTCTCCAGCGACAGTCTCTCTCATTCCTTTCCTTCCTCTTGCTCGCTCTGCTTCTTTCATCTTTTCGTCCTTCAGCCTCTCTTTTTCTTTCTTTACACTTAGTTTTTTTTCTTTTTCCACCCCCCAACCAACCCCCCTCCCAATTTTCTCTCTTTCTCTGAGCGCCTAAAGCCTTGCTCTCCTCTGAACTCCCATAATGCCTTGCTGTCACAGCCTATTAGATGATAACCAGCTAAGATCATGGCATCTCTTTTAAAACTCCGCCACATATTGTGTTTCACACCAGTCCTGCGGTACGCAATTCCCCTCCTGTCCCGTCCCGGCCTAGCCTCCTTTCCCCTCTGTCCACCAAATTTTCCCACCAATGAAGGACTGATTGTGGCACACGCGGCATTTGTTATAAAAACCCAGTTACCCGTTGTGCTGTCCTTTATAAAATAATGACACGGGATCCAGCCTATTATCTTCTCACAGTGCTGTAATTACTAATTACAAAAGAAGTAACAATTCAACTAATGATTGCTAGGCTTTTTAGCGTGTGGTTTTTAAAGAGGCGGCATGGCAATGTGCGGCGAATGTGCACCGGTTTACACAAGGACACCGCACACACACCCACGTACACATGTCGCACCAGCCTCGTCCCACCACCTGACCCCTGGATGGTTGAATGGCAGAACTATTCATGCGACTGGAGTCCCCCACAGTGAACAGCGCTCTCCGAAGGAACTTGAACTGAGACACAAATGACATTTTCTGCACAATTAAAGCAGTAGCGGGGCTAAGTGCGTAGAGAGAGACGGGCGCCCCTCTAGGCCCTGCCTCTCACTATAATGGCCATGTGATGAAGATGGCCCCCAGTTAATTAGCCTTTGAAAATACTCATTCTCGCCTCAGCACCGCTGATGGAAAAGCGTGCAGAAAGGCCACTCTATCTTATAACCTGGCGCAGACAGACATCTCTCAACAGAGATCTAATACAGTGATTATGAGGGGTGCTAGCCAGCCTAAAAACAAAAGCGTGCTGGGATTCGCTTTCTTGCTCTGCCATTTTAAGGGCAATTAGCTATATGCTTTATCGATGTTCATTTAGGGCGATTAACACACCAGTTACTTTGAATTTTACTGCTCATAAGATTTTATGACACCACCGAATGACGCTTGTATCATTGTGTGTATGACTGAACAGGGCCATGCTATTTCAAATGTATTGACTGTTATGACGACTGAAATTTCATCCATTTAGCGCATGACATTTTAAAGTAGAAAGACTAAAATGGTATTTCTTGTAAAACATACTGCAACAATTTTTATTTACAAATAGCTTTTTACACTGTGGAGATTCCTAAAAATACCATATTTGTACTGACAGCTGCCACAAGAATGTGGTACCATATAAAGTACTTGAATATTTGTACTTCATTACTACCTAAAGGCCAAAAATTGCAAATAAAAATAATTAAAATGATTAAAATAAATAATAATTAATAATATATAATACATCATTAAATTAAATTAAATACTTTAATTAAGAATAATTTATCTGTATTTTAACTATTTTGCCTACTCTAACAAACAAAAGCATGGACAAATCTGAGGTTTAATATGTGGCCAAAGGGAGAGAGTGTGCTTGTGTGTGTGACCTATCTGTGCGAAGGTCTTGCAAGCTGTCATTAGGAATAAACCTCATTTACTGCCCTCTGGCTAACACACATGCATTCAGATGCAGAGATGATAAAGAGAAAAAACCCAGACCACTATAAAAAAAAAAAACACAGAAGACTTCTGCTGTGCGATTCACTTTTAAAGACTGCCTTGAATGCAGAAGTGTGTTTAATGTGGATTAGGGTCTTATTCCTCAGGTTTCAACTACAGGAGCATCTCTGGAGACTGCAAAATGTAAAAGTCCATAGTATTATACTGCAGTTCTTTTGAAATGAAAATTTCACTTCTGCACTCAAGGAGTAGTTCACCCAAAAATCTTTTTTTTTTTAAAGTCATCATTTACTCACCCTCATGATGTCCCAAATGGTTCCACATGACTTTCTTCATGAAGCACAAAAGGAGATGTTAGGCAGCTCTTTAACATACAGTGAAAGTGAGAGGGAACATGCTGTCAAGCTCCAAGAAGCACTGTAAAAGAAGTTCATACAACCCACACACTATATTCCAAGTCTTCTGAAGTCATATGATGTGTGTGAGGAACAGACTGAAATTTAAATTAATTTTCACTGGAAATATTCTACTCCACAACATACAGTGCACAAGACATTAGAATGGCATGTTTAATGTTGTTTTTGAGCTCAAAACAATCATTTATACCCTTCTTAAAAAGCTGAGAAAATTATTTTGTGTGCCATAGAAGAACGAAAGTCATAAACATGAGGATGAGTAAATGACAAAATTGTCCTTTCTGAGAAAGCTAATCCTATAAATCAAATTAGAAGACAGACGTACGCATGTTCTCATCACTTTACAATTGAGACAACTCTATTGTACTAACAGAAAATCTGCCTTGACCATTAGGTAGGGCCCTATGATTTCCACAATGTGGAAAAAACTGATGGATTTGCAGAATCCAGTCCTGGAATTTGCCAAATTTTGGATGGATAAAGCAAAAGTAGGTCAGTATCAAAATGCAATATGGACTAGTTACTGTGAATATTAATGATAGTACTACTACTAATAATAAAACTATTATTGAAACATTATTTTGTAAGGAATATTTACCAAAAAACCAACAGTTTACGAGAAGTTTTTTTAGCAGAAATGTAAATCCACACACGTATTTCAATTTTTTTTGTTTTTTTTTAATAAACTCATTAATTGAGATGCTTTTGATGTAAAATGATAAACATTAAATGGATCCAGAAATTAACGGAAACACAGAATTGTAAAATAAAACTGAATTTGGAAAAAATAAACATTTCATATGCCGCCCAAATACAAAACCAAACATTAAAATTTAGTTTTGTAAAACCTTAATAAATTGGTTAAATTTTTGTAATTTCAATGATTTCAGTTAAATAGAACATCTTTTTGATACTACAATTTAATTTACCTAAACGAGAGAAAAAAAATGGGGGGGGGGGGGGGGTGCATTTCATAGAGCAAGGTTGTTCTCCCTCCTCTCTGGAGAGAAACAAGTGAATCTTCGTTCATTCACAGTCCTGCTACACATGACAATACCCCAGACAAAACCACGTCCCAGCTGCCCTCATTGGGACGCATATTTGTAACAGGCAGTGGCCTCTGAAGATCCTGCAATCTGGACTCAGGGTTCACGAACGCTATTCATCTTTATTCACCTCCAGAAGAACCGGCAATGGCTCCTCCTTTGTCTTATTCTAATTCCCCTTTATAGCAGCTTGTCTGTTTTCCCCCCTCACCTTTTGTCTCCTGTCGAGGTCAGAAACAATCCACTAATACACAGCGTCTAATAAACACAACCCTTGCCATGAGCATGTCTCATACTGTTACTGGAATTTATTCAGCCCGTCCGACCAAGGTATAAAACAAATGTGACTCCTAACCGAGAGCAGTTGCCTCAGGCTTTATACTTTCTACAGTTGTTATTATTGCATCTCATTGGATTTTTCCCACAAGGAAAATCACAATGACTGAGATGGTGACCAGAGTAGTATTATTTTGCAAAAGGATATACAGTATAAACATGAGGTTTATGAAATCAGATGTCCACAGGGCATCTATACACTAGCACAAGGGTAGGCGAGTTCGGTCCTAGAGAGCCGCAGTCCTGCAGAGTTCAGCTCCGACCCTAATCAAACACACCTGAACAAGCACTCATGTCTTTCAGGATTACTCTAGCTGTGTCTCATTTAGAAGGCTGCACCCGCCGGAGGTCGAATCCTCTGGAGGTCGAATCCTCTGTAGGATGCATATACAAAGTGTCCTCAACCTAGAATTATAAACGAGAAGGCCTTCTTATGACAGTCTGAAAGGAGTATCACGTTGCTATGCCAACACATTTGCTCTCACACTACTTAAATGAAGGAAAATTATTTTTTAAGTTTGGAAAGTAATTTGAAAAAAAATGCTTTTACTTGCTTTATTTTGTTCAATGTTTGAGGAGCTGCAGCGTACCTACAGCAGGCATCTATTAGAGAAAAAAAGGAGGAGGATATTAAAAACAAAGTTTATCCGTTTTTACAGAGGCGATTTAAAGTAAGTTGTAAACACCACATCTGCACTTGTGTGAACATCTGCCGGTGCCGGCATTTTTCAAATTAACAACGGCTGTTTACGGCGACGCAAAGAATTGTGGTTTATCTGTAGCAGCGAAGGATACACCTCATACATCCTCCGAATTCCTGTGAAAGAAGATCGCATTCGAAGGTCACATTCGGAGTGTCCTACTTGCTTTTCTGAAATGAGACAGCCTCGATGACGGAATTCATCCGTTTCGATGCGACCTCCGAGGTGGCAGCCTGTCTAAAGTGGACACAGCTTAAGGCTATATGCAGGTGAGTTTTTTTTTTCAGGGTTGGAGCTGAACTCTGCAGGACTGCGGCTCTCTAGGACCGAACTTGCCTACCCCTGCACTAGCAAAATGTTTTTTTTTTGTAATGTGGCAACACATTAAGAGGGCATACCATCTTGTCCATGTTAATTGTTCCCTATATTCCAGATGTTTTTCATCTATGAAAAATGTCCATGTCATGGAGAACAAAATGACTGTTGACTAGTATGACTACTGAAAACTCTTACAAAAATCTAGTGATATGGATACAGTTTAGTCACTAATCAGTGCTGATATTGATGTCTAGAAAAAACGGTGGCCAACGGCAGATAAAATATATTATTTAATTCGTAGCAAGCAAACAAACAAACAATGGGGGGTGGGACAATCAAAAAATTTCCAAATTTGGAATCTTGGATATTTTGAATAGACAACTTTAAGTGGCCAAGTAGAAATCATCTTGGCTGATATATTGGTCTACACCAAAAAAAAAATTGGGGGTTGTAATTAGATAAATAAAAAGATTATTGAAATATGTTTTACAAATATAAATAATAATCAAAAAGCTGAATTCAGATGCATTATTCTTGTTCCTGAATATAGTAAGCTAGAAAACATGAATAGTAAGTATAGTATAGTATAATAGTAAGTACATTTAAAAAAAAATCTATTAACTAGACCTAACAATGATTTCTTACAGTGCAGATTATTTTTCTCACAACAGGATATACAGTATAAACATGCACGGTTTGAGATCAGATATTAACAGGACATGCTGCTACACGCAGCACTGGAGGCTCCTGGTACACAGGAGGAAATTGCCAGCACACCAGCAGCCCTGGGACATAACCATCCAGTGTTACTACATTCAGCAATGAGACAAGAACCGTCTCCAGACAGGTACTGTAACAAGAACGGAGAACGAGTGAGAGAGGGAGAGAAAGGTTAGGAGGAAAGCGCAGTAAGGAGGAAGAAATATCTGTGAAGTATGGATTCGGGAAATTGGAATGGCGTTCACACACTGCCAGGGCAAAATTGCTCTACTGCAGGGGGAGGAAATTGTTTATGAAGCTTTCTGTCGCCGAATCTAAACTCTGCTCTCAGAGAGAAGAGACGGAAAGGAGAACATTGGATAGGAAAGCTTCCCGTAGAGTTGGGCGAAGAGCAAAATGGGGGGAGATTGGAGGAGAGAAAGCAACAGAGAGAAAAAAAGAGAGATGAGCTCTGATCCAGGATCAGAGACACAGCGAATAAGGTCTCGGCTCCAAGAATAGAGCTTCTCTCACTGATAACGCATTTAAATTTCATTCTGCCATCTCTAGCGATACACATTACACACAGCGATGTAATGACGATTATGACAATAATTCAAACACTTAAGCATTCACCCAGGGTTTATGACTCCATCATTTATGGTCATAAAAAGCCAATTCTGCACCATTGAGCTGTTTTGCAATTCGGTTCAAGCACATTAGAACTGAGACAATGAAAATGTTTCTGTTCAACATGTGGAAAGTATTGACAGGTTTCAGCACCCCTCACTCGTATAAATGACTGGATATGAAGTGTTTCTAAAAGGTTATGTGACAAACTATAAACCAGTGGCAATTGCTTTAACACTGAATAGGAAATCTTGTGTATAAATTATTTGATCAAATAAATAGGCACATAATATTATACTGTATACACAAAAATATAGAATTTGTGTAAAATGTGCAAAATATCACACATCACTATCAAATATTCTGGTTAGGGCTGTCAATTTTTTTTTTAATTTCGAATAGTCGTCTAATTTAAAAAAAAAAGCAACATCAAATTTAGTGTGTGCATTAAGGAGGCAGCCTTATCAGTGGCGCATGAGATGCAAGTGTTGCTGCATTATAATGTTTTTGTTAGCCTATCCAGTTGAAGCCACTAGATGCGGCGCTGCTGCGTTGTTCATTAAAAATATTGCGGAAAAAGAGAACATCAATGCGGAAAAGATCTTGCTTGCATCAAAACTGAAACCAAGCCGTTCACACAGAACACATATTTTGCACATTTTCTAGAGGGACATCTATCACCGTTGCACTCGCATCTCGCACAAAGGAGCCGCATGTTTAAAAGCCATGTAAAATTAATGCAAGTTTAACTTTGAAAAAAAACATATATCGAGACTTTATGGCGGGCTTTTTTTCCCCATCCCACTGCATCTCATGTTTTTAAATGAAAAATGTACTCTGTTTGATTGGCTTTCAACCCTTTGTATTAAACTATGTATACATACTGTACATGATGCTGTTTTGTTCATAGTTGTTTAAGCAACTTAATTATAATTGGTTTATAAACATTATTTTAAACATTACGCACTTTTCTCACATATAGTCATGTAATCTTATGCGTTGAATAAATGTGCATTAGTAATATTTTGCTCGATGCGCCCTCTTGTGGCCTCAGAAGAGGACGCCAAAGCTTTTCTTCACCCTACTGAAATATGCATTTTAAATTCGAATATAATTCTAATTTTGATAATATTTAAGTACAAAATTCAAATTTAGTTTTTCAGCTATTTTGGCAACCCTAGTTCTGATACGTTATTTATTCAATTAACATGATCTGCTATAATCAACGTGAATATATATTTAAAACAATTCAAACATGAAATATAGGCTAGTAATAGAACACAGACTTAAACACTGTAAGACCCTCCACCAGGTCTAAACTACCAGTGTAATAATTTAACAGTTATATAATATAGTGATATAATTTTCCTTCCATAGTTTGCTTACATTGCTTTATGTATTTGCATATCATAAAATCTATTTCATCTATTATTACTGGGATTGATGTGTGTTGCTTTGACATGTTCTCATAAACCCACAGGCAGCATTATTTCATATGAGCACATATATCTGAAGACCCGACAATGTAGGCGGCTTTTCCCTACCACTTTGCTGATTTATTATTCTGTGCATTCTTTGAATTGAACTATTTTATGCATGAATTATTAAATCAAAGCTAGCAAAAAAAATAATGTTGCTTCTTTTTTTTTTACTCCAAACAAAAGCATAATCAAGTGCATAATATGTTCCCCTTAAAAATAAATAAATGCACAGATCCTTTCTACACAAGTATGACATGTTTTTGTAACATTGCTCTTTGGCAGTCATAGGCATAGCCATAAGTTGAACTGAACTTGAAGAAGCCTTATAAGCAAAAACATACTGTAAACAATCTAAAATTAACTAGTTTAGACCCCATATAACTCCATTTATTAAATATTTGAGTAATCTTTTTTTTTCTTTCTGATCCATCAGCTTTATAAACCTTTGACACTCCAAAACCTCTCTGTTTAAGCTGAACCAACTGTGGCGAGGTGAGCGAGAACTCAAGTGGGTTTAATTCAGGGGCTGTTTAAGTCACAGGTACTAAGAAATGTGAATTACTTTGAATGCATGTTGCCAGCTCTGGGATGTGTTTCCCAAAAGCGTTGTTAGCTAACTATGGTCCCAAGTTCCATTGAACTCTATTGGTAACGAAGGAACTTGCAACCATAGTTGTTTTAAGGAATCACACCCGAGGTCGGTAACCAGTCTTTGTTGTGTAACACATATTGGGATGCTGTTTAAAACCTCATGCATGCACATAATGTATACTGTATATCTTCAACATAAAAGTTCTGGTTTTGCAGAAGCACATCACTTCCAAACTCAATCTGCTCACTTGTGGCACAGACAATGCAAGTCAGCCCCATTAAGAAACTCTCGTGTAGATGATCTGAAGGTGTTTTGGCCAATCACCAGAGTAATTATGTATCCGAGTCCATATTTAGCCTCAGCCACTGGCCCCTGCCACTCAGGGCTCCACGTTTAATTTCCCTGCGTCTGTAGTATCTCCAGTTACTGTGATGGATCTGGGCTCAAGTGAATGTGTCACCACACATCCATCAGACCCTCACACAAAATACACTGGGTCACATTCCCTTCTGTCTCTCACACACACTTACTCACTTACACATAGAAAGGCACTATGTTCTAGTAGAACGGGCCTTGGTGTAAGTCAGGTAAATGAGCAGAAGACATATGCAGGACAGAGAGAGAGAGAGAGAGATGTGACAGGAATTCTTACAGGAACTAAAATCATTGCACAAAGAAACAGCTTCAGCCTTACAATAAAAACTACTGGAAGTGTTTAGTATTTGAAGTATCATCATCAAATCTTGCATTTTAATGTTTTAATTATGTACTACTTCAACATTCATAAAACGGAGCATTGATTCAAGGACATCTAAATTCTGTCTTGTCCCGAAATACATTGCATTTAGATTAAAATCAAGGAGATATTCTTGTGTTGCCTTAGTTCACACAAAATTAAACATTATCTTTTACTTAGCCACAAGTCATTACAAACACATATGACTTTCCTATTTGCACTGAACATAAAAGGATAAAGTTTGAATAATGTTCATGATGTTTTTTAAAAAATGAAAGCATACAGTAATCAGGTTATATGTATATATGTATTACGTAGTTCATATGATATTCCAAGTCCTCCGAAGCCATATGATAGCTTTTCGTGAGAAACTGAACAAAACCATTTTATTAGTGAGTGTGAATATTAAAACTTGGAGGGGAAGAAAATAAAAATGAAAACTAAACAGAATTTTTCCTTGTGGAAAAATTGATGTTCTTTGAAACCATTTTCACTCCGAACATGCTTGAAAATAATTCCAAGAAACTGCAAGAATTACCCTTCGCAAGACACGCAACCCCCCCCCCCCCTGTGTTTTAGGATTGGTATCGAGTTTGAAACTTTTTAGGCACCGACTGAATTGCTTCGATACCATCGAGTATCGAAAAATGCCTTGTCACCTTGTCACTGAATTGCTTCGATACCATCGAGTATCGAAAAAACGTCTCGTCATTCGGTACCAAATTACGATACCTAAGGGGTTAATCTCATCAAAGTCAGTGAGCCAATAAGCATGTAGCATGCTTTATGTGCCTAAATCAGTGATTGGCTCAGGCGAGGCATCAAGGAAAACGCATGCTACATGACCATTTATTCACAATGTAGCATCATGCTACATATGACAGTTTATAAAATTTATACTATGCTTTTACTCAAAACACACTTTAAACCACCATTAAGTGTTTGTAATAACTTCCGATTGCCGTCTAATGTGTGGTTTGGCCATGTAATGTAATTGAGCCTTTTAGATGAAGCTAATCGCCTACAAATGCTTAGCATTTTCTCATCTTAGATTATATTTTTCGGAAGTGTAAACGCATTTTCCGTTGTCAGAGGAAAGGTCAGTAGCTTATTAGTTACTGTTTTTTTTTTTTTTTTTTTTTTTTCCTATGTCTGACAAGTCACATCGCTCGCAAGCACATCATGTCTCAGTTCACGCAGTGCAAAATACATTGTGTAAAGAGGACATGACAATGCACCGACAGACAAGACAGAGCAGGATTGGTATGAAGTCTCAGCTTTCAAATTTGGTCATTTGAAAATCAGAAATTCAAACAATAAATACAAACAAATTCAAGCAATAATAACAAACAAGAATGTGGCTCTTTAATGTGTCCTGACAGATCGCTGTAGAGCCTCAGTTCAAGCAGCACGTGAACCGATCATCTCTTCCTCTTTACTAGTTATAGTACAAAATAAACATGAATGAACATCAGAGGGTTTCTTGTTTCAACCACGGAAAGACGTCAATACACACCATTTGTCAAGTTCAAGTCCACCGACGTTAATCTACTCTCCTATCTGGTTTGTCTGTCAGACAAAATGGCATTCGGCATTATGATTGGTCAGATCGCCTGTCAATCAAACTCCCAGCGAAGGGTCAATTAAACATTGAATTAAACTTGAAATTTGGAAGCAGAAAGACTTATTTCCTTGTAAAGAAATACTCTAATAATCTTTTTATTTGCAACTTCATAATCATGCATTGTTCTAAACGTCCTACTATATTTATATTAATGGAAGAGCTTTGAAAGAAGCCTTTAGAGAGTTAACTATGCCTCAGGCTTTACATTGGTTAACAGAAATCTCCTTGAGCTGTCCTCTTCCTCATGCCTAACATGCTCTTGATCATTGTGGCAGAAATAATTAACTCTTTTTAATTGTCATTAGATCTGATGCCAAAGGAACATTAATTGTGCTGGTGAGAAGCAAAGCAACATCTTGCGATTCATGTATGTGTTTGTACGTTCTAAGGCCGTGGGATTCGAAAGTCATGCCAACATGCTCAGAACTTCAGGTCGCTAATAGTGAGAACCAAACTGACAAGATGGAGGGATCATCGGAAATAAAACCATGGCAGGCAGAAAGGGGTTAACAACAGGCATGTCCGTATCGAAAATCACTGATCTTTTAACACTAATTAAAGCACAGCTGGGTCTGTTCAATTAATCTAGGGAAGCCAGGAGCCTCGGCTCTCTTCTAGACTGATAGTGAGATAGCAGGAGAGACAGAGATGGAGGGAGTGTAAAAAAAGAGAGAAACGGACACCTTGAGTCTGATTATTACTCTTTTATAGATCTCCTTTAAAACTATTTACTTTCTTTTTATAAGTACACACTTTACGGGACAGAAATTATAACTTTTAAAAGATTGTTTTGAGCTAAAATCCAAGGTTGCTCGACAGTACCTGGAGCATTTAAACTATTTTGGAGGAGTCTTTTTGTCTTTTTTTTTGTCAAAAACCATTTTTTTGTCAAAAACCATCTCTGAAATCAAGCCTGAGCAGGTTTATGAAAGAAGTTCAGGATCTCATTTCACAATAATTTCTCCTAAACAGCAATGAGACAAATGGAGAGTGAAAACCAAATGGAGAGTGCAAATCTGACATGTTTCTCCTGAAAAATAGTCTCCAGTAATCTGGCATGAGTCTAAAAGAGATCAACTCTCAAACTGTACTCAGATTTGCCAAGACAAAATCTGCAAACAAAATCAGATCTCAACATGAACTTATATTTCTTATTACATTCCCTCAATACTAAATTATTTTGTTTGTTCACAATTGTCTCATTGTAATTCTACCAAGGCATTTATGAGAAATCTGAGACAATGTTGATATTTTAAAATGTATACAACTATTCAAAGGTTTGGGGTTGGTAAGAAATGCAATCTGTTTTTGAAAAGTCTCTTATGCTCACGAGGCTTCATTTATTTGATCAAAAATAAAGAAACTGTAATATTGTGAAATATTATTACAACTTAAAATAACTATTATAATAATAGTTTTCTATTGTAATATACTTTAAAAATATAATTTATTTCTGTGATCAAAGTGTCACATGAGCCTATATGCTGATTTGCTAAGAAAGAAACATTTCTTATTTTTAGCAGTGTTGAAAATATTTAATGTGTTTGTGGAAACATTGATACATTTATCAGGATTCTTCAAAAAATAGAAAGTTTAAAGGAAAATATTAACTTGAAATAATTTTTTTGTAACATTAGAAATGTCTTTACTCACTTTTGATCAATTAAATGCATCCTTTATGAATAAAATACTAATAAAAAAAAAATCTTCATGTCTCGAGCTATGAAAGAGCAATCTGAGCAATATTTAGACTATTTTTATATATTTTGGATGACAAGCATTTATTAAAAAAAAAGAAGAATTTATCTTACACACATGCACACATACAGAATTTGCACACAAATCAAATTCCATGTGCACTTTAACGGACGAGTGCAGGTAATATCACCAAATGCCTATGATAGTTCCAGCAGGCCTCTATCCTTCTACACAGCTCTACAACCAGAGGGGCTGAGACCGTATGGGAGAACCCCTCAGCTACCGGCAGTCTTGATCAATAATGCATCTGCTGAGATGTGAGGGTAGGCCTTCTCTTATCGTCTCTGCCAGGCCATGGCCCGCATCCCCTCTTTTTCACGTAAAGCTTTAATCTAGGGATCCATCCCATTGCCATGTGAGGAAATTGACCCACACGTTTACTCATTCCACCCATCGCTACTTTCATTTCCCTCCCTGCCACAAGTTCATTTCAGCCAAATCCTTGCATCCTGCCATCTATATTGAATCTCACCCCATGCATCCACACATACGTATGTTGTCATAGTTACACTCTCTACTCGTTTCCCTGCGCCTCCCTGAGTTATTGTGACAGTAAATTGGATGTTTAGTGCTACGCTTGATTTGAAATGTCACTGAATCTTCCAGAGTTTTTATGAAGATGCCTGTGTAAATACCAGCACACAAATGCAGTACTGTCGCTTATAAATTCTTCAGATTCAGAGCGTTTTGCCATTCGAGAATTGGACATGGCGAACATGTCGCACCAGAGATGAGATTTGCGAAGTTGTTCTGAGAGAGAGGAAGAAAAATAAAAGTGCACACTTCTCTCTTTATATAATCAAACTAAATATATCTCAAATCCTCTTTTTATTCCTCATTGGAGATTCAGAAAGAGTGCTAAGTTTATTTGTGGCTGCTGAATGAAATGACCCACGGGACATGAGCCGGAGGCTGATGCTGTACATCCGCACGGATCTTTATGATGGAGTGGGCGTGCTGGAAACAACTTAATATAGGAACACAATGGGAAAACTCAAGAATCTGACTCATGATCATGTACTGCTGTGAATTATAAATTAATCTACCTTAAAGGAGCCACATCATAATTCCCTCCCTGAGGTCCACTTACAAGGTTAGTCAGGGTTTATTGCACTAAAAACGATATTTAGTTTTACATATCCCTTTCCACACACTTTAAGAGCCTTACCATTAAAGGGACTGTGCTTTATCTATCGACCTGAATTAAAAGTAACAACATCACAACCTAAATATATAAATAAATATTTTTTAGATTTGACATATAGTGGCCCCCGAAAAGGTATATTGAGACCATTTAGACACGTCACTCTTAAACGGCTTTATATATACATTATATATACATATAATATATAATAATATATTCTATATATATATATATATAAATATTTATAAAAACTAAGCGGCTATGCATACAAAGTGTCCTTGTACTTTCTTTAAAATATATGCCACTTGGCTTGGTGTTTTATGATATAATGCAAAGACATTCATATATTAAGTGTACAAATACTTTTTGGCGCCACTGTAGATATATTAATTGTCTAAAATTTTAGAAAAAGTTGTCAGCTCAATTGTGCTCCTTCCTGCAAAAAAATGATCTCTATGAAGAATTTCAGTTAGGTTTCAGGCCCCACCATAGCACAGGAACTGTACTTGTTAAAATTACAAATGACATACTTTTTGCGTCAGACCAAGGCTGTGTCTCATTTGCTAGTTTTACTTGATCTTAGTGCTGAGTTTGACACTATAGATCATGATATACTCATATATCGATTACAAAACTATACAGGTATTAAAGGGCAGGCTTTAAGATGGTTTAGATCCTACCTGTCCGATCGCTACCACCTTGTTCATTTAAATGGGGAGTCATCTCAATTATCACAAATAAAATATGGAGTGCCACAAGGATCTATCCTAGCCTAGGACTCCTAGGTCCTCTGCTATTTTCGATAAACATGTTGCCCCTTGGTAATATTATTAAAAAATACGGGATTAGTTTCCACTGTTATGCCGATGATACTCAACTATATATCTCAACAAGACCAGATGAAACTTCTAAATTATCTAAGCTACGAGTGTGTTAAAAATGTAAAAGATTGAAAGACCAATAATTTTCTCCTATTAAATTAAGATAAGACATAGATATTACTTATTGGACCAAAAAACAATACACAGAATCTCGTGGATTAAAACTTGCAACTAGACGGATGTACGGTTACTTCCTCTACAGTCAAAAATCTGGGTGTTATATTAGATAGCACCTTGTCTTTTGAAAAATCATATTTCCCATGTTACAAAAAACAGCATTCTTCCATCTTAGAAACATTGCAAAGTTACAAAACATGATACCGGTTTCTGATGCAGAAAAGCTAGTTCATGCATTAATGACCTCTAGACTGGACTATTGTAATACACTGCTAGGTGGTTGTCCTGCATCTCAATAAACAAGCTACAGGTAGTCCAAAAAGCAGAGGCTAGAGTCCTTACCAGGTCAAGAAAAAATGATCATATTACGCCAATTTTACAGTCTCTGCAATGGCTACCTATTAAGTTCCGTATCAGTAAAAAAATATTATTACTTACCTACAAGGCCCTTAATGAGTTAGCTCCTGCGTACCTAACTAGTCTTCTACCACGCTACAATCCATCAGCTCCCTAAGGTCGCAAAATTCTGGAATTTTGGTAGTACCTAGGATAGCAAAGACCACTAAAGGAAGTAGAGCTTTATCGCATTTGGCTCCCAAACCCCCTGAATAGCCTTCCTGATAACATTCGCGGTTCAGACACACTCTCTCTGTTTAAATCTAGATTAAAGACACATCTCTTTGGCCAATCATTCAAATAATGCATCTCATAATCTTTTACTGCAGTTATATCTAATCAAATGCACATTATTATTCTTTAGTTTGGGTTAAACAAATCAATTTTGCTTGGTTGGAACAGCAGCTACGCTAATTATGTCTCTATTTGTTTCTCTGTTTTTTTGCCACGGATTTACACAAGCTTCAGTCTGGATCCAGAACACCTGAGAAGAGATGATGTAGCCCTCAGAGGACCTCAGATGATGCCAACCCTGAAACAACATACAGAACTACCACATTTTGCTATAAGTTTGATTGCATCATATAATAATTGCTGTTAATATTGTTCATCGTCTGTTTTATTACGTCTTAAATTGATTTTTCCGTACTGCTGGTTCGTCTGGTCAGAGGAGAACCGGCCCCCCAGTTGAGCCTGGTTTCTTCCAAGGTTTTTTCTCCATTCTGTCACGATGGAGTTTTGGTTCCTTGCCGCTGTCGCCTCTATCTTGTTTAGTTGGGGACACTTCATTTCCAGCGATATCGTTGACATGATTGCAAAGATATTATTTAAACTGAGCTGGATGTTGACATCACTGAATTCAATGATGAACTGTCTTTAACTGAAAAATGAGTGTTTACTATTGTCACTTTGCATTATTGACACTATTTTCCTAATTAATGCTGTTCAGTTGCTTTGACACAATCTGTATTGTTAAAAGCGCTATATAAATAAAGGTGACGTGACTTGACTTGACTTAATTGTGTAAAAGGATACGTCGTACTTTTTTAGACATTTAATGTATCAACTGTGACACTCTTAAAATTACACTTAAAATGGCTGAATTAAACTGCAAAATTAGAAACAAAATACCAAACCAACTGGTGTCTACAACTAAAGTGTCCAAATACTTGTGTAACTTTCTTTGATATTTTATAAAAACGTATGAATTCATGAGTCTTTGCATGATATTAAGTGCGCCTCAATTGTCCAAATACTTTTTGGGGCCACTGTAGATATATTAAATATGTTAAATGTCTAAAAAGGTATGAAGTTTCCTTTTATACATCAAACCAAATGGCACCGGCAAAGCGTCCCAACACTTTCTTTAAAACAAAAGCCACTTCGTTTGATATTTTATAATATCATACAAAAAAAATCCTCGTACATTTTTTTTGGGGGGGGGATTTTACTAATAGTATATTACTATATACAGTAATATACGTACTGTGGATATATTAAATGTGTAAAAGGACATTCCATTTTAAACACTTACTATTTCTGCAGTGGGCCCCTAGTTATTTCGACACTTAAATTGGCTGAATTTAATTGCATTAGAGACAAAATACCAAACCAAATGGCATCTGCAAATAGTGCCCTAATACTTTCTTTAAAACAAAATCCACTTTGCTTGATATTTTATAATATAATGCAAAGACATTCACACGTTGTAAGCCTGCCGTAAGTATCCAAAATTACTCTTTGGTGGCCACTTTAGATATATTAAATATCTAAAAAGGCTTGAAATACCCTTTTCTTTTTAACAATATCTTATTTGGTTGAGTATGAAGGAGTTGGGTAGTACAGGTATAACACCAGCTGTGTGAAACTGATATACGGATTCCAGTCTAATACTGAAGCATTCAGCTTTTCGGTTCGCTTTATGGTGGGATAGCATCCATCACACTCGCAGAGAGAAATCACACAGCGATCAGCGGCCCGGCACTCTCCAGTCAGCCCGATGTCTTATCGGCGCTTGTGTGTGCAGTCAGTCTGTTCCTGCTGTATCCTCCACACTCCGCAATTCCTTTCTCTTAATCTTCTGTCTACCTACTGTCAGAGCAAAAGAAACATTTGCAGCTTGCATGAAAAGAAATTACCGGGCGGACAGCCAGCGAGAGGGAGAGAGGTGCCGCCTCTGTGCTGTGACAGCGGGAGAAATTGCTGCCACGACGGTTGTGTGGGGAGAGGAAGAGAACGAAGGAGGATGACGATGATGCTGGCAGCGTCTCTAACCGGGGAAAATAAACCATGACAACATCCAAATCACACATGCACTCACTCTCAGCGCGCTTGTTTACAGCGATTATGTGTTTGGGGAGGAGGCAAAGAGAGAGAGAGGGAGAGAACGCATCTCAATTTATGAAGTTTTTTCCACCGCTGAGAGCCGCGGTCATACAGGAAAGCAAAGAAGGACAGGGTTCGAGTCGCCGAGAGGGGCCAAATGTTCTTGCCGATAACGTGGAGGGCAAGAACCTCACCAGGGGCCCGACGAGGAAGTATGAGCTAGAGAACAGACGTGTATGCGCTCAGTGGGCCTGGTAGGGAGAGCATGAAAAAATAGTGGCATGTCTCTTTCAATCCCTCTGCTGTGTCGTGGAAATGATTTTTGAAGCGTTGTGCATGTCGCTCAATGCTTTTTCACACAAGAACAAAAAAAAAAAAAAAAAAAACAAGGACGAGAAGCACATTTCAAATGGTCATAACACATGTTCTCCTCTGCTACTTAAAGCGGGAACACTTGTTTATATCAAAAACACATCGACACAGCTATGAGGACTTTCCAAGTATGCAACATCTGCAACCAAACTAGGAACAGTCTCATTTACAATCAACAAATCTGTCTACACTGCAAGTGATTTGACAATGAGCACATGTACTACCCACTAATTATGTGATAATAAGAAAATAAGCTTACTCGGACAATAACCGGTATTAAGGCTTAAAGGCAACCAATAACCTGGCAACACAAGAGCATTTTTTCAAAGCAGGTTATTCCCTGTTACTGACATCAGTATGTAATCATTTGTCTTCCTGATTCTGAGTATTCCATTTATTATGTGAGTTGTGATGTTATAATAAATCATTAAAATAAATCATTAAAACCCCCCAAAATATTACAAAATGTCAGCAGAAAAGTTCCCACAGCTGCAGCATTTTGACTGTAACTCTTCTCCTTCAGCTGCACAAGATGAAAAACACATTTTATAATTTCTTGAGTCAAAAAACAGTCAGAGTGTACTATATATTTCCTTTCCTATATATATCTCACCTACCATGAAGCGCCAGATGTGGTTCAATTCACAGTAAAGAAGCTTTCCTGTCATATAGTCAGACATTTGTATTTAAATAAGCTGATAGAATGCAAGTTTAGATGTTTACATTCAGGGCACAAATCTACTTGTTTTAATCAGCACACATTTTGTCGGCATATTTAGCATATTAGGGTTGAGAATGTGCATGTAAACACACTCAATATGACAAAACTAAAACATTTTCTCAATTATAATCAATAAAGTTTTCTACTGCAAGTGAGCAATATGCCATGACAAAACTAGAACAGACTCCACAACAAGTGATATGGTGTGACAAAATTAGGCAGAAATCTGTCTACTGTACACTGCAATCAAGCAAAATGAATCTGCAACTAAACTTGAATTCTCCTGTTATAGTCAATGAGTGGTATTCAGTAAACTTTAGTTCCCATTACAAGCGATGCGATATGATGCAATAAAATTAGTTTGAACTCCATGTATACACTGCAGGCAAGCACTAGAACATACCTAATTTTGTCAAGTGGGCAACACAATGTGACAAAACCTACAATGGTCCCATTAAAGCTGTCTGCAGTGCAAGTGAGCAAGTGTTCTAGTTTTGTCATTCTGCATCGCTCACTTGCTGTGTGGAGTCAGTATAACTGAGATTTATTTGCTAGTTATACCTTAACTTAAGGTTGATAGCAGAAATGTTTCAGCTGCAAATAGGATAGAAAAGAGTGGAAAGTGTGTTTGTGCTCAGGGAACATGGTGTTGGTTGTTCAGAGAGCTAACCGTGCCTCCGACATACATGTCCTTTCTCGCTCTTTGTCATCTAAAACCCTGTGTTTGCATCTCTCTCAGGGTCAGAAGAAGTTCAGGAAAGATCCAGGGTTGATTTATCAGAGGAGGCATGAGAGGCAGAAACATTTGGATGAGACAACAATAATCAGCAGTACAAAATTGAAACGGAATAAATGACAAAACCTGACACCAACTAGCATGTAAAGCACTCATTTATTACCTTAATGTAACACTGTTGGACTGTTCTCGACTGCATATAGCAAAAGTTACATGATAGGATGTGTGAGTGTGCATGTAGATTCTAGCCCACAATGGTGATAAGCTAATACAACTAAGTTATACCGCGCATGAAGTACATCTATTGCATAGTTACACCCCGTCAGCCAAATCCTCGACCCATGTATGAAAAATTTCCAAAACGCTCTCATTATAATACATGAAGTTCTCTACAATGCAAAGTATAGTCATTCGACAGTGCAAACAAATATAAGGCATTATAATCAATGATGAAAGTAAGCGATGTGACATAAAAACGACTGAAAAATCACTGCCTAGACTGCAAGCAAGCAACATAGCACAGCACAAACTATATTGCTCCTGTTTCTATGTACATGAAGAAAGTAAGGACTTAACATTTTGTCAGATTTAGTTACTTATCTTAAGCAGTTCATTCAGTGGTTTCGTCAGACTGAGAAAAAAAAGGTACCTAACGAGTCTTTCTGAACAATTCATTAAGAGATCCAGCTCATAAGAGTCATCTGTTTGTCAATTACAATTAAGGTGTGGTCACATTAGCAAAATTTCTGTGAGATTTCGCTTGAAAAAAATGTCCATCGTCAAAAGTGTAGTGATGTAAGCACAGCTCAAATAGACAAGCTTAAAATAAATAAACAGAATTGTATCGTACATTGGTGGGGACACTAGTTTAACAAAAAATCTTTTTTATCAGAATGCATGAAACATTTGCAGAACCACTGCATTTTAATCACGATCCAAACAAACATGTTACATATCGCATAAACAGTTTTTGATGCAAATTAGACTGTATAATTTCAAAATTTGAAGCAAAAATAGAATGGTCTGACCGTAGCTTTTTTGAAATTATGCTACATAAAACGTATCTGCACAAAACAAAAACAGCAGACGGGCTGCATGAGCACAAATTCACTCTCTGACAGCAGGTGGCACTTATGGAACAGCAGAGACACAGCGTTTCCTTGGTTACCGCTTTAAGCAAAGCAAGGATGCGCTTTTAAATACTACATTAATATGCATTATATGGAGATAAGATGAAAATATCAAAACTTTTCTGAATACAGTCAGTTCCCTCCGAGATATATTAAAAAAAACCTCCACCCCCAATTTATTTAGGATTTTCTTCCAATATTTCGCACATGGTGAAGTGAGTTTGCTCTGCCTGCAACAGTATTTTCTCCTCTTTGCGTTCGTCATCAGTGTCTCTGGCTTCTGTTAAGAGCTGTTTATTTTAAACAATTGGTTTATTTGCCCAGTTAAAGAATTAGTTGTGTGTTATCAATAGTTCTAAAAGTTCTCCAAGCATTAGTCAGAGGTTTATGCAGTTAACAGGGATCCCCTCTCAATTCACAATGCTGTCCATGTAGCTTAGCCACAAAATTAATACCGTGTGCGTAGGCATAATTCAAACCAGTTTACCGTTTGAATCTGTATATTGCCCAGCACTAGAAGACACTAATATAGTTATCGTTATAGTTTTTGGTGTGAACAGACCTTGAAGGGATACTCTACCCCGAACTGAAATTCTCCCATCATTTACTCTGATTCCATCTCATATATGGGACTTATTTTCTACTGTGGAATACAGAGGTTTTTTGAAAAAGAATACATCTGTCCCTGCTTCACAACGTGTTGACATTCTCAGCGTGCTGGGTTGGTTGGAAGAGAGGACTTATAAATCACTTATATTATTAGTATTTTTCTAACACACATCTATCAATTCACTTCAAAAGATGTTAACTCATCAACAGGGGTCGTATGGGTTACTGTCATGTTCATTTTATGTGGTTTGAAGTATCTATCCACTTGCGTTATGTGGATTCACATGAATAATAAAAAAAATAAAATAAAAAAAATCACTGTCTGTGTTCCATAGAAGAAAGAAAGTCATATACCACCGGGATGGCAAGAGGGTGAGTAAATGATTTCCCTTTTTGGTTGGAGTATCCCTTTAAGAACCACTCAGACTGATTTAGGGTACGTTTACAAATATGGAAAGCTTTTCTTTTGCATTTTTTTTGTGTACAGACGACAACATTGTCAAACGATCCCATGGCTCGTGAAAAAGACTAAAATCGCTGTATTATGCATGCCAGGACACAGCACGTTGCGATCGCCTCCTTTGTCTACAAAACACTACCGTAAACATGGTAATGTGCAGGGCATGAGACAGTGCACACCACCCCCCCCCCCCCCAAGTTTTCACAAATTTGCCTTTTTGTATTTTGCATGGAGCAGGTAACGGTATTGTTTTCAAAACCTTGCACTTTGACACCCATTTTCAAATTTAAAAAGTTTTCAAGCCCCCAAAACTCTGTTGTTGTGTAAATGAATGGCCAAAATGGCCAGTTTTTAGATGAAAATAGTGTCATTTGAACACCACCTCACTCCAAACAAATCTTTCAGATCAATTTTGCAGACCAGATTTAATGGAAAGATCACACTCAATAACCAAAGAAGAGTTGACGGATGTTGGCATCCATTAACCACAATGTACCTCACACACAAATACCCCATAAAAATACACCCAGTCCCATGCTACATTCAGGTGCATTGCGGTTCCATTCTTTTAACACCTAATGGATGAACTGCTGCTCGCAGCAGTCAGACACACGCGGCCTTCCTAGAGAAGGATGACTCCAATGTAATGCCAATCACAGCCCACACACCAACACGAGCAGGCAGCCAGACAAACCGCCTCACTCCAGTTTAACTTGAAACATTTAGCTCTCCTTTCACCCTAGCCTTTCTATCCACGACTGTCACGCTAGTTCCTCGGAGAGATGGCGGGCGGGAGGAAGAGCGCGAGGGCTGGGGGTATATGGGGATGTCTAAACGTCCATTGATCACTGTGGATTCCAACACATTCTCTCCTGTGTTTTCACTCTCTCTGCCTCTCTGTGGTGTCAGCCCAGACCCGAATCACTCAGACAACACCTTTGAAATGCACAATGGCTTTCCTGTGAATCAGCCAGTCCCTTTCACGGCTGTCTGCAGCCGATAACAGCCTCTACTGTGCCCTGGAGTTGACAATCTCAGCTAATAGACTTCTCCCCTGTCAATCACACTTCAAATTCCCAATAAGGCACACACATATACACACACACAGACTGAGGGCTCAATTATGGTCGCAATCTCATGATCGGGGCGCTCTGGTGATAGAGAAATACCCGACAGAACACACACACACACACACATGGATACGCAGTCGCCAGGTGTCATACCACACACGAACAGAAGCATACACCCCGGTGAAAGTATGCTGCTGGGAAACAAACCACTCCGAGCCAATAGATAACAAGCTCTCAAATAAACCCAGAGCAGTGGTACACCTCACCCTGGCTGATTCACCAACACCATCACAATGAATTCTGAGTGAATCCTCCCTAAACGCATTGGATTAAAAAGGATTTATATTCGCCTCCCGAATAAATGTCATATAATGTAAGGGGCTGGGATTTATGCATGTGTCGGCATGAGCTAAATTTGGATTCAAAAGAACGAATGAGACAAGAACGTGACATATATGCATGGACATCCAGACTAGAAGCATGCATGAGCTGTCACTAAGTTCTGATTCAAATATATGGGTTGTGTGTGCACGTGTACACAAAATGAGCTACTACAATTTTAACCAAAAATATTGTACTTAATATTACATAATTGTAATTTTTTTTATATCTCTTTTTATATTGTAAAATATATTTGAAAAATTGGGGAAAAACCTCCCAAAAACAAATATAATTTTTTTTCCCCTCAAGGTTTTAAATATATTTTACAATATAAAGAGATCTAAAAAAAGTACCAATTATAAATCTAAACTATGTTTATAATAATAGTACATATTTACACTATATGTAATGACAGTTTGTAAAATGTTATATATTACGAATAAAACATGTAAAATAATGTTAAAAATATGTACTTAAAGGGATAGTTCACCCAAAAAGTGAAAATTCTATAATTAATTACTCACCCTCATGTCATACCAAACCTGTATGAGTTGCTTTCTTATGTTGAATATAAAATAATATATTTTGAAGATTGCTGGTAATTAAACAGTTGGTGGCTGCCATTGACTTCCATAGGATATGTTTTTTCGCTACTATGGAAGTAAATAGAACCACCAACTGCGTGATTACCAAATTAAAAAAAGTTACAAGATTTAAATAGATTTTTTTTTCCATATACATAAATAGTGTGGTCGTGTGTAATAATATTATAATATACACCCACCACACAACACACACACACACCACACACACAATTTTTAAACACATATTAAATGTAATGTATTTTTTTTTTAATATTTTAACATGTTATATGTAACATTATAAAACTATTAAAACTAATACATTTAAATTACAAGCACAAACTCAACACAACCCAAAGTTACACCTGAAAAAAAACTGACTTGAACCAGAATGAACAACAGAACCACTTCATTCTTTTGCACAATAAAACAAGATACTATTCTGTTTATTATGATTATATGCATGCACTGCAGTTGTGTCATCTGCCTCAAGGTCTTTAGCAGGGTCGATTCTGATTGACTGTCAATGTTTTTATCAGTCATCAGATGGAAAAAAATTATAATTTTCAAAGTGATTATTGTTACTCTGTGCTGTTACCGTTATAGAACTTGTTATATGCTATATGTTATTTATTTATTTTTTAAACTACATTTTTTTTTAAACTATATCTTAGCCTTGGTGTGAACAAGCCTTTTGTCCATATTTTGATTAGGTGGCCACATAAAGAATATGAATGGACGTGTTTTCAGCCAGCAAAATTTCGGTGTCGTATGGATTAGATTATCTCTGCTAATAAAATGAGTTCATGAGGAAATACATGCAGTTATAAACACGGATGGCCTGCCCTGGGGTTTATCGCTCTCTCTTTTTCTGGACAGACTGTAAACTCTTCTGGCTGCGTTGTATGATTAGGGAGCCCAGGGAGACTGAAACTTTTGTTCAAAAGTTCAGTCTTTTTAGATCCATTTTCCAGCCAAAAAATGCAAATATGAAACTTTAATTTGTTTCCTCCACACAAGGAATGCAATTTGGCTGTACGTAGGCCTACTAGAATTTGTTACTGAATGTTTTGCACAGAGGGTGAAATGTAATATTTAACTTTCCTGTACCATATGGGACCGTGGTTGGTGCATTACTCATTGAATGATGTTGCAAAAACGCATTCATTAATAAATGTGCAAATAAATGTAAGGCTCATGTCCCATAAATAACGAGAGGCATTATTTATGCAGTAATGGTTAGCACAGCAATTTAAGCAGTTGTGTTTGCCTTTGTGTAGCTATGCATGGGAAAAAAAGTGTACAGTGCGGAAAGTATAAGAGAAAGTAATTTTCTTCATTAGCCAAACAATCAATGTAGGGCTTCTCTCATTTGCAGGATATATTTCATGTTATTCTTTTCTCTTAATCTAGGTTTATGTCTTGTTAGACTTAAGATAATTGATTTTTTATAGACTTTGACTAACTGAATAGGTTATGCTCAGACTCAAATACAAACTCAAAATTCAATCAAAAAACTCTGATGCCATCATCGGCGGCAGACAAGGGAATTTTTGGAGGGAGGCTGATATATAAATCAATATTAATCAGACAAATAACCGGTTGCAGCGGTTTGTTTTTATATAGTTGCTGATAATTATGCTTACATATAAAATCCCCCTGACATTCCAAAATATTCCTGATAATTAGTGACACGTTAAAATCATCAGCACTTCTCAATACTGTAAATCAACAAAGCAAATCTCACAGATGGAACATAGTAAACATTTACAAGAATGGAGATCAACATTCTATCTTTCTACTCACCTATTTGCACTTCATAATCCACTCGTCAATTATGAAAAAGGTATATACCTGTCGTTCTGTCTTATTTTCAGGTATATTATATAAATATTTTGACTGAAGTTTTTCTTGTATTAACAAGCGGCTTGACAACTCCATGATCCTGAAAGCTTAGCTGATTGGCTTACATGGTCACCCCTGATAATGATTGGTTATAAATAGCGGCCTCATTTTGGATGCAACAAACGACGTTGCATAATTTGAATATGCATTCTCATTGGTCAGTTTCGTAATTACTCTGTAAGCCTCCTCTAACATTTACTTAGTGATTTAAAAAAAAGAAAAAGTATTTTTTGCCTTTATCTGAGGCACAAGTATCTGAGGCTGACACTTGTGGTGTGGTGTAGGACAGTTGAGACAGCTTGACTTTATTTATAATTAGTTATTATTGTTCAATATTCTTTTGATATTGTCAGTCACAAAACCTCTTAGGCACATTCACTACTTCCATAAACATATTTAAGCAAATATCTCAGATATTTATTCAGTCCTCTATGCACATTTACAGTAGCATTACTCCAGCGATGTTCCAGCTCCCTACGTCATACCGGAAGTCCACGTCTGTCAACAAAGGGTATCATACACCACCATTCAGCCACACAACGCACTGACTTTTCGGGGGGGCTCCGCTACGCGCTGCGACAGGTCTGATGGGTGTGGCGGGAATGGTTTCAAGCTCCGGCTCTTTTGCCCCCTCCGAACTCACCCCATAATGCCAGCGGGAAAGACGTGGTGATGAAGCGTACTCGCTGCAACACAAGCAGATTCTTTGGTGTGCAGAGGGTGGGTGTAGCTAAGATGAGAGGGAACGGTTAATCTGGGGTGGACCTGGTTACAACACGGTGGTTCGGAGGACACACCCTCGTCACCTCGCTGTTCCATCATGTACCTTCTTTCCCTCCTCACTCAGTACTCTTGCTTGACATATGCAGGGACTACGGCTGAGCATAAGGGGAAACAGCAGTTTCCTTGTTAGTCGGACGAGTTCATCAAGCCCGCCCTTGGAGTTCGCGCGGTCCTAGCTCCTCCCTGTTACTGTATTGATGTGTCCGGATAGCACCGCCTGATTTCTCCTCTTTCACTCATGTAGTGTCGGACCCTGGGACAGGACCGCGGGCAGGGCTTTAAACAAGTATGGACCCTTTGCCAATGCACACTCATAGGCTTGATATCTGTTGCTGGTACATAAATGGTCCTTTGGGAAAGAGAGTCGCATGGAACACCTGACTCTCGAACAATGCTCCCAAAAGGTTTAAAGCAGTACATTAGCATGGTTCAGCACAATGCTCTAAAGTATTTTACCATCAGCTGGGGTCTTTTGGCTGTCTTTGTATATATTATATGGTGTGTTTAAGGTGTTACGTCTTTGGATGATAGGTTTAGTGATAATTTGATAGATATAGAGAGCTAGATAGCGATATATTAATATATATATAGTAATAAATATTATCGATTGATCGTCGTATATAATAGAGTTTCTTTATTTTCTGTTTTTTTACTTTTATTTTTTGCTGTTTTTTGTTGGGCTTTTAAGGTATATCGAATAAACGGCTGGTCACCCACACAATGGCACCTGTCCTGGATCTTAATATGGTCTAAGCTTGTTTATTTTCTTGATCAGCTGTTACGTTGTGGTCAAAGGTGGCATACACGTTGTCGTATGTGTAAATGTTAATTATTTTACCAAAATACTAGGAATCATACAAAATGCATGTTATTTTTTATTTAGGACGACCTGACTAGATATGTCACCTAAAGGACGTTTACATATCGTTCCAAGAGACAATAATATTTGAATTTATAAGATGCACCCAATTCAAAAGTTTTACATACCTGTGATTCTAATACTGTGGTTGGACCCTGATGATCCACAGTTTTTTTTGTTTGGTGAGAGGTCCCTTGTTTGTCCTGAACGATCAGCTGCCCTCGGTTTTCGGAAAAATCTTCAGGTCCTACAATCCTTGGCTGTCCATATCTTTTGCGTATTGAACGCCCTTTCAACATGACGTATGATTAAGATCCTCTTTTCACACTTGAGGACAACTAAGTGACTTTACATGTAACCACTTTCGAAGTGCAAATGCTCACTGATGCTCCAGAAGGAAACGCAATGTAGTTATTTACACACACACACACACACACACACACACACACATAATTGATAATAGCAGAACATAGCAATAATCAGCAAACAGTCCAAAAAAATTAAAAATCCTAAAACATGACATATATCTTACTCCATATGTTTGAGGCAAATTGTAACATCTGGGTATCGGTGGCCCCTAGCATAAACTGCAGAGGTTATGACACTCAGAACAGATGAACATCGGAAATTGTCTATAAAATCATCTGAGGTATATCAACTACAGTTCTGGATGAACCACAGTAAACGATTAACAAGTTTTACAAGTATATCTGCCATATGTGCCATATGTGCAGCCATATCTTCATTTGTGCAATGCAAAACAGTACAGCTGTAATAAAATTCTTAATGATCCCTGGAAATGCAAATGAAATATATATATAAGACTTTAAAACTTTACAACAGAAGAAAAGAAATGAGTAATTTGTTCTTGTTTTTTAAGTAATAGAGTTTCAGAGCTGATTAAAAGACCATAACCTACAAAGCACAGAGTAAAATACTTAAGCAATGGATACAGAATATTTCATAGTGAGAAAATGTTCAAATTAAATGCTGAAGGCAATGTTTTTTTTCACACAACTGTGTTTAGTATTGCAGTTTCAATCTCATTACAATGTGGGAAGCTCTGTTTGGCCCGCTTTTATGTACTGGGGTATAATTATTTTGGAAGTAAATCTTATTGTGCATTAAAATCAGCTAACAGTAAAGAGAATATGATGCACTGTTTGCCACTCAACAAGCCACAATGTTAAACCTTATTTTATTTGACAACAACACTGTGACCCTTTAAGATTCGTAGAGGCAGCATTCTCTGATCACGGGAGGGGGACTGAACTAGCCAACTGAAATGTCAACCGGGCCCTGCGGTTCCACCACTGACAGCAAACTGCCAGAGAGCTACAGGGACAAGCCAAGGTAGAGAGACTGAGCGAGAGAGATGGGAGGAAGCAAGCCTACCCATTTTTCTACGGTGTGTTCTGTATGTATGGCATGCGTTCCCGTTGTGTGTGTGGGTGTTCTTTGTGCATGCTGAAGGTGGCTAACAGAGATTACCTGACTGCAGGCTCGTGTCTTTGAGGGCTCAGCATGTCAGACAGCATTAAAGCAGCTATTGTTGGGAGATTTCGACGTCCCTTATAGAGAGTCTGCAGCGCTAAGTCATCCAATACGCACAAACTAGACCTCCACTCTACCAAACAGTCACCAGGCTGCTTCTGACCCCTACAACCAAACACATACAAAGCTCTTCATGTCTCTCTTATTTTTACTAAACAGTTTGTCAATTATGACGCTATATGGGACTGAAGAGGTTTGAGGTACCTTGATACATTTTTCCTAAGTTTTAACTGCTTTGTATGTGACCTGGTTGATCAATGATGCAGAAGCCAAAATTATACAAGATACCAAGTTTGATTAATGGTTAATAACATTTATTGACATTCCGTGACCCCTACATTTTTAACATTTTGTAATTATGGTCTTTTAAAGTAACATACATAAACACATTTTGTATTTTATTATATATAATCGATCCTAATCTATATAGTATATATCATATCTTAGATCCTTATATATGATCAGTCTCTATCTATATATCTATACTACATCAATGCCGTGTGTGTGTGTGTGTAGATAACTACCCCTATGAGTAAATAAAAATAAATCTACACTATTAAATTTAAATATACGACTAAAATACAATTTACCTGTTAAACTCATGCAACTCCCAAGCCCAAATCTTATAGTAGTGAAATATTCTTACTGGATGTTGGCTGTGAAGATTGGACCGGCAAATTGTGGTCAAATAATTGCAAAACTTAAAAACTTATTATTCTAACCACAAAACAACAAGTGCTTACTCTGTGTTGGCCACAATTTGCCACTTCCTGCATGCCTTATATTAAAAATTAATTAGCGTGTTCTGTGTAAAATGGCCAAAATGTTGTTTCTGGACCCACTGATTCATTGTGTGAAAGAAAGAAAAAACAGTTCTTCAAAATAGCTTCTTTTGTATTCCACAGAACAAAGAAAGTCATACAAGTTCAGAATGACCCAATTTTATTTTAACATCAAAGTAAACAATTCTTCCACAAAAGAACATAGTTCTTAGATTCACAGTAGGCTGTTTATGCTTGGAGAGCAACGTTGCAACTTGGTGATTTGATATAGAATGTGCAGTCACAGGTGTGCATTTATCCACATCATAACGCCTTCAAACACGGTTCATCCAATCAGAATGTCGAGTCAGAGCTGTCCTTTATAAACCTAAATATTCCATTTCACAAATTCACGGTGTGTGTGTCTGTGATTTGCACGGATTCATCCTCTATTACTATAGTCTATGTTCGAATAGTGTGTGTGTATGTGTGTATATAGAAAGCTTTTGAAAATGGGACGAGCAATCAATTATGGGCATCGCTTGGCAGCCGCTCAGAATGACAGGCCATTGTTAGTTTTCCTCCCTCCCTTTCTCTCTCTTTTCATCTGTCACATGTCTGCTAGCCTCTCCTGGGTTCTCTCTCTCATTCTACTGCCTTTCTACTCAACAGCTGCACGTCTAATGAACCAGGATCTAGCAGACCTGCGGAGAGAGCAAGAGAGAGAGAAAGAGTCCCCTGTTTGTCTTTGTATTGCAGGTGTGAGATGATGGGAATATTTAGTGTACCTGGCTGTAATTTGCTTGGGGGGAAAAA
The DNA here is from genome assembly GCA_018155175.1 of Sinocyclocheilus anophthalmus. Lineage (NCBI taxonomy): Eukaryota > Metazoa > Chordata > Actinopteri > Cypriniformes > Cyprinidae > Sinocyclocheilus > Sinocyclocheilus anophthalmus. Next base: position 306,087 of record JADLZN010001429.1, read on the forward strand.
AAGGAAAGACTTCTGTCAGTTCTCGGGTCCTCTGCGGTGAACGATAAGTCTCGCCGCCTCAGGGATGGCTCCGATCGGCTCAATCAGCGCCAATGTAAACAGCAGGTCGCAAAAGCCGTGCTCAACTTTAGATTATAGACTTTCTTGCCGTGATCTTGTCAAGGGCATGACATCATGCGACGCCTGTTGCTTCCAGATGGCGGCACATTTATCCCTCAATCTGTAAATAACAAAAAATGAATCAACGGATGAATGATTGGAAGGGTCATTTTATAAATAAACGACATAAATCTGGGTGATGCTGTGAATGTTAGTGAGGCTGCAGAGTGTCTGGGGGCGTAATTAGCGCTTCCAGTGTAGTGTGCTTTACTTTGTGTTTGCATTGGTAATGTAACTTTGTCTTTTTAGGAGATGTCCCACTGTGAATTTTCCCTGAGTTGCCTGTGGCCATCAGGAACAGAGTCAGCACATGCAGCGGAAACACAGTGCAATCTATGAAAATCCTAGCATGACTAAACGCAGCTTTACCTCTACTAAACTGCTGATGTTGTTTCCAACATGCCCCTTAAAGTGTAATTTATTCCTGTGATAAGTGCTGAAAACAAAGTTTGAAAGATCTGCATTTATTATGAACCTTGATATTACAAAACAGTGTTGTATCTATAAAATGTCTGCTGTCACCTTTGAGCAATTTAACGTGTCTTTGCTGAATAAAAGTGTTAATTTTATTTAAAAAAAATCTTACTAACGAAATGTTAATTTATATTACTAGCATATTTATTTATGCTTTTAGTTGCTTTAAGCATACATCTAACAATTTACCAATTTGGTTAATAAAAACAAGTTTTAAAGGTGGGGTAAGTGATTTCTGGTAGCCAATGTTGATATTTCAAATCACCAAAACGAACACGCTCCTACCCCAAAAGGGTCTCACCCCCTATTTTGATAGCTCCGCCCCACACATACTACGCAACCCCGGGAACGATAATGGCGGAATCTGCTGTGCCAGCCGGCCGAGGGTATGATGTCATCAATAAGTGAAAGCAATGTGTGTTACTATGGTAAGACAGGTCGAATGTGTTTTGGTAGTACTGTGTGTTTTAACGTGAATGGTTTAGCTCCGTGCAAAACAAAGCAACCTTGGCGTCCGATCGCAGGCCTTCCCACTCCTTGAGTTCTCTCCAGCGCTGGAAAGCTGATCTGATATTTACACGCGTTCTACTTCTTGCCTTATCGTAAGCCTTCTTTTGTTCCGCAGACTTTTTCCTCCTAGTTTCTCTGGACCTGTTGAAATGGTTTCAGGTTTAGCATGGAGGAGGCAAAACCTGCTCTGGGACTGAGTTCATTTGCCATACCGTTGTATTTGCACAAGCAATATTTAATAGACCATTGCAATTCAAATGCCATTGCTCTTGAGTAGATGCATTGGACTGCAAAGAGAAACCAAATGTGTTGTATTTACTTAATTATATTTTCAGCAGCAGCATTCATTTCCATTTCTCTTCATGTTCTCGCTCTATTGTGGAGTTCATTAGTATGCTTGTAACCATGCACAATCAAAATGGAGAGAGAAAGAGAGGAAGACACAGTGTGGAGGACCTTTGCGTTCACCCCTCGCAGAGATGGAGGTGTCAAGGATGCTGGTGGGTGAAGCAGGTGAGTACAAGACCCCACCCATCCAAATCATGCACCACTCTTTTCAGCCATCCCTTGTCCGTCTCCTTCTCTTTTCGTCTGTCTTTCACTCTCCTGCATGTCTGCGTCCATCAGTGAAACGTCCGCTGGGACCGTCGTGTTTTGACAGATGCTCATTCTGTCTTGGCACATCTCACAGGATGGTATGGCACTTGTCATCCTGATAAGAGAGAAGCATAAGATCAGAGACGAGAGATAGAGCGAGAGAGAGAGCGAGCGATAGAGGAGAGCATAGAGATATGTGATTAAGAAACACAGCCTCCTACTAACCAAGGCCACATTTTTTCTCTTTTTTCCTCTCTTGCATCCTCAGGGCATATTAATGTACGAAGGGATAATAAAACCATGGTGCAAAAGAAATGGACAGTCTCAATTTGTGATCCACCACTCTGTGTCGCAGTGATAAAATGTGAAATTGCAATTTTTGTGCGTGCATATGTGTTTGCTCTTGCTTTCACCTTGCAATGAAAGGTTATTACACGATCAAGGTGGCTGGAAAAGGTTTTATAATTATTTGAAGACGGTAGGATTTAAAGGGACAGTTCATTCAAAACTGAAATTGTTTCCACCACAGAATAAAAAAGGTAATTTATGTCACAATTTGGACTTTTATTCTTGCAATTCTGAGTTTATATATCAAAATTCAGACTTTGTTTTTCACAATTCTAATAACAAGCGATCAATAACTCAATACATATAGAGTTATACATATACTTTTTCCTTGATCTCACGTGTCTTGTTTTGTGTTTTCCAGCCCGAATAACTACGTAAAAAGGTAATTGCGATTATCTCACAATTGGGAGTTTATATCTCAAAATTCCGACTTTTCTTCTCAGAATTATGAGTTTAATTCTGACTTAATATCTCACTATTCTGACTTTATGTCTTGCAATTCTGAGTTTTTTTTCTGACATTGCGAGAAAAAAGTCAATTGTGAGATAAAAAGTCACAATTAAATTTTTTTAATCCATGGCAGAAAAAATTCCATAGTCACATCTATATTGTCACACTCCTATTAATTTAGATAAATAGAATCATGTGTGTGTGTGTGTGTTGTGTGTGTGTGTGTGTGTGTAATGCTACATTTTGGGGGCTATGACATTAAAAAAGTTAAAGCAATTAATACTTTTATTCAGTAAGGATGCATTACATTTTTCAAAAGTGAAAGTAAAGACATTTTCTAATATTGGAAAGGATTTATATTTTAAATATCTGTTTATCAAATAATCCTGAAAACAATGTATCATGGTTTCCACAAATATAAGCGTGTTGTCAACGCTTGATAATAATAAAAATTAACACCAAATCAGCATATTAGAATGATTTCTGAAGGATCATGTGATCATATAAGACTGGAGTAATTGCTTCTGAAAATTCAGCTTTGCCAACTGTAGCATTGTTCTGCTAAGTGCACTGTTTGAGCTACGGACATCATTTGACACCACACATCCCTTGTATTGATATCAACCTGAAATCGTCTACACATTTAGATAATCACTTTCTTTCCCAAACACCACTACATCTACAGTTGGCAGTGTAGGAGTGAGTAAACGATGACAGAATTTTATTTTTGGGTGAAGTTTTAAAACAGTCGGTACACTTGTTTCGCTTCCTATTTTGCTGGTCTTGCATGTCTGTTTCAACACTCTACTGTTATGCATATGTATGTGTGTGTGAATGCGTGTGTATGCACAACCTCCCCCCAGGTCAGAGTTGTGTTTTACCTGTTTGCACGCACCCCCTCTTCTAGCCCGAGGCCCATTCACACTCCCCTCACAGGAGCATGTGACTGCCTGGCTATACCCGCCTCAGCCAATCAAGAGTTCTTCACCCGAAGGGCAATACAGGATGTGACAATAGAGTGAGCTGCAGGTCACGCAAGAAGTCTGCTGCATGCAGCCTCCTGACAGGTCTAGTATACTGATGTACCTTGGCAGAATTGGGCTCCGTCTCACTGAACACTTCCGCCAGAATTTGATGAGTAGGCCCCTTATGCATGCAGAAAGCAGAAAGAGCTCTCTGGGTGATCAATCGTGGGGGTTTTATTTTTCTTTTTAGAACGTGGAATCTTCAAAATGTTTGTACTAGTTTGGAGTGGCTTTCTTTTCTCTCTTGTGAAAACAAATACTTGCGTTCCACTTCACCTCAGGTGAAATTAGAGTTAAAATCCCTCATACTTTCTTATTCTCTTTCTTCTCCCACAATTTTCTGCAATGAATTCACATTGAATCACTAGGATGTTGTTTTGTAGATAATTTCAGCCTTATGCATGCTGTGTATACAAATATAAGGAAAAAAAAACAATTTCAATTTCATCACTCTCAGTTAAATTTTAAATGCTGATTTTATAAACTGTATAATTTAGACGCAAAGTCGGCAACACCAAAGCTCCAAAAGTATCAAAAAATTTATTTTTTAAAAAGACTGTCGCATAGCATATGTGACGTTTCGAGCACGCAGGCTCTTCATCAGACAAAGAGCCTGCGTGCTCGAAACGTCACACACACTATGCGACAGTTTTTTAAATACATTTTTGATACTTTTGGAGCTTTGGTGTTTCCGACTTGCGTCTCAAAATAGTCTTCTTGTTTTTTGGGGGGTCGAGTCACCCGAGATTGATCGATGTGTCGTGCTGTGCCTGCTCTTCACTATAACTGTATATGAAATGTAGTAACCTCTCCCATTGAAACAATATATTATGTTTAGCTATATCACTCACAGTGATATGCCTTATAATATCAATTAACAAGATTGGTCTTTTTCTTCCGTACCTTATTTAGCAATTCAGTTGGGCTTTAATAACTTTTTTGCTTGTTTTTTTAATTATTCAGCAAGAATCAATAAATTATTAAAATGTTTACATTTTTAAAAAATTATATTTCAATAAATGCTCTTCTTTTGACGTTCCTGTGTTCATCCTTTATCGCCAATGCTTTCTGAAGCTCATTGATTGAAGACTGGAATTCATGGCTTGTAAAAATCAGCATTTGGCTTTGGCTGATTTTTTTTATGTTAATTATTTCACGATATTGGTGGCCTATTATTAATTAATAATTTTAAATGTTTTAATCTGCTTAGTACTTTTTACATTTTGTACAGAACAACATTCATTTGTGTATCCATTATGATGTCAATGTAAATCGACGTGAAACAACCACTGAGAACCACTTTGGAAACCTGCGAAAGGAGGTAAAAACATTATCAGAGAGACATTTTGATGTTTTACAGTAAAGTGCTGTTGCCTGTTCAGTGAGGAACTTTGTTTTTGTTGAAAGGGTTTTGCAAAAAGTATAGGAATGGAAACACATGCACCCTATTGCATCATACTACATGCACGCCCCCACACACTCTCTCATGTGCAATTGTGTCTCAGAGCGACATGGCCCTGGCTCTGAATCAGGAAATCTGACTCACTCTGAATGGTTGACTTCTTCACGGACAACATCAGTCCAGGGGCACAGAGGGCCCTTTATGCATCAACACACACACACACACACATGCTCACTCACACTCATTCGGAGTGAGAAAGAGACAGAATGAGAAAGAGAGAGAGCAGTGCGAGATGAAAGATGAAAAGAGATATAGATTTGAAAAGACTAACTCTCAGGCTCAATGTTAAAAGTACATTTGCGGTCGCGGGACAAAAGGAAGTGCCGTCAAGATGGGAGGGATAAAAAGGTCAAGGTCAACCTCATCTCCACTTCATCCTTTAAAACCCATCTCGCTTCAATCTCACCAATTCAAGCCGCGGGTCCCACACTTCCATTCAAATTCCAAAACCAATCACCAATAGAGAATTCCATCTCTGCAGGTCCGACAACCGCCCACAAACAGGATTCTGCCTCATGGTGAGGCTCACGTTAAAGGTGGCCTTGAGGAGAAAGGGGTGAATCTTCAGTTTGATGCCACACCTCTGCTGAACAGGTGTGCGAAACAAGAAGGAAAATAAAAGGAGAGAAATAAAATGCATCTGAAATGAGAATGTGTGAAGGATAAATGAAGGTTAGGTGGCAGAATATTGTTGGAATTATGTAACCCAAACTTCAAGTGATTTAGAAAATTCTATGTTCTTCAATTTACATTAACATGTAGTCTGAAGAATATGTTTTGAAGTATTATTTTAGTATCCTTTATATGCTATTATATTTGTAATGAATATTTAGTTTTCATATCAATTTTAGGTAAAGGTTTAAAAGTTATGTACTTTCATTCAATTCGTTTTTAAATATTACTATTAAGGTCTCATTACATACCGCTCTTTCTCTTTTATTTTCAGTTTATTTTAGATTTCTTATTTATAGTTTATGATTTTATTAGTCATTTTTAGTGCTTGACTTAAAAACTAAATAAAAATAGAGAGTTCGCCTTGCACTAACTGAAATAGAGCTTTTCAGTAAATGTTTATGATTTATTTTATGTATTAAACACAGGTTAACGATAAAAATGTTTTAACCGTTTTAGTTAATGATGATAACCATGGCTTAGGTTGGTTATGTCATTAAATGGCTCATGAATATTAATTAGTTCATGGTCATTTACAATTGAGGTGGCAAATAGAACCTATACCTCCAATTTTCGAATTTAATAAAATTATTCGAATCCATAATGGAACTGAAATCCAGAGCATCAATCATGACTGTAATCTGGCTGCGTACACGTGGATTTTTTCTTCATAATAATACCTTATTGAATATATTAAAAGATATATAATTCAAATTTTCAATATTTATACTTTTAATGACTTTTGGTGGACATTTTGTGTTGTTGTATGGCAAAATTAAAATCTGATGTCTATATTAATTATTTTGACATTACTAAGATTAGTTTGGTGAAAAATCAGCAGAGAAAGGATGTATTCTACATATCTTTGAATAAATAGGCATAATTAGTCTAAATAAATGATGGAATCCCCCCCCCACACTAATACAGTTCCTCATTGTGAAGTTTGAATTATAATACAGTAAACTCCTCTTCATGGTATTCCAAATCAAATTCCAATTGAACATTCTGTTGGGTGGTGCCAATTTAATTCAAATAATATTTGTAAATCAGTCAATCAATCAATAAAACAAAAGGCTAGTTTGACTGTAGTTTACCTACTTTAAATAACAAGTAGCTTGGCAAGTAGCTTCCCTATAACATTGCTCACATGTACAAGACCTCAGGTCACACAAGCCCTGAAAATGTAAAGCTAGCACACAAGCAAAACATAAAATGCACATCCACACACATTCAAACATTTATATGAATTTTTGATACTCTAATGTATTCAGTACACTGTGTATATGATGCATAGCATGCAAAGAATATTGGCAGCATAACATGAACAGACATCAAAACAATGGAACGGAATAATTTTCCATATTGAATCATGGATCTGCATTCAGGTACTCACCATCCACAGAGAGACAGCAGAGGATGGGCGGCACTAGGGATGGACTTCTGAATGTTTTTATATTACCTTGTCTTCCCCAGTAATTTTTCATGCCTTTTTTGGCCACTAATAAAATCATTCAGAGCAGCAATACTGCTACATACGTCAGACCTAATCTTGCAAAACAGACTCCTGATTATTGGCATAAAATCTGGCACGTAGCTTCAAATAATGAAAGCTGGCAGCACATTCAAATACAGGGTCAGCGGCCTGTTTTGCAAACAACAAAAGTTGACTTTTTGGTCAACTGTGCGTATGTTTTAAGCACTAAATATTTCACATATTTAACTCTGAAAACAAAAAGGATTACAGTACCCTCATTACCTACAACTGTGCTGTGGAAATTTCTTGTCAAACTGCAAAACACAAGCCTGGCTATTTGTGGTTCTTGCAATACTGTTTCATTAAAGCATGGTGGCATGAAACGTTCAAAAAAGTACTCTCTGTAATAGCTGACTAAATTTAAAATAGACCTACAAACTTCTAACAATCCAGTAATATAAAACAATGTGTATTGGCCACAACAATATGTCAAAAGGATATTTTCGATCAAATTTGCTCATTTAATTAGTGACTTAAAAATAATGTAGAATCTTAAAGGAAAAGTTCACCCAAATGTGAAAACTTGCTGAAATGTACTCACCCTCAGGACATCCAGGATGTAGAGTTGGTTTCTTCATGGGAACGGATTTGGAGAAATTTAGCATTACATCATTTCCTCACCAATTGATCCTCTGCAGTGAATGGGGGCCGTCAGAATGAGAGTCCAAACAGCTGATAAAAATATCACAATAATCCTAAAGTAATCCACTCAACTCCAGTCAATTAATTAATGTCTTTTGACATTAAAAGCTATGTGTTCATAAAAAAACTCATTAAGCTGTTTGGACTCTCATTCTGAAAGCACCCATTCACTCCAGATCCAGTGGTAAGCATTAAGCAAGTGACGGGATGATACATTTCTCCAAATCTGTTCCAATGAACAAGCAAATTCATCTACATCTTGGATGGCCTGAGGCTGAGTAAACTTTTCGGCACATTTTCATTTATAGGTTAACTATTCCATTAATTATTACTTAATAATTTTGTCCAGTGTTTCGTAGTGCTACATTTGTCCTAAACCTTAAGATTTAGTTTAGTTCTAGATTTCAAAAAATATAAAACCCAGATTTTCAATGTGGTCTCAAACTTTTGAACTCAATTGTAGACTTCTAACCTTCAGGTGGGTTTGAGGCTGAGAAGACTAGACAAATCTTTTTTAGTTTTCGCTCCAGTAATACAGAAAGATTTACATAATAAAAAATCAAAAAGAAGTGCATCATATTCCAATAATTCAAAGGATGACTCATATGCACCCGCAGATGTCTGGGCTAAGCCCCAATTACCCCCTGATCCTAGAACCGTCCTGCTGCTGGCCACTTCATACAACTCTAGTCAAGCAAACTTTTATGCATGAACTTGTTTAGAGAGAACCTATTCTTTCTTTCTTTTTCTGCTTTGCAGTCGAGAGATGGACTCGCGTGGTTAAGGCTCAAAAGCCACTTGAGGCTCTCTGAGGTTGTATCAGGTCAGTACTGACGTTGCTCTGTTGTGCTCATTCTAGTCCGTGGTGCTGAAATGCACAGTGAGGGGAAAAAAAAGCCTTGTTCGCTACTGCAGAGTTCAGCATGTGTCATTTTCCTGGTGGTTATAGTGTGATGTGGGATAATAACAAGCACACAGACTCATACACACAGTCATAGTCTACCTTCTGGTGCGGAGACCCCTTAAATAGTGCTCAAGAGGACTGTTAAAGGGATAGTTCCACCCCCAAAAATCATGTTGTAATCCGTTTACTTACCCTCATATTGCTTCAAACACGACATCTTTTTTCCTCCGCTGTGGGAAAACAAAGGACAATTTGGAGAATAGGCGGTTCTCTTTTTCCCATGCATTAAATGATTAATGACTAGAAGCTTTTCACAGTAAAAAAGACCTAAAAAAGTGATCAGTGCCTGTGGCTTCCATGTTTTTTCTTTTGTGCTCGGCACTCACATTCTTCATGCAAGACTAAAAGACCTGTTTTTACAAAGTAGTTCACTACGCCTGTCACAAATTATCTTATCTGGCTATCATTTCATAACAAAAACATTTTATTCTACATTTTCCCCACCCATTATTAAGTCTACGGTCTCGTTGTATGGTGATTTTGCATCCTTTTTTCAAGCTTAAGCGTTGGTCTCCATTCAAGTGTAACTCTTGGAAAAGAGCTGAAATTATTGTCTCCTCAATACTGACAGGTATACATTGGAAACTCCAGACACTTCCATTCCTCTCCTCCTTTCGTTTGAGATTTGAGGAAACATGCATGTATCGTATCTATGTATCATCTTATGCATGTGGGATAGTAATACATGTGTGTACCTGGTTTAAACAAATGGTTGCTGTTCCACAGCATGTTGCTTTTGAGAACCCGTTGCACACAACACAACCCCTCATTTGGTTTCTCTCCCCCCATGCGTCTGCTCCTCTGAACCAGTGCTAGTCTCTCTCTCTACTCTGTATCTCCTTCTTCTTCTCTCTCTCTCACTAGCAGCGTGTGGGTGGCTGGTCTATGGCGCAGAGCTTAAAATAGAGGTTCCCTCTTCGTAAATGGGGCTGTACAAAACATTGTGGGGTGTTGGGGTAGAAAAAAAGAAGTAGTCAACAAACCCGCAAATGCATTAAAGTCCGAAATCTTTTTATGGGATATGAGGATACAGAAAGAGTGTAGTCGCAGCGTGAAAGGCAGCGAAGATGTCCGTGTTGACAGAATGAAGTAGTATGGATGAGATCAGAAGCAGCTCCCTTAAGGGAAGCTCTCAGTTGAATCGTCGTGCAAACAGAGGAGAGGAGGGCTTTACGTTAGACTGAACGCAATCACGAAAATGAAAATGAGTATGACTGTTGCTATTGTTGAAGTCATTACCTATAATGCTCTCATCAACATTATCAAGAGATTGCACGTGCTCCCTAAGCCCCTTCTGAAGGGAGGAGAGTGCACGTTATAATCCGGAATTCATTTTTAAAAAAGCGCACGTTGTACATGTTCATTCACTATGAAAATTGAAAATTAGTACTCTGAAGTGAGAAAGTGAAGTAAGAACCTAAAGTTAAAAATTGGAAGTAATAAATAATTAAACGTAATTTGTCGAGTCGCGGCTGCGTGCTCAATATAGTTTGATTGTAATTTGTCAAGCGCTCCAAATTCGCAAGAACTTGGCACACAGCTCAGTATTCACGTCCCAAACATTTTTACCGAACTTTGAAGGCATCCAAGCAGTGATTTTTGATGTTTTGGTCGCTCATGAATTCAAGCAGTCAGCGTTTTTCAGTCAGGCTCGGTGTTATCATCTCCTGCCACATCTCTGCACTGCAAAAGTGACATGATATCCCAGCCAATGGATCATAATGTGGGAGAGCATCGCGCGCACGTGTTTATGTGCGTGTAGCAGAGGTGTAAAGAGTACCTAAAAACCATACTTGAGTAAAAGTACAGATACCTTACAGTGAAAATTACTCCACTACACGTTACAAGTCATCAATTCCAAAACAACTTGAGTAAATGTCTTAGAGTATCTGATTTTAACAGTACTTTACTATACTAAATATAGGCTCAAAGATGTACTATCCAAAGAGACATGCCAGTGATAAACTGTAATGTTGTGGAGAAGCTGGGGAAAACAGGCAGAGCTAAGGGTCTATGAGCAGGGATTTAATGGCAAAACTAGAACGAACAATAAGGCAAAAACCAAAGGGAACCAAGAACAGAATGACTGGCAAACAGACAACAATTATATTTAACAACTCACAAGAAACTAAAGAAAAACTAGGGCTATATATACACACACAGGGTGCTCAACAACTAACAAGATAAAAACCTGGGGGAATAATCACCGGGACCAATGAAAAACGGCTACAACTGACTACAAGCACCACGGGGAGACGGAGTGCCCATAAAAAGTCGGGAAGGCATAGAGAGCATGAAAAACAAAAACTGAGAAGAGGGCGAGTTGTGAGGAGACAGCATCCGAAACCAAAGTACCTGACACCTCAAATTACAAAAACAACAACAAAAACATATCTTTCAAAAAGGTCTCTTCAGTAGGCTATAATGGATAAATAACATATTTAATTTAAAATTAAAACTGAAGCCTGACGTGCATGTAGTTGCTCTGTTATGGGCCTCAGTTGCCGGGCTCTCAGTCTGTCCTCCCTTTCATATATAAACACCTCTGATTCACAATTACTTGCTAAGGAACTCCGCGTTCCCACCATAAGTAGCCGTGTTGAAGTTTGGGTGATAAGGGCAAAATGCACAAGATGCAGTACTTCATGGACCTTAATATCAGTATCACTTTTTTTGTAGCAGAAATAAACTGCTGCAGGAAAAGCTAGGTGCCATGCAATATGTAATGTGTAATTGCAACACTCATTACAAATGTAGTGGGGTAAAGAGTACAGATACTTATTCAAAAATGTTGTGAAGTAGAGAGTAAAAGTTGCTAACATCAGTAAAACTACAAAGTATCCGAAAAGATACTCAAGTACAGTAACTAATTACATTTACTCCAATACTTTACACCTCTGGTGTGTCGGTCATATTTCTCACCGAGTGACATCACCATGTCAGACTTCTCATCCACTTCCGACCCCAAGGAGTAAGTATTAATAAGTGCACTGGGCTGAGTTCCAAACCTAGCTGTACTTCACCATGTTAAACCTTATTTTCTCTCTGTCTTCAACACACACTTACATTTTGCAGAAAAACTGCTTAGTCATCAACCTCTGGCCAACTACCTCATCCTCAACATACAACATTAATTTTCTCTCAATCTCTCATACTCTGGGATGTAATACACATATTTCTTGAAGGGGACATCAGAGGCGGTTCTGGTCCTTTTTTGCCATGAATGAGATGAGATGAACTAAAAAAAAGAATGACGGGAATAATGGAAGGAAGGAACGAATGAAGTAAGAAAGTTAGTTTTAAATATTTTAGTACTTTATTGCGTAAGCTTTTGATGTGATAGTCCGGTGGTTCATAATTACGCCGGTAGGTGGCGACAAGTAACTGTCTTTATACCGGACAAAATTATAAATGCAACACTTTTGTTTTTGCCCCCATTTTCATGAGCTGAACTCAAAGATCTAAACTTTTTCTATGTACACAAAAGGCATATATCTCTCAAATATTGTTCACAAATCTGTCTACATCTGTGTTAGTGAGCACTTCTCCTTTGACGAAATAATCCCTCCGCCCACGGTGGGCTATCAGGAGCGGATACCATGATTATTGCACAGGTGTGCCTTAGCTGGCCACAATAAAAGGCCACTCTAAAATGTGTGTTTTATCACACAGCACAATGCCACAAACGTCGCAAGTTTTGAGGGAGCGTGCAATTGGCATGCTGACTGCAGGAATGTCCACCAGAGCTGTTGCCCGTGAATTGAATGTTCCTTTCTCTACCATAAGCCGTCTCCAAATGAGTTTCAGAGAATTTGGCAGTACATCCAAACGGCCTCATAACCGCAGACCACGTGTAACCTCACCAGCCCAGGACCTCCACATCCAGAATTTTCACCTCCAAGATCGTCTGAGACCATCCACCCGGACAGCTGCTGCAACAATCTGTTTGCCTAACCAAAGAATTTCTGCACAAACTGCCAGAAACCATCTCAGAAGGCGCATCTGCATGCTCTTCGCTCCTCATCGTTGTCTCGACCCTCTGCAGTTTCGTCATCGTAACCAACTCTGAGTGGGGCCAGAAGCTCACCGTCTATGCGTCTGCCACTTTGAAGAGGGTTCTCGTTCCCGGAATAACCGTACAGGGCCATGGCAGACAGGCGTGTATGGCCGCCCGTGTTGAGGAGCGTTTGCTGATGTCAACCGTTGTGGAGCGGGTGGCCCATGTGGCGGTGGGGTTAGTGTGGATAGCGGAATGGCCTGTCAGGTTAATGCGAGCACACGCCACCAGTGTTCATTTTTATTGATGGCAATTTGAATGCACAGAGATACCGTGAAGAGATCCTGAGGACCATTGTTGTGCCATTCTTCCACGACCATCACCTCATGTTGCAGCATGATAATGCACGCCCCCATGATGCAAGGATCTGTACACAATTCCTCGAAGCTGAAAACATCCCAGTTCTTGCATGACCAGCATACTCACCGGACATGTCATCCATTGAGCATGTTTGGGATGCTCTGTATCGGCGTATACGACAGCGTGTTCCATTTCCTGCCAATATCCAGCAACTTCGCACCGCCATTGAAGATGAGTGGACCAACATTCCACAGGCCACAAACAACAACCTGATCAACTCTATGCACAGGAGATGTGTTGCACTGTGTGAGGCAAATAGTGGTCACACCAGACACTGACTGGTTTTCGGACCCCCCCCCAGACCCCCCAATACAGTAAAACTACACATTTTAGAGTGACCTTTTGTGTGGCCAGCCTAAGGTCACCCCTGGCATAAATGCTGTCTATCCAGCTGAGTATGCCACACCGAGTGATGGTTCTCTCGGCAAGTAGACTTGCTCACTAACACAGATTTTGACAGAATTGTGAACAATATTTGAGAGAAATAGGCCTTTTGTGTACATAGAGAAAGTTTTAGATCTTTGAGTTCAGCTCATGAAAATGGGGCAAAAACAAAAGTGTTGCGTTTAATTTTGTTCAGTGTAAGTGCGTCGTGAAGCCATTCACATTAAAGAGATATTCACCCAAAAATGAAAATTCGCCCACATATTGCTCACCCTCAAGTCATCCTAGGTGTATGTGACTTTTTTTCTTTCAGATGAATACAATTGGAGTTATATAAAAAAAAATTTATTGGCTCTTCAAGATTTTGAAGTGAAATAAAGTGCATAAATCCATCCTAAAAAGTACTCCACAAGGCTCCAGGGTGCTAATAAAGGACTAAATCGATGCTTTTTTGTAAGAAAAATATCCACATTTAAAACTTTATAAACCATAATCTCTAGCTTCCGGTAACTGTCGTACGCGCGTTCACGAGAGAGTGACGTTCCAGCGGATGAACTATCCCTTTAAATTATTCATTCAAAACACTGAATCATGGCTGCGGCAATCCGATCACTACTTCCTACTACACATATTCAAAATCCCTATTGAACCACTAGAAAAGCTGGTCGAATTCACGGATTCTAAAAAAAGTAGGCAAAAAGTCCCAGAATAAACTAATGTTTCCAGCAAGATCCTGTAGTGTGCATCTGATGGACACTTCACAATCCCATGCCGCTGTCTGTATGAGCACAACTTGGCATCTTGCCCAATGATTCATTCAAAATACTGATTCATTTAGGAACGCCACTGCTGTTTGTTGCATGGAGATGTGCTACAGTTAATTTGACTTTGAATGGAATTATTTTAAAAATAGGCTAAATAACTTGCAATGTTGTGTCTAAAATGTAGAGCTGCAATCACATTATTTAGCAAATTTTCAGGCAAAATTCAATAATTTGTAATAAGAATCCAGGCAATAGTAAATTTTGAATGAGGCTGAAAGATTCACTCAAATTTGCTAATGTGACCTAAAGTTGCTCAATATTAACTTGTTGTTTGATAATCTATTGAATAAAAATTGGTGTTAAAACAGTTTTCACTCTGAAATTTCTAGTAAATTTTACAAAAAAAACCCCCCAAAAAACTTGAATTAAAGGTGAAAAACTGAAATAGCATTTTTCTTGCAAAATGTAATTCATTAATCAGATTTTTGTGGAGTTTAGAATCAAAAATCAATGTGATTAATTTGGATACATTTTATAAATTGATCTGCATATGATATAATTAATTCAAGTACAGTTTTTAAACCATTAACAACCTTGTTATAAATACAAATAAGGTTGGACAGTGTGTAAAGCATGCACACACAGCTATGAGACTATTATCACCAACTCCATCAATAAAATCATTATGCCAGCATTCGGGAGAAAGAAAGACCATGATACACATGTCTAAATTATAGCTAACTTCATCATTAAGAGCAGCAGCTTCTCCCCAGCGCAGCGTAAAGTGGCTCTTAATGGACATGTATTCTCTGCCCTCATAATGGGAGCTTGAAGCTCGGCTGGTCTGACTTAATTATAAATCTGTTTTTACTGTGTCATCAGTGATGCTCCAGCCTGGGCTTTGTTCCGCAAACTGACTTCGAGGGAAAAAAATGACGTTACTCGGACCTGGGTGTGTTTTTTTCCCTCTCTGTTTTTCAATGTCAGTGGTTTCTGTAAGGTGTCATCATGGTAGTGATGTGCAGCGTTCGCTTCTCTCTCGCAAAACTGCTGTGCTTGAGTTTTTTTCTTCTTTTCCTCGCCTTGCCTTGTCCATTATTCTCTGTTGCAAATGTTACCTAATACAAAACATTTTCATTTGAATTATATAATCCATGACTAATGCTCCTCTTTCATGTGGAATATTAATTCAGCATTTGCATTTGTTCACAAATAGTGTTTGGGATTTTAAAAATTTAAATGGAAATGCCAATGTTGCAGTTTGGTGGGAGGCCTTGCATCACAGAATAGATTTTTCTCATTTTTCATTTTATGCATGCCTTTAACAAATACCCCCAAACAAATAACTGAATACATTTTCATGGGGTGAGGGGGGTCTCTTTGGGGCCTGCTGGAAATGAAGATGTTAAATAGGGGAGGAAAGAATCGCTGTATGAGTTTCGCATTAAAATTCAACTGGTGAATTCACACGAGAGCTGGATATGAGATCGCAGTTCAGACAGAGCACTCCTGTCCGTGGGATCCTCTGGTGTCTTTTGGTTTTTTCGGTGGGGTTGGGGGCATGGAAACACTCCTGTACCCACGCGTCCGGTATTGAGCAACTATACAAGGAAGCAACTCTATGTGACGCCCGTGACCGAAAGAAGTTTCTTCTGGAGCCCCACACGGGCTTGGGTGCAGCGGCGGCATCGTACCGGCACAAAGATGCTGGAAACAGGGCAGAATACGGACGGCTATAAGAAACCGCACGCGTGAACAGAGGCCGAAAAGGGGAATAATGTGGGGGGTGATAGCCAAGCAGCGGCTCCAAATATGGTGATGGTCGGTTGCAAAGAGTGGCGAAGCCGCTAGACACGGAGAGAGGGGAAACGGCACAGGAAATAAGGGAAAAGCAGGAAATCCGAATTAGAGCACCAACGAGTCGAGTGTTGTCATACAGAGAATAAGGATGTGGCGATCACGTGATGAAAGGATACGGTTGAATAAGTGACGGCAGGGGAGTATAACAGCATACAAAAGGGTAACACAAATTCAGCCTTAGTGAGTGTTGAGGTTGATATTTCTGCGATGGGCATTTGAGATTTGGTAGTGTAGTTTGGGGCCTACAACGAGTACCAGACGAGATAATTTGTATGAGAGAGATGTAAATAGCTGAAAGTGCCTTTCAATCTGGCTCAACAGGGACATGCGGGTCCCTCATTTGTCGCACACAATTGAGTTATAGATATAACTAGGTAGATATACGTATATAGAACAAGGTAGAGCAAACCAAACCGAAGGTAACGAATGGAATGATAGGGGATGACCGCACAGGTTTGGTAAGGAAAACAGCCAGCTGAAAATGGCAGTGAAAGTGGATGCAAGTCAAGACTTTAGTACTGAGGAAAGCACAACACTGCAAAAGCGTTCAAAAGCTTAACAAGCCGGGCAATTTGGCTCGCCCCAACTTATGGCCAAGTCCATCTCCGCTGAAATATGACTAGGTGAAAAGGAGGAAGGGGAAAAGGCAGCAAGTACGAGACGGCGACCCAGAATGTGAGAGAAAAGCACCTGGGATGGAAGGACGCATTGGACAGCACACCGGGGGGGGGGGAACATTTCTCTATCCTCAATAATGACATTCCCCCTGTCAGACAAAGAGCGCTCAGAAAAGATAGGGGGGTTATGAAGAGACGGGACGAAAGCGGACGGTATACAGGGGGAAAATTGAAGCAGAATTGCTATTTTGCCAGTTATAATATTCCTGCAAATGATGTGTGTACATGTGTGCACATGCAGTGATTTGTCATCACCACATTTTTGTGAATGCTATCGACAGTGTTGTGTGCAGTGCTGAGGAGATACTAAGTTAAAGTACAGAATGGTGATGCTACTAACTTTTTATGTGGTGTGGCAGTAGTTTAGCTGTTTTCAAAACAGAGGAAAACGCTACTTTTACTACTTCCAGTGAGTAGTGAGAAGAAACTCTACATTGCTATTTTTTTGTCACATTACATTTGATGTACAGCTTGTGTAAAATGTCCTTCCCCTTGCTCATATGAAGCATTGAGAAGTCTGATTCATTGTAGTGAATCAGTTCACTCGGACCAGTTTTTGTTTTCTTATTTGTAGGGATACACAAATACAATTACACATAAATTGCAACAATTAAAACAAAAATATATTTATTACATGATTAACCTTTACAATAAAGGGCAATTGGTTAAGAACAATATATTTAATATTCACATAAGGTTAATAAGATATATTTAGTTGAATGACTTAACTTTAACCATAACAGTCACTTGGAAAATTGCATTAAAAATTAAATTTGCAATCTGTCTAAATAGAATGAAATATTTAGTTGAATTCTTAACCTGTTACACCATACGTCAACTTGGAAAATAATAGGCAATTAATATTATTGCAATTGTCGAAATAAAATGACATATTATGTTGAATGAGTTAACACTTTTTATAAGATTCACTTGGGACGAAACTAATACATTCATTGCATCAGGTGTACTAATATATGGTTTAATGATTAACACGTTTAATAAGTAATATCAGAAAATTCCATTAAGTGCAAATAGGTTTGCAAATAATATATGTGAAGTTACTTAACCATTGTCCAATAAATTCACTGCAATGGCATTAATGCAACAGTGTTTACTAAAGAATGATTTATTGAACGACAACAGCTGGTACAATAAAATTAATTCAGGAAAAAAGTAAGACATATTATTGCATAATATTGACCCAAAGAATAACTTTTAGTAGAATGATACTGACCCTTTCAATCGGATGTATTCGCGACATGAAACTAACAATTTGTCTATTCAATATTCTTCAAAGCTCAAGCTGGTTACATCTAATGCGCAATATAAATACAGAGTTCTTGTTAATTCCTGTTTTATACCATAAAATAAGGGAACACTTCTACAACTTGGTAAAGCTAGTTTGCAAGATTTATGATTACATGAACCGAATGGACTCATAAATGTATTGTTAGTTAATAATGTAATAATATTAATCTGAATCTAAATAATATTAATACTAATATTGCCCCCACCCCTATTGAAATACCTTCAATAAAATAGACTGCTCTTTATTTGCAGCACATACTTTTGCTAACTACTTTTTCAGAGGGGTAGCTTGACTGTAGTTGCACTTTGAAACTGTAGTTTGCTAAGTGATATAAATACGGCACGATTTTAGAGCATAAAAAAGCACATCCAATTATGAACACTATATTGGAGTCATTTTATGTATGTGTGCTTGCTCTTATCTATGTCTGAGTGCTAGAGCATGTGCATGCAATTGTCTGGCCTTGTGTGTGTGTGTGTGTCTGTGTGTTATGCAAAAGCTGACCTCCTGTGTGTGCATTACTCATGCCGACCTGCTGTGTGCAGTCTGGTTAGGTTGGAGATTTGGCCCCAGTCTGAGGAGAAGTATAGCAGATGTTCCCGTGTCTGGAGCTCTGTCCAGAAAAACCATGTGATCCTGCTCAGGGGAGGCCTACATCTGTGTTTATAAGAGGGCATTGGAGTTACACATAAGGAGGTACATTGGTGAAACATACCCAGGTCACATTAACTCATCATTTTTCACTGTTCATTTCACCACAGAACAAGTTTTCTTTGTTAAATTGATCACTGAAGGTGCTGCACATTTGAGGTGAGGGTCGTGTGAAGTCAAGATCAGGAAAATGTGCCTGATTGCAATGAAAATAGTCAAAAATCTTCCTTAAATACTTAAAACAGGCTTAATTTTCTTTAAGCAAATTATCATTTCAGATTTTAGAGTGACTCCGACTGAGATTCACCCTCATAAACTGGTGTGTGTAACGTAGAATTGTATACATTCATTTAAAAACTGCAGTCGTGCATAAACAGCTGACAAATACTTGAAGCAGGAGTGTGTGTGTGTGTGTGAACTGAGTGAACTCATTTAAACTCTGAGTCAGGCGTAAAGGTCTGAAATCCCGCAGAGGTAAAAACTCAATCAACACGGAACCTCCTTATCACGGAACATTCAGACTATGTAGGAGGCAAAATGAAAAGCCACTAGAGAATCTGTTATTAAGCTGCAGATGGCGTGAACTGTAATAATGTTTGTTCTTAAGGCACATCGAAAGTGCAGATTACTCTTGAAGTACGAAAAACTTAAGTTGTCCATGCACACTTCAGACATGTGCAAGAGCATAACAACTTGGCCTTACATGCCACTGTACAATGAAAAATATTACCGCATACTTTTTATAGCCCAGTATCCAGGAGGAAAGTCTTATTGTGGCATGCGATAATCCAAGTTATATTCGACATCAGAGCTCTGAAGCTTGTGTCCAAAATAAACAAAACATATTGCAATGAAGCACTGTATCGGTACTTGATCTTTGAAAAACTTGATTACTTAATAAATAAATAAATAATTACTTAATTAAATAAGTACATTTAAAATAAGCACTATATATATATGCATATAGTAACACAACAACAACCAAAAAAGCTAACTAATTAAAAGAACTACATAAAAAAGCTATTGTATTTTCCCTATTGCCAAAGAAACATTTCTCATTTTTATAATAACTACACTAAAAAGTAAATACAAATGATTATGATGAATTAATAAACCTATATAGATAAATTATATATTAACTAATTATAATATATATTTTTTAGAAAAATTAGAAAAATAACAAATTAAAAGGAAAACAGGAAATATGAAAATAACTAACTTAAAATATTAGTATCTCAATAATACTAAAATAACCACCACTGCCATTATTTTATTTTTCATTTTTATTTTCATGAATATCTGTAATAAGCCTATTTACATATAGCAATTTATATAGCATGTTTGCGCCAAAAAAATGCAATGACTTCATTTAAATGCACTCAATGCCATTCCATCACAGCACTACGGTGGTTAGTAAGCAAAACAGATTTTTGTGCAGAAATACTGCATCTGTCCAAAAGTGGCACAGATGTTTACTGAATTCACATCTTGGTAGGAAAACAATGCAAAATCCTGAAGACTAGATGCAGATATATGAAAATATCACAGAAAAACAAAAAAACCTGATATCCATGGATGTGAATCAAAGTAAATATGCCTAGAAAAAAACGGTATAAGAAGTGGTCCATAAATATCCCAGACAATATAAGGTTGTTATGGAGACAGCTAGATCTTTATACTGAGAGGGTGGTCCACGTCACCAAGACAACAAGCACTGCACTCCCAGATCCCAGCTGAACTGCACACGGCTTCATCTCACTTTCTCTCTCTGCTGCGTTGTGAGTTCATTCCAAAGTGCTTAGCCTCTCGTTATAACACTGTCATTAGGAGGGGCATTAGAGAATGCCTGCCAGGCATCTCTATAGAGGAATTGTACCCAAATAGTCAGAGTGCTTAGACTCACTCATGATCTAATGCTCCACTAGCACTGAAGATATTGTTATCAGAGAGGTCCCACAGCGTAGAGCGCGCATAATAGTTTTAGCTCTTTGGGTTGCAAACATCAGTTATCTTTATTAGGGACAGACAGGGAACTAAACTGCAGAGATGTTAATCATTTAATTGTCGCGTAGAAGGAAGAAGCCCGTTAAAAATCTCCAAAGCGGCTTCTTTGAGAGAAAAGTAGTAGTATTGTTTTCTCGTGTTGTGTTTGAAATGTTTTCTCCTCTGAGCGTTTGCAATATTATGAGATGCAGGTGTCAAGAGTAGTACATAAATACATTGCTAGTGCAGCTTAAATATTTCATAGCCAGTCACTTAAAAACGAAAAATAATGATTGGAGTTATTAGTTTGAAATTAAACTACTCATTAAATATAATTGGTTAGGAATGAGTAACAAATGTCTGATTAAAAAGCCTTGGCTTTTGTCAGGAGATAAAAATGCACATGTGACCTACATGCTCCGAGAACTCTGAAGCAAGATGCTCACAAAACCGGAAAGCATCTGGGAAGCTCTGATCTGATTGGCTGACTTCATGCAATTTCCGGGAGTAAGTCTGGGAAGACATGTTTACAAGGTACTGGCTTGATACAACAAGTACTTTTAAGGAAGAGCTAATCACTAGATTTGCCTAAATGTATAGTGACATAAAATATTATATAATATATAATCTATAAATGTAACGGAAAATAAATAAAAAATGCAATTAAAACATACAATTACTTCATCATACAAATTTCTGAATTCTGAATGTCATATATAATATTATTCTGAATATTATATATATTTATATACAATTTATTTAAGATCCATGCTTTACTAGTGATACAATCGTTGAAATAATTTTAAAACATAATAAATATTAGGTCAATGATTGTACTGTTCTCTTTATATGTTTTGCTTTCCCAAAGCGTGTAATATAAATAAACAGCAAGCCAAACTCTGTTCACTGAGCCAGGATGTGAGCGCCTTGCTCCTTTAATAGTCCAACGTATGATTTACATATTCAAACTCAGCGGCCATTGAACCGAGTAAAACTGTAAGTGAAATGAAAGAAATTTAGAAAATTAACTATCAAATTGTAACAGACTTATTATCAGTTTAACTAGTAAAATGTATACAGATACATTGCTAACTGAGAAGCAAGTTAGAAGCATTCTCAATGCAGTGCACTAGCGCCAATCGGCAATAACAAACATCTTTGATTATATCACATTTAAACTGAACATACTCTCCTGCAATATAAATTAGACAGATTAATGATTTAAATGAACTTACAGCCAATGCTTACGACAGGGTTTAGCAGAAGGATTAATTTAAATGCGACACAAACATGTCAAGCACTTGCTGCGTCATGAGTCCATTGCTTCTATTACCTAATGTGCGTCGCTCGCGGAAACGCGTCAAAATAAGAGTCCTTACATAAGAAATTTCACAATAGCGGCAGGCAATATGAAACTCATACAGAACATTAAACAATCACAGAAATATAATATTAATAAATGCAAATGCCCGTCATACATTATACACAACCTCTAACAGAGGCAGAACACTCCCCGCCTGGCATTATTAATGCCACTATAAAAATTTGTGTTAGTCTTATTTAACCCTCTTTGGCTAGCAGTAAGATAACACCAGAAATGGGTCTTAAGAATGTTTTCACATTACCACCTGAGGTTGTTCTAACCTCTACCTTGCGGACATTTCCATCATTGCTCGGGAATACAGAAGTGATTAAGCCCAATGGCCAATCGTTCCTTGGGGATTGCATTTGCTTCAATAGCACAACATCTCCAGCTTGCAAGTTTCGGTGAGTCTCATGCCACTTGCGTCGAGGTTGAAGTGTACTGATGTATTCTTTTCTCCATCGGCTCCAGAACTCATTAGCCAATGCCTGCACTCGCTTCCACTGACATTTCAAGAGGTCCTTTTCAGTGTAGTTCTCGAACAGAACAGGTACTCCGAGCTTTTGGGTTAAGAGCATTTCTGGAGTGAGTATGCATGGAGAATAGGGATCTGCTGAGACAGGAACCAGTGGTCTAGCATTTATGATTGCTGACACCTCTGCCATCAGAGTGCAAAGTACCTCGTGAGTTAAGTGAGCATGTTTCTTCTGCAGCAGCATACCGTCTAGAATCCTGCGGGTTACGCCGATCATGCGTTCCCATGCTCCCCCCATATGGGAAGCATGTGGCGGATTGAATTCCCAAGTACAGCCATTCTTATGGAGGTATTTCAGAAGACTAGTCCGGTTTTCTTTTGCTGTTTGCATGCCCAGTTCTTGACTAGCTCCGATAAAATTGGTTCCTCTGTCTGATCTGAGCTGTTTTGCTGGTCCTCTCACAGCGAAAAACCTTCGCAGAGCATTGATACAACTAGCAGTGTTCATAGACTCTATGACTTCTATGTGTACTGCTCTTGTACTCATACATGTGAGGAGTATAGCCCACCTTTTGTTTTCAGCTACACCGCCTCTGGTGCGTCGAGTGACCACTGTCCATGGACCAAAAACGTCTAACCCCACATACGTAAATGGAGGAGATGTACTGAGGCGCTCCGGAGGAAGATCTGCCATCTTTTGAACTTCTTGCTTTCCTCTGAGTCTGCGACATGTCACACAACAATGAAGGATAGAGTTTATCAGTCTTTTCCCCGCTACAATCCACAAGCCAGCCAGTCGGATTGCTCCTTCTGTGAACTGTCTCCCTTGATGGTACACTTTGGAGTGGTAGTGACTCACCAACAGTTTAGCAACATGACTTTGCTTTGGGAGGATGATTGGATTCTTTACCTCTGACTCAAGAGAAGCATATTTTAAACGCCCTCCCACTCTCAAGAGACCGTCATCGATGTAGGGGTCTAGATTCCACAGCGCACTTGAACAGGAAACTTGTTCGTCCCTCTGCAGAGCAGCATACTCCTCTGGATATAGGTCTTTCTGGACATGTCGAAGTATTAGTTTCTTTGCTGCTGTCTGCTCTTCTGGTGTGTGTATTTTGCTGCACTGATGCCATCCTTTGCACGTATGGGATGTGATGATGGAACTTGATGTGTGAGAACGAGCTTGATTAATCAGAAAGGATACCGCTCTTAGCAAAGATTCCCAGGTAGAAAAACGCTGAAACCGTTCAGAGAAGAGGATTCTTTCAACTCGAGTAGCGAAGCTAGTTACACAAGGTCTGACTTCTGCATCCGTCTCAGGATTAACCAGTTCAAAGGACTCACACGGTTGCTCTTGGGGCGGTTGGTAGAGGAAGCTGGGTCCTGTGAACCATATGGTGTTGTTCAGCTGTGACGTAACCACGGATCTTGTTGCCAGGTCAGCTGGATTCTGAACCGTAGGCACATAACTCCACTGGTCTGGAGAAGTCGACTGACGTATCCGCTGAACACGGTTATGCACATAAACAAGGAAACGTCTGGACTGATTGTAAATATATCCCAGGACCACTTTGCTGTCACAATAGAATTTCACTGCATTCGGCTTGTGGTCTAGCTCATCGAGAATGTGTTCAGTCATCTCTACAGCCAGCACTGCACCACACAGCTCCAGGCGAGGGATAGAAGGCTCAGGACGAGGTGACAGCTTTGCCTTGCCCAGCACAAATCCCACTTTGACCTCGCCTTCATCATTCAGAGCTCTGAGGTAAGCCACTGCCCCTATGGCCCAGTTTGAGGCATCTGAAAAGACACACAACTCCGTGTATAGAGTGTTAGAAAGTGAATGGTGTAGGTATGTGCGTGAGATGTGAAGGTTATTAAGCTTTTGAAGTGAGGTTTTCCATTCCTCCCACATGTTTTTCTTCTCTTCAGGAAGGACCGTGTCCCAGTCATGTACCTCTTTGGTCAGCTAACGTACCAGCGCTCTGCCCCGGATTGTCACTGGTGCCACAAAGCCCAAAGGGTCGAAGAGGCTACTCACGACAGAAAGCACTCCGCGGTGAGTGTAGGGCTGGTCGTTTGCTGCGACTTTGAAGGTGAATGTATCTGTTTTTATGTCCCAGTATAAACCCAGGCTTCTTTGTGCAGGCCAACTCTCATTTCCAAAATTCAGATCTTGGAGACCAGAAGCAAGATCTTCCGGTGGGAAAGCTTGCATGACTTTAACACTATTTGAGGCTATCTTGTGGAGCTTAATATTCGACTTGGAAAGTGATTCTTGAGTGCGCTCGAGCAAGTCGATAGCTTCAGTTTCCGTGGGAAAGGACATGAGGCCGTCGTCCACGTAGAAGTGCCTGTTTACAAAGTGTGAAGTGTCAGTTCCGTACTCTTGTTCACCTTGCTGGGGGGTGCGTGGGCGCGGGGCGAGACCTAACTCCATATATAGCCACTGCCGGAGAAGGACTGTTTCCAAAAACATGTACCCTCATACGGTATTCAATCACCTCCTTACTTAAGTCGTTGTCGCTATACCAGAGGAATCTCAAATAGTTCCTATGGTCCTCTTTCACCAGGAAACCATAGAACATCTGTTGGATATCCGCCATGATGGCTACGAGATCTTTTCTGAACCGTAGTAGCACACCTAACAGTGAGTTGTTTAAGTCAGGGCCTGAGAGGAGCACGTTGTTCAAAGAAATACCTTGGTGTTGCGCGCTGGAATCAAATACCACCCGTATTTGTCCCGGTTTTTGCGGATGATACACTCCGAAGATGGGTAAGTACCAACATTCTTCATTCTCATGGATAGGTGGTGCTCTTTCCGCATGGTGGTTCTGGAAGAGTTTCTCCATAAAGACGGAAAACTGTTCTTTCATCTCGGGTTTTCTACTCAGCGTGCGACGCAAAGAATTTAGACGAGACAAAGCTTGTTCCCGATTATTTGGGAGTAATGGTCTGGGTGACTTGAATGGCAAAGGAGCGATCCAGTTTTCCTGTTTGTCTTGGTGGAATTCTGTTTGCATGATCTTCAAGAAGATCTCATCCTCGAAGGACATGGCAGGTTTGTTATCATTTTTGGTTATGTCAAATACTTTAAGCCCAAGTTCATCTTCTGCTTGCACACCATGAGTAGCATGATTGCATGCATGGGGAAAAACAACAGACTTATGCTCCCCGCCATGGCACAATTTCTCTTTCACTTTGATGTGGCTCTGGCATGGATTGAGAAGTGATGGGCGGCCATTGTCCAGGATGTTAGTTTTAAAGACACTCACCATCGGTTTATGGGCTTTGTCAATGCAAACATCACCTACAATCACCCAGCCTAAATCTAGCCTTTGCGCAAAGGGTGCATTGTGAGGCCCGTTGATTTGTTGTCTCGCTTTGTGTACACGGATCATGTCTCTTCCCAGCAATACTAAGATCTGAGCATCAGGATCTAGCTTTGGGATAAACTGTGCCAAAGATTTCAAGTGAGGATGAGCAAGAGCGACTTCTGGTGTGGGTATTTCAGATCTGTTGCTCATTATGTCGTTACACTCAATCAGTGGTGGGAGATCAAGACATGTCTTGCCATCCAGCGTCTCTATTTGGAAGCCAACTACTTTCCTTCCAGACTTTTCCTGGGAACCAGCACATGTTCTCAACAAATACGGAAAGTGATTACCTTGGATCCCGAACAGTCGAAAGAACTCTCCTTTGGCCAGCGAGCGGTTGCTCTGATCATCAATTATGGCATACATTTTGATAGCTCGTTCCCGTTGTTCTCGAGGAAATACACGCACCAAGCACATTTTTGCACAGGACCGCATTGGAGCACTTTCTCCACAAACTTCTGTACACTTTGAGGTTACCTCTGGGGTAGTAACATCCTGCTGTTCCGTGTCTGGTTCTAGCACCGGAGTTGGGAAGGAAGGCGGAGCTATGTCCAGATGCATGACTGTGCAATGTCTATCAGAATCACACTCAGCACATTTGAGGGTTGCGGAACATTCTCTGGCTACATGATTCGGAGAGCAACACTTGAAACACCTCTTATGTTCTTTCAGGAGGTTTTTGCGTTCTATTAATGACTTTTTCCTAAAGGCTCTACATTTCAACAGGGGATGCGCTTTGTTGTGAATAGGACAGTGCTTCATCAAATCTCTCTTAACAGTCTCTTTCAAATTTGCTGAATCAAACTCATCATTTCTAGATATATCTGTCTTATGCACCGACACAGGAACTCTGCTAGCACCATGTTTATAGAGGGGTCTTTCATTATGGATGTCTGCATGGCTACTGTTTGAAAGCTTGAAACTAGGATCATTCCTTGCTTTAGCTTCACTGCAAACAAAATGTGTGAAGAACGAGAATGGGGGAAAACTGACCTTGTTCTCTTCCTTGAAACGTGAGCCAGTGAACAGCCATTTCTCCTGCAGATTTGCTGGTAACTTCTCCACTATAGGATTTATACCGCGAGGGGTATCAAGGTAAGCTAATCCAGGCAAGTATGCATCTCCTTTTGCTGCAAGTATCTCCATGAGCAGGTCTGCAAGCTCCCTGAGTTTCACATTATCCTTCGGAGATAGACGTGGAAAGTTATCCAAGCGCTTAAATAAGGCACTCTCAATCACTTCTGGGGTGGCATAGCATTCTTGAAGTCTCGTCCAAGACAACTGGAGAGCAGCTTGCGGTTTAGTAACATACACCGCCCGAATCCTCCTCACATGATCTGAAGATTCCTTCCCCAGCCATTTAACTAACAAATCTAACTCTTCGTTAGCTGAGAGCTGTAAGTCTTGCATTGCGTTAACAAATGAAAACTCCCAGGCTCTAAAGTTTTCTGGATTATCGTCAAACTTGGTAAGCCCTGTGGTGACTAGCTCTCTCCTTGCTAAGTATTTAGCAAAGTCTAACATAGGTGTGGCTTGGCTTTGCGAGAAATGCTGTGTATCTGAATGGACTGCATACCTTTGTGTAGCAGGATCTTGACGTGGAGATGCTTTAAATGCAGTATTCGGGATGGAACGAGGCAGATTGTACAGGGAATCTGGAAATCTTGTGCTTTGCAAACGTTCACTATCACATATTCTGCTCCTCTCCTGAGCTATATCTGTGTCGCCATCATATGCAGCGCTCATGCTCTGAGACTTATCGATCAAATGTGGAGTTGATTCCTTTGTAAAGGCTGATGAAGAGATTTTCAGAGGTAGTGTGGAAAAGTCAGAGCTCACCTGAGTCTGATGTTTTACATATTCCTCCGTTCTCATTGAAATCACGTGTGATGAAAGTGTGCCTATTTCACTGCGATTGTCGTCGCGTTCCATTGCTGCCGCTGTCTCTAACACCTCCGCTTCTGCCAGAGTGGCTGCAGCTTCCTTTTCTAATTCAAACGCTTCCAGATTTGCTTCTACCGTCCCTTTCCTGTTCCAGCCTTGCTTTCTCCTTTTTCATTTCAAGCTGTCTTTTTGTGAATGCCATCTTGGCACGTGCAGCTTCTGCTGAGGCTCTAGCTTTTGCCGCAGCACTAGCAACTGAAGACTTGGAGGAAGATAATGAGCGTTTAGAATTAACCTCTGAAGATGCTTTTTCTTTCCCTCTATTCCCTTCAGTTTGCATGTTTTCTTCTGAACTTTTCTCTTGCACCTGCTTCTCCATGGCTTTTTACTGTACTGTTCTCTTTATATGTTTTGCTTTCCCAAAGCGTGTAATATAAATAAACAGCAAGCCAAACTCTGTTCACTGAGCCAGGATATGAGCCTTGCTCTTTTAATAGTCCAACATATGATTTACATAGTCAAACTCGGCGGCCATTGAACCGAGTAAAACTGTAAGTGAAATGAAAGAAATGTAGAAAATTAACTATCAAATTGTAACAAACTTATCATCAGTTTAACTAGTAAAATGTATACAGATACATCGCTAACTGAGAAGCAAGTTAGAAGCATTCTCAATGCAGTGCACTAGCGCCCATCGGCAATAACAAACATCTTTGATTATATCACATTTAAACTGAACATACTCTCCTGCAATATAAATTAGACAGATTAATGATTTAAATGAACTTACAGCCAATGCTTACGACAGGGTTTAGCAGAAGGATTAATTTAAATGCGACACAAACATGTCAAGCACTTGCTGCGTCATGAGTCCATTGCTTCTATTACCTAATGTGCGTCGCTCGCGGAAACGCGTCAAAATAAGAGTCCTTACATAAGAAATTTCACAGTAGCGGCAGGCAATATGAAACTCATACAGAACATTAAACAATCACAGAAATATAATATTAATAAATGCAAATGCCCGTCATACATTATACACAACCTCTAACAGAGGCAGAACAATGATATAATGCTATTTTTTTTATTGACTCTTATAAATGTATTCAAAAATACATTTAAAAAAATGCAATTAAACATACAGTGACTACAATATACACATTATACACAATATACACATATGCAAAACATCTCTGAATTTATGTATATATCACAAATACAGTAAAATACAGTAATATTCTGAAATATAATTACGATTATTTTATGTAATTAGTAATTTCTGATTTTTCCTGTGGTGGCAAAGCGAAGTTTTAAGCACCATTATTCCAGTGTCCCATGGTTTACTATGCTGATTTGGTGCTCAATTATTATTGTGATGACATAAATGTCACCATAATATCTCCCCCTCATTCAAAAAATTTTTTTTATTATGATTTATAATTGAACCATAAACTTGTGACTGGTAATATATATATATATATATATATATATATAGTATCTATATTATATATATATTCTATTATAATATAAATAAAACATATTTGGAAATATTAAATAATTAATACAAATTGTTATATTTCAATAAAGCCGCCCATTAACTATTAAAAAACAAATCGTAAGAAAGAAAAAAAAACTAAACATGAAACAAACTATTTGCAGCTCTTATTCAGAATTAGAACATTTAGCTGTTCAGTCAAAGGTCCGGCTACACAGACTCTGCACCATCAAACTCAAAGTGCCCTAATTTCAGAAAGATTCATCAAACCATGTGACACTTTCAGCTGAAAAAGACAGCATTTACCATGAGGCGGTGTTAAAGTACAATCCATAAAAACAGCCCTAATAGGCTTCGCTGACAGAGGTAGGAATGGTGCCCTCCGTTCAGTCGATAAAATCATCTTTTGCCTCCAGTCACTTTGTCAAATGGCAGCCATAAAGACTGAGTCTGCTCTGCTTTTTATTGTTTTTGAATTGTGGGCACTTTGTGAGTGCCCACTTCTGCCAATGAGGAAAAACCTCACCTAGGTGAGGAAAAGCATTGAAATAAGATGTATATTACTCTAGCAAGCATGCAGGGAGGCATTTGATCCTTGTTTTTGCAATCTTAAGAATGAGGGACAACCCGCGTTCGCTATTGATATAGAGCCTATTGACTCAATCTAAACGTAAAATTGAAACCGAGAAAATCAACAGCGTAATTGACCTTTGAAACCACCATCTGTTTATTTTTCTTCGGGTAGATGAAATGGATTTGTCTTGTTCAATATTAACATTTCATAGCGCCTCATATGCCAAGGATTTGCCTTGTTTATCATTAGCACCGGTGGTTATACATTATTACCACCATTTCATAAGGTCATCGAGAGGCTAAAGCAAATAATAAACCCAGAGAAAGTTTGAAATCTGAAATAAAAGGTGACCAGCACCAAGTCTGCTTGTGCAAAACTTGCACAAGCATTTTTTTTTTTTTTTGTAAAAATAAATGTAATTAATTTAGCAAAAAATAAATTCATATTTTTCAGCATAACATTATACACTGTAAAAAATAAAAATAAAAAACAAAGACTATTGAAGTATGTTTTGCATACAAGAAAATACTATTTCAGTCTTTCTTCCAGGGTTATTGTAGTTAACTAAAACTAAAACCAAAACTAAAATTAAAACCATAAAAAAAAATGTTACTTGAAATAAAATAAATGTTAACTGATATAAAATAAAATATATTAAAAAAACGTTTTAATTTCATCTAGTTGCCAAGGCTACATTTCTCATTTTAATTTAGTTTAACTTGATGTACTAAAACATCTAAAAACTAAAGTAGAAATTAATAATAACAGATAAAAAAAACAAAAACTACTAAAAATTACAAAAACGAATTACTAAAACCTCAAATGTAATTTAAAATGAAAACAGAAAATATCAAAAATAAAAACTGATTCAAAATGTTAATCAAAAGGAAAATAGAATCTCAATTATACTAAAAAGATACTGTTTTTTTTACTTCAAATTCTCATGTTTAATTTATTGTGTGACTTTTATGTTACCATTTCTTTGCAATTTGTGAAATTTACAATCAATTTCTGAGTAAAATTGGCTTCAAATGTGTTATTATTATTTCAGTGTAAAACTAGTTTTGATAACGAATGATAATGAATGTCTTTGCTCACCATCATATGATTCAAACCTCTACATTGCCATAGAAAACAGCAGCATACAATTTTGAAATGACATGACGAGTGATTAATGAAAGAATTTTAATTTTTAGATGAACTATTCCTTTAATATGCATTAATCAACAACTACTAAGGTTTAAGTATTGTGTCTCAACCTCAAGATGGCCATAAGACATCTGTTTTCCTTTCACTGATTCTTGTTGGGAGTGTTTGTCCTTGTGTTTGAGGGTCAGAGCCTTGCTGGGGTCGAGTGCCTCACATTTGATCTACTCAGGTCATTATAGGACACAACCTGTGAGAGAATTACAGATGGCTATCAACAGTCCTTTCTGTCACTCCTGAAACAACATCAGTCAAAGACCTAAACATACATGCCTATACTCTACATACAAAACTGCATTTGAACAAACATGACAAACAGCAATGTTTGGTTGTGGTACACCGCCACTGGTTGGAAAAAAAATTACTTGTTACTGGAAAAACTGAAGAATGTAGTTAGTAGGGACCACTTTTAGTTAGTTGTTCACTAACACTGGAGCCATCCAAATGCATGGAGCACAATGACAAATAACAGATATCAAAGTCCATTACATTAGCTGCCTTCAGTTTCCAGCTGATAAAAGGGAAAACATGGATATTATGAGAATTATGATTGATAAGAGGATTATTATAAACTGAAAAATGTCTAAACAGACATTATGAATGGAGAAAACAGAGCTAGGTTACAACACTTTCTTCTCATCGTCTTTGTTTTGTTTGTTTTTTTCTTTTGGCAAAGTGTCCCATTTTGCTTGTTCTCCTTTGAGTAAGCTGAATAAATTATGTACACTGTGACATCCATTACATCAGCTACATTATAGAGGAAAAATGAAAGCGAGCAGACGCAAAAACTGCATTTCTGATTGTTCACCGAGGCTTAATTTTTCAGCATCTCCTGAAATTAAAACAAATGAGGCAAAATTTTTCATTTAGATCGATTGAACGCAAACATCTTTAACGACGATTTGAATTCATTTGTCCAAATGTGTCAGCCACCGGCTAAGGAGAAAAACTTAATGAACAGTATAAAATTCAAACCAAAAATAGCACTAAAGGGGAAATTCTTTTAAACACAATATGTCAACAACAAAAATTTGTGTTGAACTTGAACTTAAAGAAAGTTAAAAATGTTGCCTTGGCAACTAACTGAAATGACTTTGAAGTACTAAAATTAGTAAATCAAAAGCTGAAAAAATTAAGATAAAAAATGTACCTAAAATGGAAACTGAAACTATAAAAATAAAATTTAATTGTAAATTATTAACAAACCACTATAATACTCAAAAAAAAAAATAATAAAAAATAAATAAAATAAATAAATATATGTATATATATATATATATATTATAATATATTTTTGCGTTTAAAATTTAAAATTTATTTAAATTATGAACAAACACTATAATACTACCCTAATAATAATAGTAAAAATATATATGTATTAATTAAAAAAAACATTTTTTATTATATATTATATTTCGATTAATTATATTGTGTTTTTAAAAGAGCCAACAGTGATTATGCATTAAAGGAATAGTTCACCCAAAAAAGATATCCAAGCCATCTAAGTTTGTTTCTTCATTGCAACAGATTTGCAACAGATAAGTTTAGCATTAAATCTTCTGCTGTTAAAGGGTGCCTTCAGAATGAGAGTTCAATAGCTGATAAAAAACATAATGCTTCTGGTTAAAATATGAGTCTTCTATCCATAATAATGCTTTCTCCAGTGAAAAAGTCATCTCATCTGAATCAGGACAGAAATATTCACATCAAGCACCATTTACAAGCCAAAACTTTTCTAAACAAATACGTTGAGGATTTTAATATAGAAGACCAGCTTTTCCACTGGAGAAAGCGTTATTACAGATTATGGACTCATATTTTGGCCAGAAACGATGGTTTAAAGTTAAAACATCTTAATGATGGATTTATTTCTTACAAACATGCAGCTTTTCACTTCACAAGCTGTTAATTGATGGACTGGATTTGTGTGGATTGCTTGTGGACTATTGAGATTTTCATCAGCTGTTTGGACACTCATTCTGACGGCACCCATTCACTGCAGAGGATCCACTGGTGAGCAAGTGATGTAATGCATTTCTCCAAATCAGTCCTGATGAAGAAACAAACTCATCTACATCTCGGATGGTCTAAGGGTGAGAAAATATTCAGCATCCTACACAACTTATTACTCAGAATTAGTCTACAAATAGGGACACTTTGTTCAGCATCAATTTTTGGCTTTTTTTTTTGTTAGCAGATTTGTACTTTTTTCCAGTAAATCAGGTTATATGATAACACATTCAGTATAATTCATTCTTAGAGAATTCCATCTTTGTGCAGATAAAATATAGGCACCAAAGTTGAACGATCTGATCCGTACCCATCTGAAATTCACTTTAAGAAAGATGAAACGATACTGTAAACCTCTGCTGACAGCGACTGGCTCATCATCCATCCCCCTAAATCTCAGCCCTTGTTGTGTGTCTTAAATGATGAGGAAAAGGAAGACAAACAGGCAGGGGTGGATTTACAAGTGTATGACCTGACCTCCTCTTCGCTTTATCCAGCGTCCTGCCCCACTGCGACCCTTAAATTGGCAGTATTGGAGCTCGGCGGGAGGAACGAGCTTGGGAAAGCGAAACAGCAAACGCTTGTGTTCTTTTCCCTCTGTGAACAAGAGAAGAGAAAAAAATCCTAATCTCATGCCGTCTGACGGGGGGCTTAAATGCTCGATTGCTTTGCTGCTCACGTCCCGCTCCCATTATCTTCCCCTCTGCGTCTGAGAGAGAGGGAATCTGGGCGAAGCAGACACACACACGCACATATAGGCCTCCATGGCAACTCTGTGGTGATGAATGACGTCCCCGTCCCATTGGGTCCCTGTCGATGCATGTTCAAGTGGACAGGATTGAATTTAACCAAAGAAATGACAGGCCTTTATTTTTTGGCAGGGCCACATTACGAATGGGTATGGTGACGAAGATTCATGATTTATGGCATTAGGGAGCGTTAGGAGGATTGTAGAGAAAAATCACAGAGTGAGAGAGAGAGAGAGAGAGAGAGAGAGAAAGGGAGAGAAAGATTGAGTCATAAAAGGGATCACATTGAATATCTGCAAACCTTTGTTAAAAGGATGGTAGGATTCTTTCTATAGTGCTTTACACACTCAAATTTCATGTTTGCATGCTTGTCACATTCTCTGTCCACTGTATCAAATCCAGCAGAAAAATGCTATAAAGGAAGGAATGCTCAGAATGGTAATAAATCCGCCCGTGAAAACAAATTTACAACAGTGTCTGTAATTGAGAATGATTTAGGCCGTACAGTGAAAAACTGCTTATTATGCATATAAGTACTTCAACAGTTGAAACAATGTTTTCTTTTTTACTCTTTTGTTTTAGATTACTAAACCAAAGAAAACAAATGGTATAATAACGTTTTACCATGCTAATTTGTGTTCCGGAAAAAAATTCTCAGGAGAATGTGTAAATATATCTGAGAACATATCAATAAAATAAGGCAGGCGGATTTTAATTTCCTAAAAATCTATGAAAATCATTAAGACTGAATAGATAAATTGGATTGGGAATTATACAGGTTAATAATGTATTTGGAGCAATAACAATCTCACAAAAACATGTCCGGGGCACAATTAATCCTACAATCCATAAAATAATAATAACTGGGGGAATCTCACAGTAAACTTGCAATTGTCCAGGGCACAATTAAATCAAATCAAATCAAATCAAAAATAATAAACAAATAAAAAAATATGAAATATATCATTTTTGTTTGATTATATTTGGTAATATAAATGATGACACATCAAACACACCATATCTATATATATATATATATAAAAACATGTCTTTCCCAAATAAAATGAGGGAATTAAAAAGGACTTTGTTACCTTTTTGAAAGTAATTTTATACAAAAATACTGTAATATGATAATTGTTTTTTAATTCAGCATAAATTAAAGTAAGCACAAAAGTACTGTATGATTGCATTGTTTTATTGCATTATAGTAATGTGAATTACTATCATTTTTCACTTTACGGTAAAATCATAATCATAAAATTAAAAAACGTATCATAAAATATTAAATTATTTAAGCAAAAATGATTTTGTCATTTCTCTGATTTTGGGGTGAAATATAACCTTGACTGACCTAGTTGAAAAAAAAAACGATAGGAGGGATGACTGAAAAAGTGGATCAAAAAAAGAGAGAAAGAATCTGACAGGCAGAGCCAACACTTCAAAAGAAATCTGTCCTGAGAACATTGGACCCGGTCCTTCGGAAAGGAGCGAGTGATGCAATCATCCCTGCAGGAATTGGGTCGGCACTGTAAGCCATATTCAGCTCTCCAGACGCACAGGCTAAGACCAAAAGGGGTTTAAACCATTCAATGGTGCCAGTGATTGAGGACCTAGAAGTGTCATTAGATCCACAGTAATCCTGAGGGGCGGAAGGAGGAACAACAGAAACCCTGCCGTGGAATGGATTTAAGGGGGGGGAAATAAATAAATAAATGAGATCAGAGTGCTTCGGATACAAATAAAGTGATAAAAGAAGTCCACTGGAGAGATGAAAAGGTATCGCATTTGTCAGAATATACCTGCTCCCATGCATCCCAGCCTGGGGCCATTTGTAAAACACAGGTTTTGAATGAAAACAGTGCTTTGTAAAGTCACTTTAGACAGAAAGAATCTGCCAAAAACATACATTTAAATGCAAATTTGAGTGATATATAAAAAAAGTGTTTACATGATATTTAGATAGATTAGTCAATGATCGGGATATTATAATCATTACTAGATACAGACTGTTATATATTTATTATATTTTTAATACCTGTGTTACCCATATACATAATTATCTACCTTAATTGGTTATCAGTTCTTCGATAATAAATAAATACATAATAAAAACAAACAAATAAACAAGCAAACAAATAACAATAATTATTATTCCTTTACACACCAACAACAATATAATAGTTTTATTTGTTTTATTTTAATATAATTTATTATTATTATTATTAGCAACAGCTCTTCAATAATAAACAAACATAAATAAATAAATAAATAAACATTTTATTTATATTTCAATATATACTATGTATAAATGTAAAGAAATTGCATTATTCAATTATTATTATTATTACTTAATTATTGCTATCATCATCATCATACATGATTACAAAAACATTCAATAATATTTCTTTATTTTCATGATATTATTATTATTATTATATCAAAATGCAAGTTATGCTTGTGATATCCTGTATCTTTAATAACATCAGTTGATCTTGAATCATTACAATGGATGATGAGATTACGCAAAGGTGGTTCCTCGCACTCCACCATTCCTGCATAATTTTCCTTTGAACTGACAGAATATCTGAAGCAAAGTCACTTTGAGCTCCATGTAATTTAATAGAGCCCGGAGAGAGAATTTGATGGAGCGAAATGCTTTAGCTTTCAAATGCTTTCAGCATTATATACTATGCACCTTCTCTCCCACAATTCCCTTTCATCTGTCATACGGTTCGCATGCAGAAATCAAATCTGGAGATCTCACGGTGACACCCACTCTATTGTTCAATCTCTGGTACACGTCATCAGCTCATGGATGTGTCGGCGTGACGTGTTCGGGTGAAATTAAGAGTGATGTTGCCGCGGCGGATCTGGGGCTTCTCCTTAAATACTCCTGATGCGAAAGCCCACGGTTCTTGGCTCGTGAAATGTTTAGTTGTTTGAAACAGAGCTGAAAGAGATCGCAGAGAGCCGTTAGATGCAATAGAAAGTGATTTCTATTAATCTCTTAACAAGGTCACTTGTTATCATGTTATAAGTACAGTGCATCAATTATGAATGTGGTGCATAATCTGAATGGCGATAAACAACAGAATTCCGTCAGTGTTTAAGAGGTACAAATATAAAATGTAGTCAACTGCTTTGAACTTTTTAACTTTGAATTGATATCAGACGTCATTTGACAGTAGTGAAAACCTCCTGGAAATATCCCACAAATGGGAATGAGGATTCAAAGCTGGTGTTTAATGCTGGTGAAAAGAATAATCCAGCAAAGCGTTTCAAAAACATCAGCGCGGCTTTGTTCGAATATTTTTTCAGCACAGTAGCCGAAATAAACCCAGGTGCACGTCAAAGATCCTGCCGTCATTCTAACCATACACATCCAGCAAATACGACTGAGCTTTTGTATGGATGGAAGCAGACAGTCCTCAATCTATCATTACCCATAAGCCTCTGAGAGGCTCTGATTTCCGAAACTCATTATTTTGAATGCTTCATAGCTAAGTGCTGATTTCTTTTAAGGTAGATTAATTTGATCAATATATAATGAGGGTCTTGATGTCAACTCAACAGGAAATGAGGATGTCAAGGCTGATTTTTCAGCAGCAGAGAAAAACTAATCTCTGATTTTATTTTATTGTCCCAGTGGATGTGCAGCTCGAGCCGGCACGATCATCCTTAGCCTTAAATCAAATCCTAGCGGCTCGGCGCAAGCGAATGAGCTTTGGGAGGGAATTAGACGGGACGTTCTCGCTTTTTAAGCCTACTGGGTAAAAACTTGTTTGATTTTCATTGATTTCAGCGCTATTTGTCAGCATGTTGTGACATGTAATCAATGTTCCTTGCCAAATTAATGATGAAAATCAGGAGGGTTGTGCAAAGCAAGCGCCAATTAGCTTCGCGTTCTTGGAGGTGGCTGAAAATAGGTTCAAAAATTTCCAGGTTTTGGAAATGCAAATCAAATCTGACATACGGATTCTAGCAGATCAATCAAAAATCAATTTCCCATGAGCGATGAAGTTAAATTGCACCAATGAGACTTTGACCTCTCTTGAGAGGCGAGCGCTACTCTCCATCCTTATGCTGTTTGACTGAATAACTGTCAAATCCGCCGTTATGTCACCATTATAATAATAACTTGTCTT
The DNA here is from genome assembly GCA_018155175.1 of Sinocyclocheilus anophthalmus. Taxonomy (NCBI): domain Eukaryota; kingdom Metazoa; phylum Chordata; class Actinopteri; order Cypriniformes; family Cyprinidae; genus Sinocyclocheilus; species Sinocyclocheilus anophthalmus. The sequence goes on from JADLZN010001429.1 coordinate 344,247, forward strand.
ACACGACTCTCTTGACGTACCGCCACGTTTTTATGCATCAGATGTGCCGCTCGTGTTTAAAAAGGATTTAACTGGAGAGAAGAGTTTGATTAGATATATAACGCAGGATTACTTACTGTATGTCCATGCCAAATAAGTTAAATTGTAATGTGTTTAGCAGTCTAATATGCAAAGGCTTATAGGCAGGTATAGCATGAGACGGCATCCTTGGCAATGTGACAGAATAGAAGGGACAAAATCCTCCTCGAAATGAAGTACTTGGAACACAATGTACATCACGTATTATTTACAGAAGATTACACATGTAGAGAGGTAGATCCTGGGTTATCAGCACACAACAGAATTTTACTCGGAAAGGGAGAGGAAGAGAGCGAGAGAGAGAAATCGCATTGCTTCTGGCTCTGCCCAAACAAGCGGGCTCATGGGAACTTCCCACTGCTGGTGAGTGGGCTGAAATGAAAAGCTAAGAGAGCACTTTATCTCATATAGAGAATGTCACGAGTCCAGAAACACAGTTAGGATTAAGGCTGAAACAACTGAAAATGCTATCACTCCAATTGTTTACTTGAAAGGTTACAAAGTGTTGCCAGGCCCCTGAAGAAATCTTTAATCCCATCGAGAAGGAAAACTAGCCTGTTTGAAGATTACAGTACACCTGCAAAAGTTTGTGGGAGACGTTATCGAGCTAATACCAAAGTGCTGCATGTTTAATCTGAACTTCTAAAACATAAAAAAATAACAACGATCTGGCAATAAACAATGAAAACAGAAAAGTATGGGATTAGTTTTCTAAAAAAACGAGAAGGCAAGTTAGCATAATTCACACACACTACAAGCTAACAAAAAGTAGTTAAAAACAGCATGAAATGGTGAATTGTTTTTCTTAACCTGTTCATTTACATGACCAGTTTGAATCAACTAATTCACAAGAATATATGAGTGAAAGAACTGTTTAAAAAGAACCGAGTCATTCCAAACCTGTGTTTTTTCTTCTTCTGCAGAGCACAAAAGAAAATATTTTGAATATTAAAAATATATGTTATAAATATTCAATTATATAAGAAAATCATAAACATTTGGAACAACATGAAAGTGGGTAACTTAAACCAAAATTGAATTGTTGCATAACATTTCTTTTTCTTTCTTTCTTCGTGTAACATAATCTTTACAATCAGTGTTACAATGAAATTTGAAGCTGTATGAGAGAGAAGAATGTTTCAGATTAACTGAATTCATAAAAATGAATTATATAATTCATACATGTAAATAAAGGACAGTTTAGAACAAACAAAAAGATTTACTAGAAGGAATCAGACTTTACAATACTGCTTCATTACAGTGATTCATATATTTCAACTTTACTTGTGGGAGAGAGGGCTATTTAAGAAGAACCAATTCACTATAATGAATCAGACATTTCAATACGAGATAAAGGACCATTTATGACACTGAGAGAATTAACTGATTCACCAGAATGCTGCAGATATTTAAACACTGCATATGTGAGAAACGACATTTAGGACAAATTGATTCACTAAAGTTAACTGATTCACTAAAATGATTCGGACATATCAATACTAGACATGATTCACTAGAATAATTCAGACATTGCAATACTAGATTTAAGATAGAGAACATTTAAGACTGAACTGATTCACAAGAATGAATCACATTATCCAGCTATCCGTCTGAGAGAAAAGACAATGGTTTAGTAAAGCTTTGTGAGCAATACAACATGACATCACAACTGTCTACAGTACCATGCGGCACGGTTTTGAAAACAGCTGAACTACTGTCACACTACTGAAAAATATAGTGTAGTTAGCAGTATGGCTACTTTTAGTCAGTTACTTTTAGTTACTACACTACAAATCATGCCAAGATGCTCTGTAACAGCGCCATGTTTTCACATTTGGTTCGACTGCTTGGCCGAAACCCAATTCCGATTCCACCATCCTCCCCCGCAGGCCTCTTTTCATATTATATGATTTGGCTTTCAAACCGAGGTACATTTGCATCATCAATATACCAACATTAGTACTAGTAGCAGCTGTTTACCACTGCCTACTCAGAGGGAGAAGGCGTCAAAAAATGTTTTTTATTCATGTAAATCATCTGGGAAATCATGATTGTGTACCAGTCCAACAAACGAAACATTATTAATAGCAGTTCACTTTTGCAAATCAGGCTGGATTGCTTGCATTGCATACCAGTTGTTAACTGCATACTGAGTTCCTCATGAACCGCACACTAATGCCCCATTTTCAAGCATACTCAGGATAGGTACACGCTTAAGTTCAGAAAATGAGTTTCACGACAGCCAAATGAACCGAACTGATGTCAAACTCGCAGAAAACTCCAAACTCTCGAGCTGACCTCAACACAAGAGGTCAAAACTCCTCTTATAGGGATAATTCACCCAAAAATGAAAATTGTCAAAACGGTCAAATTCTGTCATTCTGTGGAGTAAATAAATAAATAAAAATAGATAGATATTTGGAATACTGTTTATTCCAAATGATTTTAACGCTTTTTGTACATTGAAAGTCATGGGGTCTTAAACAACACTGGACCCTTTTGACTTTTTAAAAAAGTGTGATAAGAGGAAATAATAATAAAGAAACACAAACTCATTTTAGTACATATACATTACCCCTCTCCACACCCTCACACACAGGCACAATGAAAGTCAATGGGGCCCAGTGTTTGTTGACTGACTTTCATTCCTTCTTTGTTTAACCAGAAGAAGTACACGGTTTTTTTTTCCCTCATGCCCTGAAAGTCAATGGGGTCCACGGTCATGATGGTTTGGATTCCACTGACATTCATTATACAAAGAAAATTAGTTACACATTATTCAATGTTGCGATTTAGTTTATATTACCAAGAAGCAGTCATAACATTTGATCATCTAAGTGAGTATTATTACAGAATGTTCATTTCGATTATATATTTCTTTAAGGTGCCCGTTACATTATAATATGCTTTTTTCACATCCAATAATGCTAAACTTCATCAATGCATCAATCAACTCCCTTAATTGGTCTTCAATTCTATGGATTCAATTCATGAAATTAAATTTTCCACCAGGATGCATTAGTTCCGTCAAATTTAGCTGCATTAATTGACATAATGGGCCCATATGCTATCTAACTAATTTGGAAAGAAAAAGAGAGCTGTGTGTTTTTAGCTGTGTCAGCGCTTTTGAGTTCGGCTTCTTCTTTTTTCTTCTTATTCTTCCTCACAGGTGCCTCATTTAGCCTGCTTGATTGTATAAGGCCCTGGGAGTCCTCGGTCCATTTAACTGTTCTGATTTTTCAGTGCATGAACCACAGGACAACTCCACTAATAAGGTATTCAGTCAAAGTGCATACACTTACTGACTGATGGACACACACCACCTGGTAATGTGCATGATATTGCATCCGAGCTCCCTGACCTGATTTGTATACGAATTACCTGAGCTGAAACGGGTCACAGGATGGGCAGGAAGGCATGCTGCTGCTTTAGGGACTGATATAAGTATGTTTGGGTTTAGACACAGGTGCATTATGAGAGGGTAGATGATGATATATATATAGAGTCGTTACTACACAATAAGGATGGTTTAACACTCACAACAACCTCTTATACAGTCTGTAAAGCACATGAGAGGACAATTTTATGAATAAATCATTCATATTATGAGCAAATTGATACTTTACTGTCACATCAAGGCTCGATCCCGGCTACATCAGCACCTCAGAATACAGGGAAAAACAGTCAGACATCTTAAGAAAAGAGATAAGCAATCAGTTGATGAAATAAAGAAAATCATGATGTGATGCCAAGGAACAAGATAAAAGAGGGTCGATGTAAACAGAAAGGACAGATAGATTGTGCAGGCTGATGGCCGAGGGCAAAAATTGTCAAAATAAGACCTTTAACTGGAGGCTGCCAGAACAACCCACAAAGACTCTGACATCTCATGCCAGGACTGAAAGGAAAGCTTTCGTACAAATAGCATTGCTTTACACACATCATGAATCAGACAATTGCAGTTTCATCTCTGTTGCTGGTAAACAGAAAAAAAACCTAGTGTACATCTTGCAAATTTTAATATTATATCAATATATTTTGGAATTGAAAATTACTACTTTTTTGCTAGTAATAAATTCAATAATAATTTACTGGTAATAAATTTAAATATCAAAGATAGCAAGCTATAACAACTGCCCTTGTTTCGAATAATTATTAAAGCTTAATAGTGTAATTTCTGCACCACAACTCACCATATGGAATTGCAAAAATAATTTTGTTGCAATTTTCATGTTTTCCAGTGAAAATATCTAAAGTGCTTAATGTTGTGTTAATTTTGAAGTCTCTTCTTTCATCATTGTCATCATCATCATCATTTATTTAGTTTTAATTTTTATTTCAGTTTTAATTTTACATCAAGTTAAAACAAATGAAAATGCAAAATAAAATAAGTTTTTTAATATTTTTATTTGCAAGTAATGATATTTCCTTATGTTTTTTGATTTATTAACTATAATCCTCATATATATTATATATAGATATACCGTGATGTGTGGTGTGTCCTTAATTGGTAGGAACTAAAGAAAGACAAGGCTCTTTATGTAATCCATTTTTAATATTTATTGAATCTTACATATTATTGAATCATTTATTTAAAAATATATATTTAAATATAAGCTCCTGGTGTATCAGGCTCTCTGATCTCAACTCGCATTGAGCTGTTTTATTTTCTGTGTTTACGAGGCTTTTGCATGGAGACAAGGTTAGAGACCGGGACGCTACCCCAAGCCGGATATTCCTCCTTGGATTATGAGATGAAACACCTTGATACATAGAGCAATATTAGCACACCATCTGGTGGGTGGCGTCCTTTGCTGTGTGGTTGGGACTTCACTGTTGACTAATATTTCTCCATAGAAAAATATAGAACAGAGGCATAGAGATGTGAAGGGCGTGCAGAAGGTGGAGAGGAGGGATGAATGGAGGGAAAGAGGGGGGCAAAAGAGGTATCTGTGCCTTCAATCTGAAAGTTCGCAAACACGTGCGGCAAATAAATTCATCACCCAGTGAGGATGTCTTGTTCTGACACTAATTTTAGGTCCAGAGCAGTAGGTAATGAACACATTCCATGACAAATGGTGAACGCTCGCATACCCCACATTTGTTGGGCCTATTTGCATTCTCCGGTTTGCCTCCACAACACCCTGGTGTCTGGGGTTTGAGAGCACCGTGAAGGAAACGTCTGAGAATAGAATGGCATTAGACTGTTTCCTCATGACAGTGGAATTGTTCGTTTCGCATTGTTTTGACTGAGCCCTTTGTTTTAATTTGAGATCTTAGAGACAAGGGCAAATGGTGAGTGGCTGTGTATAAAATTTCCAGAAAACCCAAGAATGCTATACAGTTATACTGTATGCCCTTGAGAGCTGTTATATCTCAGAGGAAGTGTTTCTGGGAAAGCGTTCTCTGCTGTCTCAGACATTTCAGTACTTTATGAACTCTGCAACTTTAAATAATTTAATATGCTTGTGTTGTAATTCAAGAACATATTTCTATAAAAGTATACAGGAGACCTTCAGAAATAAATTCTAGTCAAGATCGGATACTTAAGGTTTTTGTTTTATTCCGACTTAATTATTGACACAATTGACGAACAGAATGGAACGTGATCTAGGTAACGACTAGCTTGAGCACCAGTTAAACTAACAATATTCCCAGAAAAAACATATTTAGTTTGAAACATTTTCATCAGAGAAAGGAACTATTTGTATTATTTCTTCGTAAATTGCCAGTTTTCTACTGCGCCTACGTACATCTTAATACTGGACACACTATTATTCATACATTTTATACATTTATACTATTTTATAGTATTTTAAAAAAATTCGTTTACGGATACAATTTTGTAATATATAAAATATATAAAGCAGTAAAATTGTGTAAAATATATTCATTGTTTTGTTAATATATCAGATGTCATGATAGAAATGGCCCATCTGGATTTGGAGGGAAAGATTGTATGGCGATTACATAATGATTAGATACCCACAAAGTGTATGAGCTAGAACCTATTTCAACTTATTTTAATAGTGGTATTATTATTATTATTATTATTATTATCATTTTCCAACCAATCAATATTGTTCTCCTTCAGGGTGAGCTAAACAGAACCTTGCGAAAGTTGTTGCAGTGCTCTTCCCAATAAAAGAAGTCATTCTCGCAGGCAGGTGTTTCTGTCACGTGTTGGCATTTTATCACGGGTGCCATCTTGACAGTCTCCCTCGGCAACACTCTGATAATGGTTATTAACACAAAAACACACAAAAAATCCATATTCCACAACTTGCTGTTTGTCAGTTTGACAGCTCTCCACATTAACGATGGCGTCAGCCCGCAGGATGTAAAGCAATTACTTTGAGACTCTCAATTAATGAGCTTCCCAAAACTGTTGTCATTGTTATTATAGAACCTTATCAGACATTTCCAGGGCTCTGTATTTCACTCTCTGAAAAAGAAACTATGCGTATTTCCAGTGGATCATTAGCATTCTCAGTCCGTCTAAAGACAAGTTATTTTGGCAATGCGTTTGGAGATTCAGGTAAGCATAATTGTCCAGCATGTAGACATGGTCAGTCTCGTGTCAAACAGGGAGTACCGTGTTTGTGAAATTGTCACTTTTATTGGATTATGAAATCTACTTATGTGTACAGTAACAACTTTGACAAGATCAACTGCTCAAGTAGGAATAGTTCACCTAAACATGAACATTTTCCAACATCCTACTCACCCTCGGTTATCCAAAATGGAGATAAGTTATTTGTCTCAGAATAGGTTTGTCAAAAAATAACATTGCATCACTTGCTCACCAATGGATCCTCTTCAGTTAATGGGTGCCGTCAGAATGAGAGTCCAAACATCACACAAATCCACAAGTAACCCACACAACTCTAGCCCATCAGTTAACATCTTGTGAAGTGAAAAGCTGCATGTTTGTAAGAAACAAATCCATCATTGAGGCATTTTTACTTTAGATCGTCATTTCTTGTCAAAAAATAAGTTCATAATCCATAATAATGGATCCAATAAAAAGTCCAACCCCAGTTGTCCTTTTACATCGAGATCCACCCACATATTTCTTTAGAAGTGTTTTGGACTGTTTTTGCTTGTAAATGGTGCTTGATCTGTGCATATTTCTGTCCTGATTCAGATAAGATGACTTTTTCACTGAAGAAAGTAATTTTATAAATAGAAGACTCATATTTTAGCCAGACTGAAGTTAAAAATGTATTAATGATGAATTTGTTTATTACAGACACCTATGCTTCTTATTTGTGGATTATTGTGATGTTTTTATCAGCTGTTTGAACTCCCATTGGTGACGGCACCCATTCACTGCAGAATATCTTTTGGTGAGCAAGTGATGCAATGCTAAAATTTCTCCAAATCTGTTCAGATCTGTTCAGCATTTATTTTTGTTAGTTGGCCTAATTTGCTCAAGAAGCGATTTTGTTTCTCAAGTGAATTCTTCTTTTAAAGTGAAAATGAAAACACAAAAATGAAAAACTAATAACTAAAATAAAACAATACTTTATAAAATACTTTAATGTTTACAGATGCTGTTAAAACACAATTATGGGAAAAAAGTTAAAAGCTCAAAAAAGTAAGAAAAATGTATGGTATTTGTTTAATTGAAAGTGGCATTTATATTCATTACGTCTGTAGTGAATTTCACTTTAAATATATATTTTTTTCTTGCAAGTGTTCTCAAAAATACAGAGCTTTGACAGAATGTCCTTCAAATACAATTCAGTAATATTGTGTGAAAGAAAAAGAAGAATGAGGTCAAACCTGTGTAATAATATCAGAAAAATGAAATATATTCACTAACGCATAACTGCACACAAACACACATATGGAAAACTTAATCCACAACAATCAAACATGCCTCTGTTTGCTTTCCTGTTTATCATGTGTGACAAGTATTTATGAAGTATTGTCCCTCAGCAAACGTCTCCAATAAACACAAAGTCAAGCCACCCAGACTGACTGTCACATTGTCATGTCCCGCCTGTCCACTTTGGCCCGTACAGTAATGATATTTACGAACTATGAGGGCATATTCTCACCTGCTTTCTACTACATCACCCATCCAACAGCCACACTAATCAATGTATCCCAGCATCCATCAGTGCCAGACCCACTGATGTCTGCACACAGATGTACAGAAAAAAAAGTGAGGACAGTCAGTGAAGAAAGAAAAAGAGAAAAGAGGGAAAATATGGCACCTTTTTAATCAAATGGAGTTGGCACTCACACTGTAAAATATGTAAAAACTGTAATTAAATCGATCAATAAATAAAAATAAAATAATTAAAAACAGTTTAAACAAAGATTCAACTTCAATATTTCATGTTTAATTCAATGCACATGCCATTTTCATAAATGTTTGTGAAATTTACAAGCAATTTCTGAGTGTTGTTGTGTTGAAAAATTTCAAAGCTATTTATTTTTTAGTGCATTTCACTTCAATATTGTGAAGTATTTCCAAATGCGATGGGAAAAATGTTGGGTGGGAATTGATTAATATAAAAAAAAAGGGATTTTAGAGGCAGAATAAATTTCTACATTTCTTCGGAATAACATGAACCAACGAGACCAGAAATGTATATAAAAAAAATAAATAGCATCAGTTTTGATTTCACATCGACTTTAAGAAATTAAAACACCACAACAAAGCAGTTATATCAAGAATTACCTTTGTACTCTACAGACAAAAAGGTAACATTGTACTGTGATTTCCAGAGGGAAAAGTTCTCCTTGAACATTTTCCCAAAGTTAACCATTACACTTAACTAAAATAATGAGACGTTTAAAACAGTTCATCTGTGTTTTTCCTTGGTTCTTGGCAACAGTTTCCCTCCTCAGTGATTGTTTTTGTTCCTTTTACTCTATTCCTGTCTCTTCGTTAATTATTTAAAGCCCATATCCCATGTCAGGGAGCAAATAACCACACATACTCTGTGTCACTTTCCTGAGCACTTGGGCCAACTACCGTGTGCAAACTTCTTTGTCCGTCTCAGATGTTTTAAAGGACTGAGAAGGGACTCGCACATGTGAAAATCATTATCTTAGCAGCTCTGGGGCTTATCGGGAAGTAGTTGCTTATATGAAGAATCAATAGAAATTTATTGCCGGGCAGGCTTTGGTAATAGTTTTCACCTTGAGTAAGTTCACGAGGACATGCTTCGTTGTAGCAGTGACTGCACAAATTCTTACATGTGTTTAATCTCGAAAACTTCCCAGAATCCTTTTGGGAGTCTGGAGCGTGTAAAATAGGCCCAAGAAAGTAGGATGTAGGCTTACTTGTCTCATAATTAATTCATTTATAATCACAGACCATGGTTGCATGATTCAATAAAATTGCTATTAATTACTTGGGCCTCTTTTTGAGGAAGAGAACAATGGTCTGTCTGAGTCGCTCTTAGGGGGTCAAGTATTTTTAGACGACCATTAGACCATTAAGTGAAGTCTATCTCAATGCCCGTTGGAGCATTCAAACAAATAAATCTACATTTGACCCTGCCATACCTTCAAAAGAAAGGCTCCGCTGCCTGGTATTATTGCAGTGGAGATGCACGGTTTTACCCTAAGTGATAACACACACACACACACACACACACACACACACAGCGAGATCAGAGCACACCATTTTCTTCATTCATTTCCAATGACATGTCGGAGCCCTGTGCTCTGCTACTTTCATTCCCGCTGAAGACCCTTATCCCTCCATTCAGCGGTGGGAGATGCTCCTCAATGGCTTCTTTCACACCTTTCGCCCTCTTGTCACTGTGTGAATGCCAGTTGGGCTCTGCCATTTTCACAGACCTTTATCTGGATGGCACAATGCACGCTTTGCGTGGGTGTCTTTTGTCCTCTGCCGGTTGAATAGCTCTTTTTGATTTGTCCTTACAATCTCCAGTGCAAAAGAGATGGCTTTTCTGCTTCGGAGCCTTTGCCAGTATGGGAAAAGGCAACAGCCCACCAGTTGGGTCCACCGCACCTGCAACACCTCAAATTAAAGTTCTATAAAATTAAAGTCCCTGTAAAGTCAATTCTGAGAATTGTTTCTGAATGCATTATAAATGTTACAAATGTATTGCTGAAACGCATTACAAAGATTGTGAACTATGTAGTACTGAATAGTGGAGTTAGACCATTAAACAGTTTTTCACCAATTCTGTGCTCAGGATTTTTTGGGCGGGGCTAAAAAGGGGGTTTGATGACACACTGGAGCCCCCGAGCCATGGCCCCTCCCCTAACACTATAACTAGAGCACATTCGCATCAGTTCACCCGCTCAATCGCGAGTTGTCAGTACCGTTAGTAAGACACAGCCTACACAGTTTGCTAGCTAGCTATGCCTTTGTCACTGAAATGCGTATTTCCTGGTTGCGATAACTTACGAAACAGCTCGGTGACTTATTTAAATTTCCTAATAATGATTATATTAAAAAGAGTTGGATTAATTTTGTGAAGAGTCACCTTGATGGAGAGCTGAGGATCACCACCAAAACGCTCCTCTGCAGTGATCATTTTACACCAGATAAATGTATAAACTTTCATCGGAGACAACTGGGATTCACTGATAATCCGCTGTTACTGGTAAATGGGACCGAACTGACTATTTCCCGCCTCGGCCTTCATCCTCCCGTCCGGACACGCTCCCAGCATTTGAGAGCAGAGGATACCGCCCATTTTTTCAAGATTTTGATCACTTATTTTATTTACTGAGTGGTTAAATAATAAATTTTTCTGTGGTATTTAATATTGAATATTGTCTTTACAGGGACATTAAGTTGGAGTCAAGACCAAACTGTTAATGACTTTGAAAAATTGAATCCGAGACTGAAACTCTACAGAATTACTGAAAGTCAGCCAAATATGGAATATGGAGCGAAGGAATAGTTTACTCGTTTACTTACCAACATTAATTCCAAATCCATATATATATATATATTTCTGTCATGACAACTCTCGGAGGGATGTCTGGCATGAACTATTTTACTATAATAAAATTATTATATTGTATATTAAATTATTTTCAATTTTTGATGGTTCCCCAGCATTCTACTAACTTTAAGTAACTTTGCAACTACATGTCAACTACCAGTCATTAGAGTTATTAGTAGACTATCTGCTTAATATCTGCTAGCATTTTATTTTGATGGTCTCCCACGTCAACTTATTCTACTAACCCTAACTTAACATTCTCTATATTTTACTATTCTAATGACTGCTAGTTGACATGTAGTTACTTACTGTTAATAGAAAGTCTAAACTGGACTATCGAAATAAAGTGTAGCCTGGAAGGACTATTCTAGGGAGCTGCAAGAGGGTTCTGGGAGATCCAAGCAGAAGTTCAGAGGAAACTAATGTAAAAATGTAAAAGAAATGAATAGATTTTTACATATAAAAGCTTGATTAGAACTGACACAGGTCTATGTCCTGATCCACAGAGCTCTGCAGTGAGAAACACTTGAAATTCACAAGCAATCTTATTACATCTACAGGGCTGTTTTAGCACTCGCCTTCAGCTGTGCAACACCAAGGATGTACCACACAAGCACCTGCATGACAGGGTACATTAGGATCTACATCTTCATCATCTTCTGAAGCAATTCTGCCTCATGAAATTCTGCTTCACAATCCACAACTGAACTCAAAGATAAAACCGAGTTAATTCCAGTCGACTTGATGGAAGAGAGCGAACAAGCTTCTTTATTCCAGACCCAATTTTAGAAGGCAATGGCCCTGTGGTTGAGGAACAAGTCTAACATTGCAACTTCCATGCTAACTGTCTGCAGGAAAAGAGGCTTTTTAGAGAGGGCCAGACAACAATCTTCTCTGGCCCCAGTGAGCAGTAGAGGACAGGATCAGACTTTATATAGATTGTAATTGTTTCTCCACCTTCCATCTTTTTTTTCTTTTTGGGCCGGATTTAACGGCACAAGGTCATTGCTCTTAGGCAGCTCCAAACCTGCTTTATTGTTTCCCCGGGTTACAGGGGCTGACATGTATCACAGCTATTATTCCTCTCTAACAAATGGCTGTCTGCCGCTTTGATGTATGGCTCCCTTTTTGAGCCGCTTCTATAATACCCTTGACAGATTTTTTTCTTCTCTTTTTGTGACGATCCATCTTCTTTTTTCGCTTTCTTTTCTTTTCTTTTCTTCTCCATCCGCTTCATTTTAACTCTGGAAATTTTATGATGACATCGTGATGGATAATTGCAGTTTTGACAAACAGTCTGTTTCAGAGAGCGCCCGAAATGCACATTGATCTTGCGCCCGGATAATCTGTTTTGGACAAGAAAACAATCTTGTTAGACGTCTCATTATTAATAAGTGTAGAGATGCTATTTTGTGGGCATTACCCAGTACAGTCAGCACCGCAGAGATGTGTTGGCACATTTCTGAAGCCTGAAAACCTGGCTTGCAATGTGCTACCATTGGGTAAAATGTTTCATTCATTAAAGCGCTGTTTCACCTCTGGCTAGGATTTGAGACCAGACCAAATTGCCACCGTAAGGGACATTGTGTGGCAGGCTCTTTAATGAGCTCCTCGTGGCGAGGTTGAGAGCGCCGTTGTCAGACTTTCGCTGCTGCAGTTGACTCGAGTCTGAGTTTTACATAAGAATTAGGGCTTTATCGCCAGCTGCACTGCAGGTAACAGGGGTTTCACATGGCTTACGTGGTGGGACAAACATTTGGAATCCTGCGCCATCCATGCCAAGGTTGGACCTCTCTGATGAAGCACTCGGACGAGTTTGTTTAGCTCCCCGCGGCTAGCTTTCAGCTCATTACAGAAAGCCCAAAACCGTACCTCAGCCTGTGAATTATTTATGCAGGCTGTTGCATGGTCGTGCTTCACCGTGTGTGTGTGGGTTTTAATTAAACGAAGCTAGTCACCCTTAGATGGGCCACTAGGACAGGCGGATCTACTAAAATGCTACACACATATTCAGGGCACAGCTGACAACAGAGGAATACCGCTGGCCGAGGGCGTGCGTTGCATCCTAGAAAAGCTTGAGATGGGTTAGTGTACGACACATGGATGCTTTAATGTAAATGCACTAGAACAACATCCTTCACCAGTCGAGGATCTCCATCTCAAAATATTTAAATATGCAAATGAGATTTACGCACTTGTCGTAATTTTTTTATAGTCGGCATCATTTACTCCATCCAGAGCACTGCATTTCCTCATTAGAAGCCAAAGAACACCCATTCGTGGAGCTAACTATATAAATAAATGTAAAAGGAGCAACAAGTGATTAAATATTTATTGCCACAATAATTGGCAAACATCCGAGACGCTCAGCCTTGGAGAAGCACGAAGACTTGTTTTACATTCCTAAACTATCATCGAGTGAATTATCTTAAGTCACCGCGCTTGCTTGACAAATAAGAAGCAATAGAAATTCACAAAGAACAACTGTTTTACCTGAGCTGAGTGCAAATCAGCAAAATGTGCTTCTTTTTATTCAGAATTGTATTATTTTAAATTGAATACAATAACTGAATTTCTTGTAAACTACAGTTTAGTTTCTGATGTAGCAAACAAGATGCAGAATTGCAAATACGGACGAAAAATTAACTGTAATGTTTTCACTAGAAAAAGACAAATTGACTCGAAAAAAAGAAAAGAAAAAAGTTTGAATGTTTTAATTAGGATTAGGGTTTAGGGTTCAACTGAATTCATATTTCCACACATGAATTTTGCACAGCCCTCAGTGTAATATGCATAGGTATAAAATGCCAAACTTACTAGAAGTTCCTTTGCCAAGATTATTGAAAAATGTGACTTCTACGATAGTCCATGCCATAACAGTGAGCTCTCTGAGCTCATATCCACACATTTAAAAACACTGAAAATTAGCAGAGAGGTTGTAACATTTGTTTAGCGCAGGATGACCCTGAAGCTCGTCTGAAACTACCACAGACTTTATCACCATTCGTTCCCTTCACTCCCGCTTCACAGTCCTCTACGCATCTTTAATTCCATCTCCAGACAAAATATGCATACCATTACCCTACCACAGATAAGATCTTCAGAGACACTTGCATCTAAATTATTGCTGATCATTTTTTTCATAGCAAGGCATGCCATGTAGCAGAAGGGTCACTTTCAAGTGTGGATGATGAGTTTAAATGGTATGTGCCCGAAAGGGCCTGGTTTGAACCAAGGCTTCATTAAAATTCTCCTGACATCTGTCATGCTACTCAGGGGTTGGACAGAGGGGAAAAGTGGCACTGTATTTCAATTATGACTTTATTTACTCTATTAATACGTTTACCAAAATAATAACAAATCCACACAAAATGAATACGCTAAATACACCAGATATTCAAAGCTAAATCAAATAAATTATGATACATTTCCAACTTTGAAATCGAGGTAAAAGGATGCAAATTTGTACTTAAAATCTGAATATAAGAAAGTAGAATTCAAATGGAATGAAATGCTAAGTAAATAATAAATTTAAAATGTAACTACTGTAATGTAAATTTTTAATATAAATAATATATAGTTAATTTATAAAAATTGTAAATTTAATGTATTTTTATTTATATATATATCTGCATGTATATATATTTAATTTTATAACTATTTAATATATCTTTTGGAATAAATTTTTTTGTAATATTTATAAATCTGGTTGCAATATATATATATATAAAATACAAACCCGATTCCAAAAAGTTGGGACACTGTACAAATTGTGAATAAAACAGAATGCAATGATGTGGAAGTTTCAAATTTAAATTTTTTATTCAGAATACAACATAGATGAAATATCAAGTGTTTAAACTGAGAAAATTTATCATTTTAAAGGGAAAATAAGTTTATTTTAAATTTCATGGCATCAACACAGCTCAAAAAAGTTGGGACAAGGCCATGTTTGACCACTGTGTGGCATCCCCTCTTCTCTTTATAACAGTCTGCAAACGTCTGGGGACTGAGGAGACAAGTTGCTCAAGTTTAGGATAGGAATGTTGTCCCATTCTTGTCTATACAGGCTTCTAGTTGCTCAACTGTTTTAGGTTTTCTTTGTCGCATCTTCCTCTTTATGATGCGCCAAATGTTTTCTATGGGTGTAAGATCTGGACTGCAGGCTGGCCATTTCAGTACCCTGATCCTTCTACGCAGCCATGATGTTGAAATTGATGCAGTATGTGGTCTGGCATGGTCATGTTGGAAAATGCAAGGTCTTCCCTGAAAGAGACGTCGTCTGGATGGGAGCATATGTTGTTCAAGAACTTGGATATACCTTTCAGCATTGATGGTGCCTTTCCAGATGTGTAAGCTGCCCATGCCACACGCACTCATGCAACCCCATACCATCAGAGATGCAGGCTTCTGAACTGAGCGCTGATAAAACTTGGGTTGTCCTTGTCCTCTTTAGTCCGGGTGACATGGTGTCCCAGTTTTCCAAAAATAACTTTAAATTTTGATTCGTCTGACCACAGAATGGTTTTCCACTTTGCCACAGTCATTTTTAAATGAGCCTTGGCCCAGAGAAACGCCTGCGCTTCTGGATCATGTTTAGATATGGCTTCTTTTTTTGACCTATAGAGTTTTAGCTGGCAACGGTGATTGGCACGGTGGATTGTGTTCACCGACAATGTTTTCTGGAAGTATTCCTGAGCCCATGTTGTGATTTCCATTACAGTAGCATACCTGTATGTGATGCAGTGCCGTCTAAGGGCCCGAAGATCACGGCATCCTGTATGGTTTTCCGGCCTTGACCCTTACGCACAGATTGTTCCAGATTCTCTGAATCTTTGGATGATATTATGCACTGTAGATGATGATAACTTCAAACTCTTTGCAATTTTTCTCTGAGAAACTCCTTTCTGATATTGCTCCACTATTTTTTGCCGTAGCATTGGGGGAATTGGTGATCCTCTTCCCATCTTGACTTCTGAGAGACACTGGCACTCTGAGAGGCTCTTTTTATACCCAATCATGTTGCCAATTGACCTAATTAAGTTGCAAATTGGTCCTCCAGCTGTTCCTTATATGTACATTTAACTTTTTTTTCTTATTGCTACCTGTCCCAACTTTTTGGAATGTGTAGCTCTCATGAAATCCAAAATGAGCCAATATTTGGCATGACATTTCAAAATGTCTCACTTTCAACATTTGATATGTTATCTATATTCTATTGTGAATAAAATATAAGTTTATGAGATTTGTAAATTATCCCATTCCTTTTTTACTCACAATTTGTACAGTGTCCCAATGTTTTTGGAATTGGGTTTGTATTTATATATATTATATTTTGTAATTATAAGTTTGTCACTTTGATTGAAAATTGACATGAATGATTATTAAATTCTGACTTTTGTCCAGGCCTGAAACACATCAGAGCGGTAACACAGGTGTGTGTCGAGTGAGTGCATGCAAGCAAACTCACCCAAGGTTAGCACTCTACACCCGCAATTCCAAGCTCATAAAGGAGGGTAAATGGAGATCAGGAGTCAAACGCTCACAAGCGTGCTAAATTATCTGCGGAAATCAACACAGTTCTCATTAATTACACAATAGGCCGTTCGTCATTTTCCCACTCCCTCTCCGCAGCTTCCCCCGCCACGTGGCGTGATGAAGAGGCCCTCAGGATAAAGGGAGGATGCGTCTCTGCCTCTGACATTGCTGCCAAACAAGCTCTGATAATGTAGGAGAATGACTCACGTTCACCTTCAGCTCTTCTGATCTCGACGAGGGGAGCGAGTGTCACACACATACATGAACACAGGGATATTTGTTGCGGTCACCTTCCTCTTGATCATCACAATAATTTTTTACGGTTAAAGGAAAACGATCCGCCATGCATTTAATTGTCTCGTGAGCACCTGCCGATGCCCTTTCGTTTGCCCCACATTTCTGTGACATTTCACTGTGGCTGCTTATGCCCAGTGGTAATGACACTTCTCCATCTCATCTAAGAACGTCTCGGTTACGTATGTAACCCTCGTTCCCTGAAGGAGGGAACGGAGACGTCACGTCGGATGACCGACGAATTGGGATCTCGCTTAGAGGGACCAATCTACTTCGAGTGTAAACTAAACGAGCCAATGCACATTGGCATGCGATTATTGCATCCAGCTGCTGCTGATCACAGCGTGAGTATAAGTAGGCAGCAGATGCAGCGCATATTCAGGTTTTCGCTGAGGAGCCGAGCCGGTGACCTGGGCGCTCAGCGGTGGTACAGGAGCTGTAGCGACGGACGTGACGTCTCCGTTCCCTCCTTCAGGGAACGAGGGTTACATACGTAACCGAGACGTTCCCTTTCAGTCGGTCACTCTCGACGTCACGTCGGAGGACCGACGAAATTGGGATCCTACCAAAGGGCCACAGCTACTGCCCCTTCCTGTGTCCTGTGGAAGCCACCTGTGCCCCTATTTTTTGGCGTAGGCCAGGGCTTTCACAAGAGGACCAGCTACTGCTGCAATGCCACTACCCAATGAGTAAGACTGGATAACACTAGGAAAACGTTCCCGTTCTACTTGGAACAGGGGCGTTACGTAAGCTCGAACCTTCCCGAAGGAGGTTTCGAAAAAAAGGCCAAAAAAAAAATAACACACATATTAACATCCCTTAGGTGCATATGGAAGAATGGAGGTGATTGAACCCTCTTGGAAGGGCAGAAGTCTGCCGGGGAAACACGGGCTCGAGGCTATACCGTTGACTTTACACATATGGGATCCACTTAGGTCTTACATATGAACCCCAGCCTTCTACCGGTTCTCGAGGATTCAGCGAGTGAAGGCCTGGCGCCGGACGCTCCGCCACGTCTGGCTGCCGAGGGGACGGAGGAACTCAACAGGGTCTACTGTATGGACTCTCTGGAGCGGTTTTAGCAAGCCGACACTAAGCCGGGGCCTCTCTGTGCCTCTACCTGTTTGAGTTGAGAACACAGGAGGATACCGGCTCCTCACGGAGGCTATAGAATCTAGCGAACATGTTGGGCTTTGCCCAGCCCGCAGCCCTACAAATATCTATCAGCGAGGCGCCACGAGCCAGCGCCAGGAGGATGCAACACTCCTAGTAGAATGACCTCGCAACCTGAGCGGGCAGGGCACACCCTGTGCCTGATAAGCCTGGGTGATGGCATCCACTATCCAGTGGTCCATCCTCTGCTTTGAGACGGCATTCCCCTTTCTTTCTGTGCTGCCGGCCTCCGTGCCAGACAAAGAGCTGGTCTGAGGTCCTAAAACTTTGTGTCCAGTCTACGTAGCACCTTAATACTCGGACGGGACATAGCAAAGCTAGGGCTGGGTCTGCCTCCTCCGAGTGCAGCGCTTGGAGGTTCACCACCTGATCCCTGAAGGTAGCGGGAACCTTGGGCACATAGCCGGGCCGGGGTCTCAGGACAACGTGAGAGTTACCCGTTTCGAATTCTAGGCACGAATCGTCGACTGAAAATGCGTGCAGGTCCCCTACCCTCTTGATAGAGGCCAATGCCAGCAGGAGCAAAGTCTTCATTGAGAGGAACTTCAGCTCCACTGCCTGTAAAGGCTCAAACGGGGCCTGCTGTAGTGCCGTGAGCACCAGAGTCAGGTCCCAAGAGGGTATAGAGGGTGGCCGTGGAGGATTTAACCTTCTCGCCCCCCTAAGGAATCTGACGACCGAGTCATGCTTCCCCAACGACCTCCCTTCTACGGGGTCGTGGTTAGCAGCGATTGCAGTGACATAAACTTTAAGGGTGGAGGGAGTCAGCCTTCGCTCCAGCCCTTGCTGCAGGAAGGACAGCACAACTCCGATCGAGCATCTCTGGGGGTCTTCTCGTTGAGAAGAACACCACTCAACGAACAGCTTCCACTTCAAAGCGTAAGCGTGTTTCGTATACGGTGCTCTCGCTGAAGTGATGGTGTCAACTACCCCTTTGGGTAGGCCACCTAGAACCTCCGCGTACCGTCCAGGGACCACAAGTGGAGATTACACAAGTCTGGACGCGGGTGCCAGAGGTTGCCGCGTCTCTGAGTCAGTAGATCCTTCCTCAGAGGAAACTGCCAGGGAGGGGCTGTCACATGGAGCATTAATTCCGGGAACCAGGTCCGGGTAGGCCAATAGGGTGCCACCAGCAGGACCTTCTCCTCGTCCTCCCTGACCTTGCACAGTGTCTGTGCGAGAAGGCTCAATGGGGGAAACGCATACCTGCGAAGGCCCCGCGGCCAGCTGTGTGCCAAAGCGTCCGTGCCGAGTGTTCCGTCGGACAGGGCGAAGAACAACTGGCAGTGAGAAGTTTCTGGAAAGACAAACATGTCTACCTGAGCAGCTCCGAAACGTCCCCAAACCAGCTGGACCATCTGGTGATGGAGTCGCCATTCTCCCGGGAGCGCAGCTCGTGACAGCTCGTCGGCTGCCAGGTTGTGCAAGCCTGGAATGTGAATGGCATGAAGTGACCTCAAATGTTCTGACTCCAGAGGAGGTGGTGGCGGGCGAGTTGCTATAAGCGACGGGAGTGCAGACCACCTTGTCGGTTGATGTACTCAATGGTCGCTGTGTTGTCCGTGCGGACCAGTTCATGCTTGCCTCGTAAGCGCCCTTTGTGACGGCTCAGGGCAAGGTGCACTGCCAGCAACTCGAGGCAGTTTATGTGCCAGTGCAGTTGGGGCCCCGTCTAAACCCCTGACTGCAAGCCCGTTTTACGTGGCCCCCCAGCCGGTGGTTGATGCATCTGTGCAAACCACAGCATGCCTGGAGACCTGCTCTAGGGGCATTCCTGCCCGGAGGAACGCAAAGTCTGACCACGGGGTGAAGGTTTGGCGGCAGGCTGGTGTCACCTGGACCCGGAAGGTGCCGTGTTGCCACGCCCACCTCGGGACTCGGTCATGGAGCCAGTGCTGCAGCGGTCTCCTATGGAGCAGCCCCAGCGGCATGACTACCGCCGTAGCTGCCATATGCCCCAGGAACCTCTGAAACAATTTCAGTGGGACCGCCATCCTGCTCTTGAATGTATTCAAGCAGTTCAACAACGACTGAGCACGTTCCTGCGTGAGGCTTGCTGTCTGTTCGACCGAATCCAACTTCTTACTGAGAAAAGAGATCCTCTGCGTCGGGGAGAGATTGTTCTTTTCCCAGTTGACCTGAAGGCCCAACAGGCTGAGGTGTGAAAGCACCAAGTCCCTGTGCTCGCACAACTGATCCTGAGACTGGGCGAGTATGAGCCAATCGTCGAGGTAGTTGAGGATGCGAATGCCCTGCTCTCTCGTGGGAACAAGGGCTGCCTCCGTAACTTTCGTAAAGACACGGGGCGACAGGGACAGCCCGAAGGGCAGTACCTTGTACTGGTATGCCCGCCCCTCTAACGCAAACCGCAGGAATGGCCTGTGTCGCGGAGATCGAAACATGAGAGTACGCGTCCTTCAGGTCGATCGCTGCGGACCAGTCTTGGGGACGGATACACCTGAAAATGCATTTCTGCGTGAGCATCTTGAACGGGAGCCGGTGAAGGGCCCGGTTCTCGACGCGCAGGTCCAAGATAGGTCTCAACCCACCGCCTTTCTTGGGTACAATAAAGTAAGGGCTGTAAAACCCGACCTCATATCGGCTGGAGGGACTGGCTCTATCGCGTCCTTCGCCAGTAGGACTGCGATCTCTGCAAGCAAGACAGGGGCATCTGCTGCTTTCACTGAAGTAAAGTGGACGTCCTTGAACTTGGGAGGGCGCCGGGCGAACTTAATCGCATAGCCGAGCCTGACGGTTCGACGGAGCCATCGAGACGGTCTGGGTAGCTCAAGCCAGGCTCCCAGACCCCGCGCTAGTGGCTTCAACGGAACTACAGGCGTACCCGCAGCGGGGCAGCGTGAAAGAACGCAGGGACCCGGCCCGGGCGTCTCTTTGCCGGTCCGAGGCGGGGTCTGAGTGTGTGCAACACTGACCTGCGTTTGAGCAGAGGGTGTGTGGGTAGTCCTTTGGTTCGTCCTCCCGATCCGCCCACTGATGCTCACTGGTGAGAGAGGAGGGTGAGTATGATACGCTCTAGGTTGTCCACAACCCCCCGTCCCCTCTGGGTACCCAGAAATAGAGGAATTGCTCTTTTTTTTTTTCGAGTATTTGGGTACCACCGACCGAGGTCATTGGTGGAACAAGATTCTCCGCCCGGCCCTCCTCCGGGGGAGGGAGTGGTGTGCTTACATCTCCTGAAGAGCACGTCCCTCCACCTCTGGGTCCCCCGTCCCCGGGCCTCTTGCTCTCTCGCTTGCCAACATGTTCGGCGGGGGCCTGGACGGGCGGGGCGTCTGCCCTGCGACCGGCTCCACGGCACAGCTTTGCTGGAGGCCGCAGGAGCGGGGCGGTGGCATGGGGGCCGCCCTCGGCGACGGCAGCAGCTGCAGACCGGCAGGATGTACCTGATGGCCTCGGTCTGCTTTGGTCAGCGGAGAACCGCTTGGCAAGTTCTCCACCGTGTCACCGACAGGCTGGCCTTGGACACGGGGGTGTTCAAGAATCGTGTTTTGTCCGTCTCGCGCATGTCAGCCAGTTACAGCCAGAATTGGCGCTCCTGGATCACCATAGTGGACATTGAACGACCCAGAGACCGCGCCGTAACTTTCGTCGCTCGTAGCGCTAGGTCCGTCGCGGTGCGGAGTTCCTTGTGAACTTCTGGGTCGTGACCACCCTTGTGCAAGTCTCTCAGTGCCTTGGCCTGGTGCACTTGAAATCACGCCGTAGCGCGTAAGGCGGAGGCAGCTTCTCCATCGGTCGTATAGGCATCGCTGGCCAGCAGAGTACCTACAGACCCGGGAGAGGAGGCACTGTTCTCCCTGCCGTTGGAGGCGGTTTTAGGACACAACTGCATCGCAACTGACTGCTCCACCGGGGGGACCCTTGTAACCCCTGACTGCCCCACCATCGAGGGTGGTGAGGGAGGAGGATCCAGCAACTCAGTTTCCGGCAGTAAAAAGGTGCCATCCACAACCTGTTGAGCTCCTCATGCACCTCCGGAAGAAAGGCACCGAGGCTGGGCGCTGAGAACCAGCGCGGACCACTCCGAGAACCAATCGTGCAACCTTGAGTGTTCGGGACACGGTGAAAGTCTTCACTCTAGCCCTACCCCTACGGTGGCCCGGGAAAACATAGCCGTTATTTCCGGATCCGATTAAGGCATTGCTACAGTCCCGGAGGACAATAGCGCAGCCAAATCTTCCTCTCCAGAAAGCTCCAGCTCACCCTCCGATGCAGCAATCGACATCCGATCGTCGGGGGGAGCCTCGGAAGAAACGGGTGGTACCCCCCGGGAGGGTCCAGCATGCTCTTTTTGAGAGCTCCGCTGGTTCCGAAGTGCCGGCGGGCTTGGGCATCCCCGGTGGGGAATTCCTCACCGTGACCGTGAGACCAGTCTGCCCACTGCCAGAAAAAGGACGCCCCCGGCTGCAACCAGAGGGAACCCCAGATCTAGGCGTTGGCACGGGCACTCTGCCCCCTTGCAGGTAACGGAGTTCGGTCCGCAACTCCGAGATGGTCATATCCCCGCAATGGGAGCATGAGTCATCCTTGAAAGCCACCTCAGCATGCTTCATGCCCAGGCACGAGATGCAGCGATCGTGACCATCACCCAGCGCAAGGTAACGACCGCATCCAGAAACGCCAGGGTGATACATTGTCTATAGCAAGACCAACATCATCTTTACAAAGACATAACGTCAAATTTGCCATGCAACATCGTCTTTAAAAAGACGCACCAGAAATTGATTTTTTAGGGGAAAAAGCTCTTTTAGCATGCTGAAACGCACAGGGGATATGGCTGCCTGCAACACAAACAGGGGTAGTGCAGCCTGATATGTGCAACCCACTCAACACGGGAAACCACCAACGCTGAAGCGCCGTACCGCCAACACAAAGAGCTCTCAAAGAGCGCGCTGAACTCGTTCAGTCTTCTCTCCGTAGAATAGTCAGGAGCGGAACGATGTGATCGCTCGGCTCCTCAGCGAAAACCTAAATATTTGCTGCATCTGCTGCCTGCTTATACTCACGCTGTGATCCGCAGCAGCTGGATGCAATAATCGCATGCCAATGTGCATTGGCTCTTTTAGTTATCACTCGAAGTGGATTGGTCTCTCTAAGCGCGATCCCAATTCGTCGGTCCTCGACGTGACGTCGAAGTGACCGACTGAAAGGGAACTCTTTTGTTAGACTTTCCTGCTCGAGAGAGAGGTACACTGGAAGGAAGTATGCAAATGCTAAGGAAGATTTATAGTGTAATCTCTGACTCTAAAGATTGATCTAACATTACCGCTGCAGCAATATAAAGTTGGCTTTTGTCTCGTCCTCCAGTGGAATACGCTGAAATAAGCCTGGAGACTATCCATTATTTCCCAGCAGAGGTGGATTACTCTTGGCCTGCATCTGTTTGACATTTACAATATGCATTTTTTTATTTGAACTGATCTGTGAATTAACGCTGGTATTGCAAGCCCTGCGCAAACCTTCACAATCGAGTCGAGCACCCGCCCTTTCTGCATCTCCTCTGACCTTTCTGCACTGCATTATTTAACACACACAAAACCGGCACACCGGCGCACGATGCTGGCAAATGGAATTGACAGTGACATATGGCACTGGGTGGCTACCTTGCATAATTGACGACCTTAAAAAATGCACAGCTCTCGTCCCAGCCCAGCCTCTCCTCTTGAATGGTTCTCACCCTGTTGAAAAGACCAGCATATGTTGAGTTTTGGATGACCCAGCATGCTTCTTAAATAGGTTAACCCAGTGGTTCTCAATGTTTTTGTGATGCCCTCCTAAATACAAAGCAGAAAAGGATTTAATAATAAAAAAACATAATTTATATTTATTAATTTAGCTGATACAAGTAGCCTACAATATTAGCAGTTTTGTCTAAATGTATTTATTTATTCTGCATTGTCTTTTAGCTTTTCTGATAATTAACAAAAATTTTAACTAGTTTAAACTACTTTAAACTAAAATTAAATGCACTTTTTCTTACAGTAAGTCGACCTACACTATTCTCTTATATGCTTTAACCTTTTTATACAATTATCAACTTTTTATAGTATAATTGTTAAC
This sequence comes from Sinocyclocheilus anophthalmus, assembly GCA_018155175.1. Lineage (NCBI taxonomy): Eukaryota > Metazoa > Chordata > Actinopteri > Cypriniformes > Cyprinidae > Sinocyclocheilus > Sinocyclocheilus anophthalmus. The sequence continues at coordinate 368,360 of JADLZN010001429.1, forward strand.
TTTTTTTTAAATAATTTTCTTAAATGTTCTGCTTTGTCTTTTAGCTCATCATTATATATATATAGTTGTATATTTAAGTTGCAATTATATGTTATATTTATTTATTTATTTATTTATCAAAACTCTGTAAGTTAGCTCTTACAATATCCCAAAATAAATGAATAAATAAAAGGTGATTGCAAGAGCAAATAGAAAGGAATACTTAAACTAAAATTAACTGATTTGACTGTTTGATTTGAACCAATTAACTGACATTTCTTCTTTGGTCAATCAGTATCATAAGAAAGACCATGTTGGGTGACTACATTTTTCTGGTCCATCAGGCTGACCAGCACCAGGCATGCATAAGTAAGTAAGTAATCCAAATCCTTCAATCAGAGGAGAATGCATATTGGAGATTAGTTTCATCTCAAATTAGTACTCTGAGATCCTTTCAATAGAGGTGGAAAAATGAGGAAAGGAGAGATTCAAAAGGGTCCCTGTGGTCTATAGCAGGTCAGTTTTGGCGATATCACTTTTTAGTGCTGTAGAGCAAGAAAAGCAATCAAACTCAAAGCAGGTGGTGGTACTCAATCAATGCATTACAAGGCAGCACATTTAATGATCACAATGAAAAAAGTGTCAAACTTTTCCAAAGTTATTCGAGCACTAAAGCAACATTTACACTGTCAACCAACTTTTTTTCATCCAGTTCCAAAGATATCAGATCTTTTTGCATGTGTATAAACAGAAAAATCAACAAGATAGGATTTTTCACATCAGATTCAGCCTGTCATTCCAATAGGGATCCAAAATGTATCTAATATGTCTTGCCATCTGATAAACATCTAAACATTTTTCCTCTTAATTTGGTCTTTTATTTGGCCATTGTTACACCACAAACAAGTGAGGTCTGTTATGAAATCATAAGGTTTGCAAATGCATTTAAAACATAGATTCAATGAAAGCGCTTATGCATATGTTTATGATGTATAGTTAGAAAATATTTCCACCACAGAATAATAACAAAAAGGTAATTGTGACTTGTTACTTACAATTTTGAATTGCAAGACAAACTCATAATTACTCGCAATTACGAGATATAAGCTCATAATTCTGAGAAGAAAAGTCTGATTTGTGGAATATAAATTTGCAAGTCTGAGAAGAAAAGTCTGCATTGAAAGATATAGACTCAGAATTGCGAGACTGCAACTCGCAACTCTGAAAATAAAAGTAATATTTGTGAGATATAAACTCACAATTCTGAGAAGAAAGAAGTGAATGTTAACATGTGGAATAATAAATTAGATGCGTTTCAAAATGTTGGATCTGTGCGTAAAGTCTTGCAGCGTAGATGCAGAAATATTGGTTCCCAATGCAAACTCCCACCAGGCAGGCAATTTGGTAATGAATTGTGAGTATAAAGTACAAGAAACTAACGTGATTGTTTACCTAATAAGCTTTAAAACGAATCCAGCATGAGAGCTGATGCAACAGAAGGCAAACTCTACAGCTCAAATAGTCTCCTCATACCCTGTAATTCCAGAGCTCTCCACAGAAACGTCTGCTCCCCCTACAGCCATGATTAGTTTTCTGGGCTAACCAGCATGATTATAGTCCCAGTCCCGTTCCTCTCAACGTAACTCGTGCTCAAACACGATGGCTGATGTCATCAGAAAGCAACGTCCTCTCAAGCATAGAGTGCTCTATGAACATTTGAATCCATTGTAGGCAGCATTTGCAATTTGGTCCAAAAAACAGAACACTGCGTTGCAATGTAAATTTCCCCAGCAGTAATGCTGTTCAACCTGCTGAATGCTGTAATCCTGCAGTGTGTAAATGATAGTATGTACCTGTCTGTATACTTCTGGATATTCCTTGGACGTCCTTCCTTGGTCCGCACCATACAGAAAATCTGTTTGATAACAAAAAAAAAATCCAATATATATGTGGTTACGGAAAGTTTCAGACCCCCTAAATTTTTCCACCGCGTTGTTATATTGCAGCCATTTCTAAAATCATTTAAGTTAATTTTTTCTTCCTCATTAATGTACACACAGCACCCCATATTGACAGAAAAACACTGAATTGTTGACATTTTTTGCAGATTTATTAAAAAAAAGAAAAGCTGAAAATATCACATGTCCCTAAGTATTCAGACCCTTTGCTCAGAATTTAGTAGAAGCACACTTTTGATCTAACACAGCCATGAGTCTTTTTGGGAAAGATGCAACAAGTTTTTCACACCTGGATTTGGGGATCCTCTGCCATTCCTCTTTGCAGATCCTCTCCAGTTCTGTCAGTTTGGATTGTAAACGTTGGTGGACAGCCATTTTTTTAGGTCTCTCCAGAGATGCTCAATTGGTTTTAAGTCAGGGCTCTGGCTGGGCCATTCAAGAACAGTCACAGAGTTGTTGTGAAGCCACTCCTTCGTTATTTTAGCTGTGTGCTTAGGGTCATTGTCTTGTTGGAAGGTAAACCTTCGGCCCAGTCTGAGGTCCTGATCACTGTGGAGAAGGTTTTCGTCCAGGATATCCTTGTGCTTGGCCGCATTCATCTTTCCCTCGTTTTGGCACCAGTCGTCCTGTCCTGCAGCTGAAAAACACCCCCACAGCATGATCTGCCACCACCATGCTTCACTGTTGGACTGTATTGGACAGGTGATGAGCATTGCCTGGTTTTCTCCACACATACCGCTTAGAATTAAGGCCAAAATTTCTATCTTGGTCTCATCAGACCAGAGAATCTTATTTCTCAACATCTTGGAGTCCTTCAGGTGTTTTTTAGCAAACTCCATGCGGACTTTCATGTGTCTTGCACTGAGGAGAGGCTTCCGTCGGCCACTCTGCCATAAAGCCCCGACTGGTGGAGGGCTGCAGTGATAGTTGACTTTCTACAACTTTCTACCATCTCCCGACTGCATCTCTGGATGCAGCTCAGTTTGGCCGGACGGCCAGCTCTAGGAAGGGTTCTGGTCGTCCCAAACGTCTTCCATTTAAGGATTATGGAGGCCACTGTGCTCTTAGGAACCTTAAGTGCAGCAGAATTTTTTTTTAACCTTGGCCAGATCTGTGCCTTGCCACAATTCTGTCTCTGAGCTCTTCAGGCAGTTCCTTTGACCTCATGATTCTCATTTGCTCTGACATGCACTGTGAGCTGTAAGGTCTTATATAGACAGGGGTGTGGCTTTCCTAATCAAGTCCAATCCGTATAATCAAACACAGCTGGACTCAAATGAAGTGTAGAACCATCTCAAGGATGATAAGAAGAAATTGACAGCACCTGAGTTAAATATATGATTGCACAGCAAAGGGTCTGAATACTTAGGACCATGTGATCTTTCATTTTCCTCGCACCCCATATTGTCAGAGAAAAACAGAATTGTTGACATTTTTGCAGATTTATTAAAAAAGAAAAACTGAAATTCACATGGTCCTAAGTATTCAGACCCTTGGCTGTGACACTCATATATTTAACTCAGGTGGTGTCCATTTCTTCTGATCATCCTTGAGATTGTTCTACACCTTCATTTGAGTCCAGTTGTGTTTGATTTTACTGATTGGACTTGATTAGGAAAGCCCCACACCTGTCTATATAAGACCTTACAGCTCCCAGTGCATGTCACAGCAAATGAGAATCAATATGAGAATAGGTCAAAGGAACTGCCTGAAGAGCTCAGAGACAGAAATGTGGCAAGGCCAGTCTGGCCAAGGTTACAAAAAATTTTCTGCTGCACTTAAGGTTCCTAAGTTACAGTGGCCTCCATAATCCTTAAATGAAGACGTTTGGGACGACCAGAACCCTTCCTAAGAGCTGGCCGTCTGGCCAAACTGAGCTATCGTGGGAGAAGAGCCTTGGTGAGAGAAGTAAAGAAGAACCCAAAGATCACTGTGGCTGAGCTCCATAGATGCAGTCAGGAGATGGGAGAAAGTTGTAGAAATTCAACCATCACTGCAGCCCTCCACCACTCGGGGCTTCATGGCAGAGTGGCCCGACAAAAGCCTCTCCTCAGTGCAAGACACATGAAAACCCACATGGAGTTGTGAGATGGTGAGAAATAAGATTCTCTGGTCTGATGAGGCCAAGATATAACTTTTTGGCCTTAATTCTAAGCTGTATGTGTGGAGAAAACCAGGCACTGATCATCACCTGTCCAATACAGTCCCAACAGTGAGCATGGTGGTGGCAGCATCATGCTGTGGGTGTGTTTTTCAGGTGCAGGGACAGGACGACTGGTTGCAATCGAGGGAAAGATGAATTCGGCCAAGTACAGGGATATCCTGGAAAAAAACCTTCTCCAGAGTGCTCAGGAACTCAGACTGGGCCGAAGGTTTACCTTCCAACAAGACAATAATCCTAAGCACACAGCTAAAATAACGAAGGTGTGGCTTCACAACAACTCTGTGGCTGTTTTTGAATGGCCCAGCCAGAGCCCTGATTTAAACCCAATTGATCATCTCTGGAGAGACCTAAAAATGGCTGTCCACCACGTTTACCATCCAACCTGACAGAACTTGAGAGGATCTGCAAGGAGGAATGGCAGAGGATCCACAAATCTAGGTGTGAAAAACTTGTTGCATCTTTCCCATAAAGACTCATGGCTGTATTAGATCAAGGGTGCTTCTACTAAATACTGAGCAAAAATGAATACTTAGGACCATGTGATATTTCATTTTTTCTTTTTTAATAAATCTGCAAAAATGTCAAGAATTCTGTGTTTTTCTGTCTATATGGGGTGTTGTGTGTACATTAATGAGAAAAAAAATAACTGAAATGATTTTAGCAAACGGCTGCAATATCACAAAGAGTGAAAAATTTAAGGTGTCTGAATTACTTTCCGCCCCCCTGTATATATATATATATATAGATATATATATATATATATATATATATATTAGTCCTAAAACAGTTTTATTTTTTGCCTGATGTCACTTTCAACAGCACTCAACATATCAGTTTCAAATCAACACCTATACTTAGAAACTTGTATTGACTAACTAACTACATACACACCCAACACAACACACACACACGACAACACACACAATTAAATCTATATATATATATATTCTTGAATTGACTCTATACTTTAAACAACAACAAGCTGTTAATGCGATTCATAGAATAAATGAATGCGCACAATCTACTGTATATTTACGGATGTATCCGGGCAGTGGCTTTACTCCTGGGGGTGGAAATTTGCGTCCTGACTGGATGGCTGGAAAACAGAAGTGGTAATAGAGATCAATGTTCTGCTTGGTATTCATTGCCCTTAGGACTGCAGCTCTCTGTCCTCGCCTGTGAAACCCCTCTGATAGTTATCCACAAAGTGTCACAGAGGACAAAAAAGACGACATTTAACAATTAACAAGAGTATACACGAACAGCAAAGAAAATAAATGATAGCGGTGAAAAGGAGGACAATGAGTCGACATTAACAATCAGGTCTGCGGGTGACTAACGAGCGAGCCCCACAACGTTTTAATTAGCAGCCTGCTGGACGGCTGAGTGATTAATGAACACAATTTTATTCAAGCTTTGCTCTGAATTAATACCAAATTGACATTTAATGAAAATTACTTACCACCATCAGAATTAAAGCGGTTTTCAGCCTTGAAAACAATATCCTGCAAGGTAAACGATCTCACCATCATTAAAACGGGTAAAGAAATATACTAATGCATGTTAACCATGACAAACGTTTCCGGCTGGGTCTTATTCACGTTAGCTAGCTTTTTGTTATTACAGCTATTTTTTCCCCCACTGCTAATGCATATGCATGATTTTTTAGAGTATGTAAATGCTTAGCAAATACCCTGAATGAGAAAAAAATCTGCATAATTTTAATTGACATTGCACACACTCTGTCGCACGTGGTTCATAGAGTAATCAAACGTTGCAATTTCAGAGAGATAGAACAGACTAGAAGGAGATTTAGATATTCAGATATTATTTAGATATTCATGTCCTGCTTTTCTGTTTAATCTTGTGCTTATTATTCATACTAGAGACCGTTTGAAGATAAAACACTTGATTTGTCTCAGTGGGGGTCGTTGGCTTCCCGCAGAACATGTGGGGCCGAGATACACCTCAACACACCTGTGCCACCTGTTGTGCCCACTGCAGTCACAGGCAATTTTCCCTGCAGTTCTGAGTGTCCACGTGAAGTGATGCCTTATGGCCCATGATTACAATGAATCAGTCCTAGCGTATTATGTGAGTAAAGGCAGGCTAGAGGAAGCCCATGCTCTGGGGTTTTCTTCTAATCAGTAGCTTTATTACTCTTCCCAGCTGTCCTATATTATGATCATAGTGTCAGTTAAAGCTGCTGTGTGCAATTTTTCGATGTTAAAATGCTTTCTTCTATCCCAGTTTAATATGTAGAGACAACTATAAGTAAGCCATCCGCAGGTTGATTTCCCTGAAGAATCTAACGCTGTTGCTCTGTAGCCCTTACAAAACACTGCAGTTTGTTCGAGTGTCAACAACTCCAGCAACAAAACAGCAAATGCCAACTTATGCACCAACTGAAGCCTTTTGTTTTATTCTCTGGATCAACAACTGTATAAAACAATATAGAAAATAAAATAAAATATTTGCGGCTGCTTTAAAAAAAAGTTTTTGTTTGAAAAAAAAGTTAAATAGTATAATAGAAATATATAAAGCTTTTGTATCTAATATAAAAGTTTACATGTGTTATATAGCATAATAAATTAATATATATCATATATAATAGTGTAATAAAATATCATAGTACAAGTTTGTGTGTGTGTTTGTGTATATGTATGAGTGTGAAATATATATTAAGCTTTTGTATATAATATACATGTTATATAGTGTAACTATATAATATATCATAACGGGTAAATATATAAAAAGATCCCTCTTAATAAAAGAAAAAAAGAATACAGTGTGTATATGTGGGTATATATATATATATAATATAGTAGCCTATTATAACAGATGACAGAAATGTTTTTTTTTAACCACCCACACAACACACAACTTTACTGGAACTAATGAAATAAATTATTTAGCTGCTCTGAACAAGCCCTGAAAGCACTGCCGTATGTGGATCTCATAGGTAGCAAAGGATAACTCTATGCTGCCTTCAACATCAATGAGAATCTCCATTATGGAACTATTCAAATCGACTTACATTGTGGTCTTTTTCCTCCTCTGATTTTTAAAAGCTCTCCGACTGTCCCGGTCTATGGTGCTTCAAAGGCGACTATTTTAGTGTGGATTTAACACTCTTTTATATGACGCGTATTACAACCCATTACACAATGATACAACACCAGGGCCGGCACTTACCCTCACAATGTGTTTGATCACCGCCTCCTCTGTAATCATAAGATCTGGGGGGGCAGAGTGTGATGGAGGGAGAGGGCAATCAGGCAATTGGCATCAACAAATTCACAAGTGTTTATTCCGCTGATGTTGTGTATGTGAGGTGTTCATGTGATAAAGCCTCTCGAGATGCCTTTGATGACTGTGACCCAGGGTCTCCACTGCGCTCACTAAGTATTGAAGAATTGTAACGCTCATCATATTTGCTCGGATGACTCATTTGTGCACTGACTGGACACTATGAGCACATCATCACTGGCAGCTCATTTTTGGTCTCACCCATTTCAGACAAATAGCGGAGTTAGAAGCCAACATAAGCTTATATATATATATCATATATATATATATATATATATATATATATATATATATATATATATATATATATTATATATAGATATATATCTATATTCAAATGTCTTTCTCTGCGTGTGTTTGTGGTGTGTGTGTATATATATAATTATATAATAATATTATATAGATAATATAATATATATAGATAATCATTATCATGCAGGAAAACATTGAACACACTTACTTGCTGAAGACACTCAGTTATGCACTATATATACTATATACCTGTAAATGTCTATATAAATACAACACACACATATACATCCACATTTTTCTATTTATAAATTATCTATAAATTTGTTTCAACATACTAATAAGATTATAGTGTAATACATTTTGTAATTATACTTTTATCATAGTTGCATTAAATCATCATATGACAGTAAGAACAATATATATTACTAAATTTTCCTAATGTATATAAATTTGTTTTGAAGTTTCTATCACAGACAGCCTTAAAAGAATTCACATTTCCCCAAAAAATATTAAACGCACAACATGTTCAGCTTATAATTATTAAACACCACATCAGCGGATTATGTGCACTGAAGACTGGTGTAAAATTCGCAGCTTTACCATCACAGGAATAATTAACATTTTAAAATACATTCCAATAAAAAGAATAGAAATAATATTTCACAGTACTACATAATATTTTACTGTATTTACGATTAAATAAACACAGCCTTGGCGAACAAAACTTATGTTTTGAAAAACACTAAAGTTTTAAACACTAAAGTTTTAAAATTGTCACTGGAAAACACGAACATACATGTTTTGCTAGTTCTTTCTTCTTCTTTTTTTTTTTTTTGCTATGGCACATGATCCTCTGAAAGTAAGTGCCCTGCTTGCTGCCAGTTATTTTAATAGTTTAATTCCAGAAGATTAACAAACTGCTACACCGGGGGAAATCATTATAATTTGCTCTGAAATATCCTTCGCAACTTTGGAAAAAAGGAATGGGTAGGAACCAAAGTGTATCCAGACGTGTGAATGAGCTCTACCATCACAAAATGCTACAATTGGGTAACTTCACCAAACCCATTTAGGCTCCAAGCTATTCTTTTAATCTTATAACTAACACAAACAAAAGCTTGTAATTACTTTTCTAGTGAAGAGATGGAAAAATGAGGCCAGCTGGGATGTTCCCTCGTCTCTCGTAAATATCTATAGACTTGATGACTCAGAAAAAAAAAAAAAAAAAAAAAAAATATTATCATGTTGATTGGCCCTCTCCCTGCCTGTCAAACTGAACCCGCCTTCTTTTGAACTGCAGTCTCTCTATTTTTATTAATCACGGGTGTCTTTTCTTCTTTTTGCCTTTCGTCATTGTAAGCATCACCACTTTCACTGTCATTTGTGACAAAGCCATGCTAGTTTTTTTTGCGATATGCCATTTAACGGTGAATCAAGCCGCTATATGCAAAAACGCCACCATCAGTAGTGGCCCTGGGGAGAGATGTTCCACAGAATAACAAATTAGCCATTGAAATAAGACAACTCAATAATACCACAGACTAATTGCATACGCCGGGCAATGTCCATTAATTCCCTCACTGTAGAATCTTTAGCTTCATTGATCATCTCCTCCATTTGTTTAAATAAATGTGAATGGAAGCGGAGAAGCAATGGTGGCTGGGCATTAGCCTGTCCCTCGTCGCTAACATGAGGCTAGTGTGGCCGCATACAAATCAATGGAATTGAGATAAACTGCTGTGTAACAGCCTATGTTGAATTTGTGCTTTTACAGAGAGTAATAGCTGAATTATGCAAGCCATGTCTGATCAATATGGGCAGTGTGTACACGTGTTAATGATGACTCACGTATGTGTACATCCATAAAATCTGATCCTTAATTAGAATCTGTGCCACTAACTAAAAAAAAAGTCAGAGTATATAAAGAAATGTGACTGCCTCAGAGCAAATTGAGCTCTGTTGTGTTATTATACTTCCTGCCTACTTAGGCAACACCCGAACCAGTGCTGTACCACAAATCCTAACCACTGAACATCACAAGTGACTGATTTGGAACACTCTACATAGGCAGCAACTCTTCATGCCACACAAAGACATGAATATCAACAGAGTTTGACGATAGAATGTTGCTAATGCTAAAGGCATACAAATACACAACTGACAGAAAAATTGAGTATGGAATAATATCAGTATTGAAATATGATTCATAAGTGAATGACAAATAGAGATACCGCGCAATTGATTTCACTAGACTTTGATGATAGCATGTTGCTACGCTAATGCCACAAAACTCTAATAGGCAACTTAAAGAAATACTGAATAGAATAATCCATATTTCATTGCACTAAACTATTTTTCAATTGATACTTATCGGTAATAAAGGAAATATAATTCATAAGTGAATGATTCTGAGTGCACTACATAGTCAACAGCTCTGCATGAATAAGATCCACATGAGAAACACACCTCATAATTGATTTTATAAGAGATTATTCATTGTGAACAATTTTGAGCTTTTTACATGGACAGCAACTCTGGGGGCTGCGTGCAAATATTGCATCACAGTAAAGAAAGACCTCACATATAATTTCAATAGAGTTTGACAATAGCATGTTGCCAGGGCCGTTTCTAGCCAATTTGACACCCTAGGCGTTTTGCCCTATTATTTGCCCAAAATCCCTAAAATATATATATTATACTATTATATTATATATATATATATATATATAATATATATATAAAATATTTTCAGACAACCAGGTGCGTTCACATTCAAACTGTTTGTACATCATTACGACACTAATGTTGTGGGGATATTCAGTGCATTGAGTTCCCACAAATCTGAATGCTTATTTGTAACTTGACTGTTGATAAACATTTTGCACAATTTTAGTATCTTTTACTATCTTGTGTTGCCACCGAGAATGCCCTGTAGAGCCCTATTAACATGCCCTAGTGGCTAAGACATTGCACATATTTTACACATAAATCACACATAAATTAATTTATTACATTTTGATTTGGATACTATATACTATACTACTACATATTGTTTAGATATTATCAATGGCTACTTTTTTGTCTTTATCGTTTTTTTGTAAAAATTTTTTGTTGTTGTTTCTTGAAACATTGATTTAAAGTGTCAGTTATTTCATTATTATTTCAGTCAAACCTATAAAACCTCTTTGTTACCCCAAACTACATATAAAGCTTTATTATTGGCATAAAAGTAACCAATGCAGCTACATAATCATTTGCTACTCGTTAACGCGTTAACGTCCCCTTTAAATAATGTGACACTCTGCCCTCTATGACGCTGCTCCCATTAAGCGCTGTTGGAAGTGAATGAATTGATTCAGCATTTCGACACCTCCGTAAGGATGCATTTAACTCGACAAAGCGGTCTAAAGGATGTATTGATCTCGTGAATTAGCGAATTTTACTATACAAATATTTTTTAATTGGATGTTAAAGTTTATATGGGAATATTACATGGCACGCTGATCCTTTAACAATGCATTGGCTCAAAAAACGCACACCTTTTGGACAAATCTCGCAACATGATTTATAAAGTGCCACAAATACTGCCTAAACAAATTACTGATTTTGTGCACTTTATTTACTTTACCGATATTTTAAATTGGCCTTTGAACTTAGCTTTATTGCATGGCAAAAAAAAAGTGTTACCTTGCCAAAGCACTGACAGAGCCCACTGATCTAATGGCGTTGTTGAGCGCTCCAAATGCAAACTTTGCATGCAACAATCAGGCAGCAATTGACAGCACTCTGATCTAGTGGCATACAGGCATCGTCAGATTGACAGTACTCTAGCCCAATAATGTTGGAGTATCCAGTGGAGGCAGTCATATTTCAGGGTGACTGTGCCACTCTTTATCACAACCCAGCTAAAAGTGCCAGTAAGTGCGCTCATTGGCGCCCCTTCAGCTGGGACCGCCTAGCTCGCCTATGCCTAGAAACGGCCCTGCATGTTGCTATGCTAATAACATACACCAATGACTAAAAACATAGGGCCCTAATTCACGACAAATCTGATAGAATAATCAATTCTCGTTACACTGGACTACTATATATATAATACATACATATATATATATATATATATAGATCTATACACCGCAAACCGCCTAGATAACTCGACATTAGAGATATGTTTACACTGAGTTTCAGTAGGTTTGACTGTTTTATAAGGAACAAATTAGCTTGCTACGTAGACAACAACAAGTTTTTGCCACAAGAAAGCGGACCTACAATTAATTTCAACACTTTTGATGAGGTGCACTCTAATTGCCACAATACCCTGCCATAAGTATCCAATAAAAATAGGGATGCAAATACACAACTCATGGAAACACTGAGTAGAAAATTGATACTACATAGGCAATCAATAGAGTTTGATGATAGCATGTTGCTGTAATAAGCATTAGAATGCATACCTCAAACAAATAGTGAGTAGAATAATCAGTTTTTAATTTAAATAAAGTGTTTTATTAGTATTGCATTTTAATATTGTATTAGAATAATATTGTTATTTTATAGTAAATAGTTAATGTCATTAGTAGTAGTATTACTTATTAGTACTGCACCTCATAACTTACATATCTTAGATAACTAATAAGTTATACTTATTAGTATAACGTAAAACTTAGTACTAACTAAAATATAGGTTTAAATATACAAAGTTTTGGAGTTTATTTATTTAGTTATTTATTTTTTAGTAGATATGTTTTTGGATATGTTGGAATTGTTAAAATTTTTTGTCTATCGAGGCGTGTTTTGTATGTCACTTAAGCATTAATAAAAAATATATTTAACTATTTTTTTTTAGAATCAAATGAATTAATGATATTTAATTAAGAACATTTCTATTCAGCATTTCTCTGCGCTGGATAGCCCAGCCCAAAATGAAATCTCATTGGCCCAAAATCCTACTTCACACAGCTGTACATTGAACATCACATATATCTTCTGATTGGCTGTGATTGTGTCACATCACATAACAGTTTCACTTTCAGTGTAAGAGACAAATTGCTTGTCGCCAGAACAGTCGCATCATGCCTGGTTAGGACACGGTGCAAGTCTGCTGCATTTTGTGTACATAAGTGAGAAAGAGAGTGAGAGAGAGCAACACCTCTGACAGTAATTTATTTGGAGCGAGATCTGCCAGCGGCAGTAATGCCCCCTTCTGCATGCCTGGCATCTGTGCTGCCACCAAAAATGTCAGCACACAGAAACGGGCACTCACGGGTCATTAGGGAAAGCGGTCACAGCCCACTGTCACCCTGTCTCTGCAGAAGGAAGAAGACAGAGAGAGCCACACTTGTTAGAGTGAGCAGCGTCCACAACAGCCTCCTTCACCTCAACTATTCATAATGGAAACAAGCTCAGGGGAAACTGCATCCACCAGACATACACCTGTCATAAAACATAAGGAGGTGAGCTCAAAGACAAACTGTTGAGAGATTTTTCCTTGCCTACGGAGATCAATGCAGATAATGTATACGTTTTATGATGATCCGAGTACCCTGTGCAGACAGGTAGGTGTAGTAAGGAAGACACTAGATGGTGTGTTTTGCCTTAGCACTACATATTAGTTTATATGAAAAAAAACATTTTTAAATATGAAACTTTGTCACAATGCATTGTGGGATTACTCTTTGGCCAAAAAAATAAATAGGTTAAATACTTTATGATTTATATGAAACATTTTTGCAAAATTTTATAGTTCTGAATGAATCATAAGTACTTTTGTAATCAATATTTCACCTGCATTGTTCGACAGCCTTTTATTTATTCACTAGTATGGTGCACTATGGGATTTTGGATAACAGTTTAATAATTAAACTATTTTTAATTTATATGATATTAGTGTGGTCACAGTGCGTTGTGGGATTGCTCTCTTCAATTTAGCCAAACAAAACACCCACACAAACAAACAAGGAAATAAATACTTTATTATTTATATTAAAAAAAAATTACACATTTTTTATAGTTCTGAATGAATCATAATTAATCATTACTTTTGTAATCAATTTATTTTGCATTGTTCAACATCTTTATTTATTCATTGGCACAGTGCATGATGTGATTTTGGATAAAACAGTTTCATAATTAAACTATTTTTAATCAATACTTTTCAATTTTGTCTTTAATGTAAATGGTTTTTATAAATCAACATTTCTTTTGCATTGCCCACCAACTTGGATTTACTTATTCATTATCACAGTGCATTTTGGAATTGTCTCCTTCAATTGGCCACATTAAATTTTGGGTAAAATAATTTATATAAAATAATTTTTAATTAATACTATTCCAGCATTGAACATATTAAAGACATTTATTCTTCCTCATCTTTCACCATCTTGGATTTATTTATTCATTGTCAGTTTATTGTGGGATTGTCCTCGGATGGATGGACGGACGGACGGATGGATGGATGTTCATTTTCACAGTCTATTATGATTCAGTCTTCTTTAATCTGGCTAAAAGAAGGTTCCTATGAGGAAGTGTAATATTCAACAGTGGGAACGGGCTTCACATTGTGAGTATGCCTATGATACTTTAAAATGTTGCATAAAGAGACAGCACGCTCTGGTATTGGAACAGAGCTCATGTGTTTTTGCGTGTATGCGTGTGAAAGTGCAAATAAACATATACAGTACCTGCTGCATAGGTAGAGAGAACATCTGCAGAGAGCGAGAAAGAGAGAAAGACAGAACGCTATGGTGCCTGGTATCCGACATGTGTGCTGACGGCCGATTTGTCGCTTCAAATGCAGAGGGCTGACCTGGGGGCGGAGACACACACAGCGCACAGTGAGACAGCAACTGAGTCTGAAAAGCTGTGACACTTCAAAGAGAAACTCACACACGCACGCACACACACCCACAAACAAGCTGTCATCTCCTGAGAAAAGATACACGCCAGGAATATCTGTTTACTGTGTGTGAGAGAGGGAGGCGAGCAGCACATAGGTGCTATGCTAAGGGTGCAACGGAAATCAAACTCCATAAAATAACCCAGATGAAACAGGAATTTATCTGTGGCCTAAAAACTCTCATCTTTAAAATTGCACATTCACAATGACTGCAAACTTGTTCATGCTTCAGTTTCAGTTGATCAGAATCAGAATGAGCTTTATTTGCCAGGGGAGTTTACACTACAGGACGTTGTTTTAGTGACAGAAGCTCCACAGTGCAACAGACTATCCTCTGTCGTCTTCTGAGGCCAGATTTGGTAGCTGAGCCGAACCGGACAGTTATAGAAGTGCCGAGGACGGATTCAATGATGGCCGAGTAGAACTGTTTAAGCAGCTCTTGTGGCAGGTTGAACTTCCTCAGCTGGCGAAGGAAGTACATCCTCTGCTGGGCCTTTTTAGCAATGGAGTCTATGTGATTGTCCCACTTCAGGTCCTGAGAGATAGTGGTGCCCAGGAACCTGAATGTCTCCACTGTCATTACAGTGCTGTTCATGATGGTGAGTGGAGGGAGTCCACTATCATCTCCAAACAAAGTTTGAGCATGTTAAGCTCCAGGTTGTTAAGCTTATACTTCACTATGCTCCACCCACACAGTTGATAGAAATGCAAATGAAAATCTATTGTAGTTTTAACATGTTGGCTGCATTCGAAATCGCATACTTCCCTACTATATAGTGAACAACAAAACAGTTTGTGAGGAGCATAATATGTCAGAATTCATATTCATTAAACAGAAAAATATGCAGATGACCAACTATTCTGGCAACATTCTTTCCCATAAGGCTACATAGTACATTATAGTATGTTCAGATTACATTCCTACAGTACTGCACATTCATTCTATACAGAACATATTTTATTAACGGTTGTGAAAAAAAGAAAAGAAAAAAAAAGAAAGAAAGACGCATAGGATGCATATTTTGTCAAATTATTCATTCAGTGCCACATGCAACTATTTTTAATCAATACGATTTCGGTATTGAACAAATAAAAGACATGTATTTTCTTGCTTCTTCTGCCATGTTGGATATATTTACTAATCGGCACTGTGCACGATGGGACTGCTATCCTAATTTGTGTCAAAAGAAAATGTGGAAAAAATAGTTTAATATATCAAATCATTTTTAATTAATACTTTTCAGTATCGAATGAATTAAGGACATTCATAATCAACATTTCTCTCGCTTTGTTCAACATCTCAGATTGATTTATTCACCACTGTATTGCATTATGGGATTATCTTCAAATTAAATTTTGGGTAAAACATTTTACAATAAACTATTGTATCCATACTGTTTTAAAAGAATTAAGGACATTTATTCTATCACATCTTTTGCCATTTTGAATTTATTTATTAATTGTCATAGTGCATTGTGAGACTTCTCTCTTTAATTTGGAATAAGTAAGTAAATAAATCAAATCCACTTCTGGGATTTAAAGGCGCTATTGAGCACCACATGTAACATTTAGACATGCCTCTTTGCATGTGACCCGGCTCTGTGTGTGTGTGCGCATGAGTGTGCATGTGTGTATGGTCAGCGTTATGATCCTTTAGCGTCTCCATTCCCTCAGGGCTTACCTGTGACTCACTCTACTGCTGTAATCACGCTGTTCGCTGCCTGCTTTCTAAACTTGATTTCCAGATTGCGTGTGTGTTTCCTGGACTAATGTCAGCTGATTGATGGAGTTTGTTTGGGTTTAATTACACTGTAGGTGACTGACTAAGCCTGTGCACTTCACTGAAGCAGAAAACTTGGTTAGTCCAGAAATTGGATTTCCGAAAAAGACACAACATCGAATGGGAGGTTCTCTGGACAATATCAATGTATTTTCTCTCCCCATAGTTCCGCAATGAAAACAGACTTGTAATTACTATGATATAATGATCAATTCTCACCATAGAACAAAAGATGTGCTCAACTGAAAAGACAGAATCTATATTGTTGAGACAATAATTGTGATGTGTTCCTCTTCCACATGAGAAGAGAAAGATGATAAGTTATCTACCCTTCCTCTATAGATTTAGATATCTATGACACCCACCAGATAGACTCTATAAAATTACCAACAATGCATGTAAATGTACCGACTTACAAATACGCCCTCTTGTGTCAATCATTACTTTGAGCAAAATAACCAGAACTAGAATAAAAAAAAAAAATGTTGTGTGGTTAACATCCGAGAAAGACTTGGCGAGTAAGATATATGTGAAGGTCAGTTCTGTGGAGAGGTTTAATAATACAGGGCAAATTCTGCAGGGAATAAACGTTCAATTGAAGCACACGGCTTCTGGACTGCAGGAGTTCGCTCATCTGTCAGCTTTCCTAAATCAGTTTAATTTCTTTGCCTATTTCCTCAGGGGAAATTGCAGTGCTTAACGTACACAGTGTCCACAGCATAAAGAATTGTCAAAGATCGGCCTTTAACACAGCAAGTGTTTTTTGCATATCTATCACTGTAGGGGCTGGTGCTATACTGGTTAAACCGATAAACCTGTAAAAAATTGTTGTAGCGTCTGGACCAATCCAACACACTATATATTCTCTTTTTATATAACAAATACTCTGTAACCTCAGTTAACAAGCCATATGAAGACCCATGAACCCTTCCCCCCGAAATGAGTAACACCCCAGGACTTCGAAAGGCCGCTTTTGTTGCAGGAACAACTCTGATAGCACTGTGGTGTTTTCAGTTGCCAAAGTATTAAAGCATGAGAAAATCCCTGGCATTGTCCCAAGGAAAAGCAGATATAAATGGACTCGTGTTCTATTTAATTTTCCTACAGAATAAACCGTTATGTTTTGAATGAACAACATATTCTTGTGTCATGCCCAGTGAGTATATTAGTGCTGGCATTGTTATTGTTTGTCTGTGAGTTAGTCTTAGGACTATTTTTAGTATGCTTGTCTGTACCGGAACCCATTCCTTAGCATTCGCCCTTTTCACTATATATCTACCTTGTTTATTATTCCCCCGTTTGAAAATGAATTGGGCCTTCTTATGATCGAAACAATCGTGTATATTATATGTTGGTACATAGGCAAGATATATTAGGGCCCTGAGAATCGTTAGTAATTTCGATTTAAGTCCATTTGCAAATTACAATGCTTAGAGAACAAAGGGGTCGTAACCCTCCAGCAATTGCCACCTCCCGCTCGGAAATTCCATTTTGCTCATTGTACAAGCCCATCTTGAAAGGCGGAGATATTCTCCGACCTTAAAGGCCCGGCTCCAAGGACCCTCCCAGTCGGTGGTTCGGTCAGAAGCGAAGAAAATGTGAGAAAACGCTCCAGGATACCAAAGCATTTGTGCCAGGACTTTCTTCGGCCTAGTCCTTTGTTTCCATTCCATCAATTGACTCTGACACTCGCAACTGGTTCTTTTTCATTGACTCCAATTGTGTCGCAAAGTGATTCACGGGGGACGCTGTAAGATTTTGCATCGGACTCTCTTTCAGAACCGCCGAGGACTTCGTCTAAGTAGTCAAACTTAGTCTTCTTAAGGACTTAAGTATCTTACAGCTTTTACAAAGGTGTGTTTGAACTCAGAATCGGACGTATCCCTGAAGGCTTTGATCTTTTGAATATACATGCAAAGTGTTCCATATAATTCATTCTTTATGCCTCTTTCTGTGTTGAGTTAAACTTTAACCCTTTCCTATAACAACTGTATGCGTGTGTGTGTATGTGTGTATGTGTATGTTTCGAACTCAGCTTATATGTGTTTATGTAGTATGCTACTATTTTAAGTGTTATGTAGTTACATAAAACTTGTACTTGTATCACCTTGTCTTGTTCATTGTCATTGCTCATAAGCCTGTGTAGTCTACTACAATCTTATCTTCGACTCTTTTTTGGCAGGTGAATGTTACGTGTTCCTACAAGCTTTTGTAGACTTGTACAGTAAGGAATTTTTTTCCCTTAACCAGGAAATTAACGTTCCTGGAATTGACAAGACAGTTGACCCTGAGAGGTCAGCTAATATCTACAGCGGATCTAAAATATTAATAATTAACTATAACTAATTATGGTTAATTATTAATATTTCCCATGAGCTGATTCGCTCCATTGTCAACTGTATAAAGTACGCGAATGTAGGTAACGAGCGTTCCACACAGTTTACGTTTTTGAACCAACAAGCCTAAAAGCAGGAGCCGAGCAAAGACGTAACTAACTCATACGCCCCTCCTCTAGTGTGTGCTAATTCTCTCAAGCTTTCACTAATGTTTTTAATTTTGACCAGTAAACCATAGAGAAAATGTTCGGATTCGGTCAATTATCTCAGAAATGGGTGAATTATATGTGGATCAAGCGAATCATCAGGGAAGAAAAGCAGGAACCTTGTCCCGAACCCTGTAACATGAAAGGCCCAATTAAATGCTTCTTAACACTCTCAAATGATGAATTTATGAATTTTATTTATAGATAAATAAAAAATATGTATATCATTATGTATACACCATGGTTTAAAAGTCTGTGAGCACACTGAAAATGTTTACATTTGGTATTCAAAATGTAAAATTTAAAGAAAAAAAAAAGAATGAAAGAAAGAAAGAAAAACAGACTTACCATTTAAAAAACAAAACAAATTTGTGACGTTGATCACACAAAAGGTCAATTTTTCTTGTTTCTATTCTTGCTGAATAACAGGATCATCAGGTTTGACACAAACATATGGAGTTCTTGCAGCTTGAGTTTGTGTACTCCAATTGTCATGCTGACAATATCATTTCTAATGAAAGAAAATCTTACATTGGAAAAATGCAAAATAGAAACAGTTATGTAAGATTTTGGATCCCACTGTATATTGATGCCTGCCAAAATCGGGAATATTGTAATTGAAAAAATATCTGCTTGTATCACCCACCCCATGTCTCTCATTAGCTGTAGACTGTGAGTGGTATTCAGCTCTTGTTCTGGGTGGGGGTTTATTGCAGATGTGTCTCTGTGACAGAGCTGTACTTTCTGGAGTGCTGAGCTGTGCCAGTCTGCTGACGTGCTGCGATGAGCTATGGTGTGGTGTGCTGTGGTACGGTCCGATGCGGGGGAGGTGATGAGTTCTGCATAAAGGAAACAGGCTTTTCCAGATGGCAGGACTATGATGATCAGCTCAACTGCCACAGACCTTGTCCAGCTACAGCATTAGTCTGGCCCACCACCCTGTCATTACCTTATCTCTGCCTCTCTGCTATGCCATCCCTGACCCACCCATCTCTGGATTCTCGCTCTCACTTTCTTTGCTTGCCAAACCCATCATTCTGTATTCAGTTCTTCCTTCTTTACTAGGCGCCTCTGCTTACGAAAATACTATGGCAGTACCATGCTGCAGTGATGGTAATGACATGGTAATTTGTTGCTATGAAAATTTATTATTACCATATCCATATGTCAAAATAGTTACATTTGGATTGTGTCCCATTCAGAACTGAATTAGGAATGCCTTTTAATTCCTATTCAGTTCCTGAATTATTATATAAATGTTAAAATCTTAAAAATTCAAATATATTTCAATATACTTAATCCAGAATGTAATAATTTAAGTTACTTAGTATGTATCTATATTAAATATATTTTAAAACATTTAAAAACGATATATTTGACAGCGCTCAGAAATATTTCTCACATGCGCACACACACGGCTATATACACCACATGTACAGTATATACACATTTTATTTTGAGTAATGAAGACTATTTATTCCCTGATATGTTGCATATAACTCTTTTAAATTTTTTCAAAATAATCAAAATTATCGAATGCATTATATAGTTGTCTTTTAATATTTATTTAAAATGTATCATTATTTCTAATTATATATATTTCATGACAGCACTTGAAAATATTTTTCATTTTTTCATGTGTATACATATAGGTAGCGTCTAAACACAGATATTTACACATGTATACACATATTATTTATGATGCCTGTTTATTTGTCAAAATAATCTAAATTATCGAATGGATTACAATTAAAATAATCTATTATTAATTATTATCGATTGTGTGATTTTCTTTGAATAACAATTCAGTGACGTTCTAATTCAAATTTTCAGGAACTGAAAAGAGCCAGTTGTAACATTTGAATAGTATCCATCTCTGAAAAACATGGTAATAGTACTTTTCATAAGTGTGTCTCCACCACTCTTTCACATCCCTGATCCTTTTCTCACTTCTCTTTCTCACTTTCTCTTTCTTTCCGGATCTACATTTCCTTGGGTCAGCGATAGAGACTGTAAATGAATTCTGAAGCCGTGTCCAGCTGACTGGCTTTGCTGTGCACTGAGAGGTGTTGGGAAGGGGGGAGCTGCCAATACAAGTGACAGCCCTTAATGCTCACCCTGCCTGGTGTGCCTCATTATGTCCTAGCCGCTGGATCCAGACTTTCCCCAGCACTCCAGCACTTCTCTCTCTCTCTCTCTCGTCACCTCCGTCCTTCCCCTGCCACCTGTGTCGAGACAGCCCCTGCCGCTGATGCATTTACCTCATTCGGTGGGTTTTACCCTGAGCAAAGACAGTCAGGCCGGATTTCTCCAGCTCCTATCAAACCCACATTTCTTTGTCAGCTTTTCCCCCTCCGCCTGTGGCATGTTTGGGGAGGTAAACTACTTGATGAAATTTAAAAGTATAAATTTGGATGTGAATTATCACACCTCTGCTGGGCTGCCACTTCGGCTGGCTTGTGATTTTCTGTGTCCCGAGGTGGGAGTGAGCAACGGGCGTCCATTATTGATGACATCCATCAGGTTGAAGGGGCATCTAGAGGGGGCTGGGGTGGGCAGGAGGGGCCTTCTGCCACATGACCGTACTGCCTGTAGTAGAAGAGCAGATTCATATGGGTCGTTTAGCACCAACTAAGTAAATGCCCTTTGCGCCAGGCATCAATGAAAAGTGAATCCAAGTTGCAATGAATACACTTATATCAAATATTATTTGCAAGTACAAAAACTAAACTTCAATGAAATGCCAGTTGTTCTACAATTCACAATGTTTGCGAAACATTAAACTACATGATTGCTAATCAAAGGTGGGTTTGTATTGTTGTGCTAGACGTAGTGGGTTACGGTTCATCGCGAGAGCGTTCATTCAGCCCACTGCTTAAACAACCGGTTGGCAGAGGCTTCTGTTTGGTCTTAACACAGTCATTAATAGTAGGCTGAAACTAGTGTGGCCTTAAAGTCTGTTTGAATGAGAGAAGATAATCCTTCTAGACAATTCATACACACACACACACGCATACATATATATATATGCATACATATAAGCATAAGCTTTAGATGGCAGCCAAGGGAACTAATAATGGAACCATAGATGGAACCATAGAATGATAGCTAGAACGACAGATAGAGAGAGAGAGAGAGAGATAGAATGGTAGAATGACAGAA
Organism: Sinocyclocheilus anophthalmus; assembly: GCA_018155175.1. NCBI lineage: Eukaryota > Metazoa > Chordata > Actinopteri > Cypriniformes > Cyprinidae > Sinocyclocheilus > Sinocyclocheilus anophthalmus. The sequence goes on from JADLZN010001429.1 coordinate 390,401, forward strand.
CAATAGATAGATATAGACACAAAACACATAATAGACTGATAGAATGAAAGAATATTAAACATTCCAGAAGGTAGATAGACAGACAGATAGACAGAGTGATAGAATGATAGAACGACACAATAGACAGAATATAGATAGAGAACGATAGACAGATATTGTAAAATATGACTATACAGTAATTCAAAATGTTAAATCTATTATAATGTTGTCACTATTTTGAATACATGTTTGCTGAGCATATTATCAGTCTATTGTGCACAAAAGTTGAGGTTAGGGCTGATTTATCAATGTCTTTCAAATTGTGAGTGATCAATGCTCGACATTTGTGATCACATTCTCTCGGTCCCTCCTGCGTCTTTTGGGAATCACACTGAGTAAACAACACACACACTCAATGATGTTTGATTTATCTTCATTTACACCACTGACAGCTGCTCATCCTTTTCAATTGTTGCGCACACACACGCATGTCATGCGTGTCACAGCATGAGCAGAGACATAGCAGCATGGTGCAAGAACACACACAAACAAATACACACACAAGCGCACGCTCGCACACACTGACAGTGCTGGAATGATCATGTCTAATTTTTATTAGTGAGTTGATGATCAACCAAATCATTGTTTTCACATTGAACGGCAGGAGTCGGGTGGCAAGGAATACGTTCACTGTCTCCGGGGTGATGGAGAGAGAGAGAGAGAGAGATTGGGGTGGATTAGGGTGTCAGGAAATCAATGGCAACACACTGAAAGATGCGGGCTGGAGGGTAATTATTGGTCATTCTGTGTCTTCAGCACGGGATAGCAGAAATTGTGACAGATAATTAGGAGGTGGTGATTTCAGAGTAAGAAAAGCACGTTCCCCGCCGGCTACATGCTCAATGGACAGGATAAATAAATCAATGACATAAACAAAGCAGATATGCATGAAGTGCATATGCAGCGCTCAAATGTGGCCCGCACGGAATTACAGGCATGCTGAAAGTGTGGGCTTCTCTAATATACATAGCAATACATGAAAGAGAGGAAAAAAGAACTGTAGAGAGGCCTGTATCAAACTAATCTTCACAATACTTAACACAAAACTTAGTTGGTCTTAGTTGATCTTAGCGTGGTCTTCGTTGTACATAGACAGTCATAGAATGTATTTTAAAAATACAGTTATTCTGGCCAAGAACTGTATTTTTGGTCAGAAATAAAGAAACCAAGGCAAATGGGGCTAAGAAAAAAAAAAAAGAAATAACAAGGAGGGGGGGGGGGGGGGGATTATTGTATATATATTTTTGTAATTAGATATATCATTTTTTTAAATACAGACAGTAAATAGTGCCAAGTCGGTTATAAATTTCGGGCTGTTCCAGAATTAATAAGTACTGCTTATTTCATCGTATGGATATTTAGAAAACTTAGCTAAGGTTAACTAACCTTGAAACTTCAAATCTACTGACTTTTTTTTTGGTTTCGAAATCACTCTCAATATCGACAAGATTTCTAAAAACATTTTGCTTACAAATTAACTTTGGGCAACAGCAATCAGATCATTCTTAACAGAAGGTTATTTTAGTTTATGTACATTATTTAGTGGGATGTATAATTCTGATTATATATATATAGATATATATATAGATATATATAAGATATAGATATATATCTATATATATATATATATATATATATATATATATATATATATATATAAACCTATATATAGAATGAATTGGATGTTATTTTAATTATTTCAGTTTTCATTTTAAATTTTAGCTTGATTCGGTATTTTTGATATGCTTTTTTAAAAATTAGTATTAATTTTTTTAGATTTCTAAAATAGCTATAGTTTTAGTCATTGTATTTTTAATGTAAACTAAATATATATTTATTTCAGTTAGTTGCCAAGGAAACATTTGTAATTTTCAAGTTTTTCAGCTTTAATTTCAGTTTCCAAAAATGTTAGTAATAGTTAGTGGTACTGTATAAGTTTTAGTTATCAATAAAAACACGGTTGCCAAATTAAAAATGCCTTCCAGCACATACTGTACATCAGACTATCATAAATCTGTTGGAAATCTAGATTAAGTTGGCACAGTAGCAGGGTTACATTATTTCTAACTGGTAAAACCTAGTCATTATCTTCCATTACACTTGTTTAGGTGGTTGACTAGATTGCCAGCTAGCTGCTAAAGTCAACCAGAAAGCCCATCCTGGTGAAACTACAATCGTATGGGCTGGTCGACAACCTCAGCTAAACTGTTGGGGACATGGATGAGCACCTTAACCTGGAAAGTCCATCTCTACCAGCAGGGAGTAAAGCAAAGGAGAGTGGATAACAGAGAAAGAGAAAGAGAGAGAGAGAAAGGAAAACAGTATTCTTAATACTTTCCATCTCTAATAGGATACAGAAGTTCTGTTAACAATGTAACTCATATATTTCCACCCTGCACACTTGATCTACACTCTAGTCATGTTAGCTTCACTCTCGAGACCAGCATAGCCTTGCAGCCTTGGACAGATTTACATAATAATTTACACTTCGTGCATCTCATTTCACCAGCACATTCGTAAATTCAGCTCTCTGTGAAGGAGGACGCTGCGGTAGATCTTACGGAGGTCATACCGCATTTCCCAACACGCGGTACTTCCATCAGAATTCTGAACAACATTTTTACACAAGAGAACTAAATCTGACCAGGGGCACGTTTTCCTTTAATAAATGTAGTTTTGCATGGTTATTGTTTTGGGAATAGTGCTGAATGGTCTTCGGTACGTCTGAAACTCTCCGTCTCTCATATTTACACGTGCCGCTTCTCTGCAGGTGATTAAGCGAGAACGGGCAGAGAGAGAGAAATTGATTTGAAGTGGCCTCCAAGTCAATAAAAGATGGATGCTGGGCACCGAGCTAACCGCCTTCCCTCATACCCAGAGATAAAAAGCAGAGAAATTACTGGACAAAGCGAGGAGCGTTAGCATGATGGAGCAGGAGAGGTTAGCAGCTAGCTGGGCAGACGGTGCAAGACAGGTACCTGAGTGGCTTTAGATAAAGATTTGTGTTATATTTTAGAGTCCATATAGCTGCCTAGTCACACACATATTAGAGAGAGAAGCTATTACAGCACTGCACTGACAGACCCCAGGAGAGAACCGCACTGTTCCTGGGTAATTCCAGGCAAATAGAAAAAGCCAACAGCAAAATTATTTAATGGTAGGGTGGTGGGAAGGAGGGAGACGGAAGCAGAGGTCGGACGGGAGAGAAAGATAGAGACAGAGGATGAAGGGCTGCAGTACTAACATAGTATCTCTTAAGTTGTGCTAGTTAGAACTGTTTTATCTTACAGCATCCAGTCTTATTATTTTGTGCTTTTCCTTTAGATCCACTATGAAAAACTCTTTTTACAAAAAGAATTACACTGAAGATGTGTAATTGTTTTACTAAAAAGTAAAAATCTAGCAAGTGTACTTGTGATTAGTCACAATGAAACTGAGGTAGTGGCAGATCGTTTCATATGTATTGTGGCATACTTCCGAATATTGTGGCATACAAAGGAAATTCAGCACACGTTACCAGAGAAAAGTCTGTAATTTCAGTGGAAGATCAAGTTATGACTTCTTGAATTTTTTATGAAAAGGTAAAAAAAACAAAAAGAACATGCACGGACGAATCGTTCAAAATAAGATCTAATTCTAAGATTTAAAAATGCATGGTGAAATGCATTAAAAATGGACAGGGTGAATTTTTATTTCATGTCGACTTTTGTGATTAGCATTATATCTGTAGTAACAATGTTGCTGTGCAATGCTAATATTAGCCAGCTAACATCAGCTATTTTCCCAGACAAATAAATAAATAAATAAAAATAATTTCTTGGCATTACCTTTCTTGTGCTTTTCCTTCACACAATTACAATCACCAGTGTTTGAAAAGTAAAAAACAGATGATATAAGTTATTTTTGTTAATTTGTGATTAACGTTAAATACAAAGAAAGTTCATCACAAAAATGTTGCTATGCAATGCTAACTTTAGTCATCATTAGAACTGCGTAGCAACATTGAAAAATTGTTGCTGGCCATGAAAAATAATCATACCTGTCCTGCTTTATTACTGAATTATAAAACATATTCCTTCATCATGTGTTTTTTATTATTTGAGGACCTCATAACTTGAACTAACAATTTTGAATCTATCCTTAAATATCGATTGTGGATATTGTGGATACAGATGTCATGCACATGAAAACAAAAAGAAGTTATAATACTCTGGCAATGCCATTTACTGACAAATGAAAATTTAATGACAATGCCATTTACTGCTGTTTCAAAAGCCATATAAATATACTTAAATGCCTTTTGAAACAGCAGTAAATGGCATTGAGTTATCTAAAACTAATAAAAATGGTTTTTGGTCATTAAAAAGAAGCTGAAATAAAAAATGTAATATAAATATTAGACGAATACTTAAACTTAAAAAAAAACTTCAATGAAAATGTATATGAAATGCTAAATGCTAACACCAAACATGAAATAAAAATAAACGCTATAGAAATATTTACTATATTTAACCTAATATTATTAAAATATTTAAATACTTAGGCACAATATTACCTAAGCTAAAAACTAAAATGCAAACTGAAAATGAAATAGTATATAAATAATACTAGAATAAAACAACAGACAAATTAAATTTTACAAACTAACAATCTTTTCGCAAAAACGTGAGGGACATGGGACAGCCTGGTGTTGCTGAAAATCTTAACCGAAAATTAATGGGTGATTATTCCCGCCTGAAAATCACAGCAATACAATTGAGCACAATGCAATCAGCCTGTCTTTCTGATGACATTTGAGACAAGCCCAACCTTTTCCTCAGCAGTTTTTACCCTGAAGCCGCAAATCATCTTGACTTGTTTTGACTGCCATTTCATAGAAGATATCAAATTAGCCCAGTGGAATTTGACTTGGAAATGAAAGGCAAAGGAATAAATAACAACAGGGGTGATATTTCTTACGAGGTTTTTCTGATTGCTCCAATTTGCATCAGGGAAAGTGAAATGGGCGCTGGCTAACTCGTCAGCCTCCTATTCATGTTTGAAATGTGCTTAGCCTCATCTTCCCATTAGCAGGGGGTGGAGGGGTGGAGGAGAAGTCCTTCATTTTAACTTTGAAGATAATTAAACACATAATGGATATCACTGTCACCGAGAAACTCCATAGCTCATTTATCGGAAGCAGTATTTTGTATGCTAGCCAAATTAAAAGGCTAGAAATGTGCTTGTTACTAATTCATTCGGCCATTTAAAGGATGTGGAGTGATGCACTGGAGTGGGTGAGCCAATCTGTTAGACAGAAAGTGCTGCATTTCCTCCCTGATTTATGAGCGCTTTTCTCCTTTTCCTTTCTGAATGGGCAAAGCAATTCCCTCTGGGATTCGACTTGACGGAAAAAGTCAGAGGTGCGTGTCTTTTTCACTCTCACTGACTTTTTTTTTCTTACATTTTATATTGAGAGCGTCAGCTTCATAAACAGTATCACTTACTATTCTTTGTGATGCGATAATGGCAACAAAAAAAACGGACGCTAGAGATATTTACTAATTCTTCATTTTTAATTTAATTTGTACTATATGGAATTCAAAGCATCTGCAAAAGCCTCCCTCTGACGCACCTCTGTACTGCATTTATGCTTCAATAATAAATGATGCTGTACATTTTATAGCTTTTACCACAACAGCATTTAGCCTGTACTTCATGTTATGCATTAGCATGCCCCGTTTTTATTTACATGACAAATTTCTTTGCTGATTTGTTTAATGCAAATCTGAACTTGACAGGACGGGCATCCGACACAGTAATGATCTCCATCATGCACTAGTAAAACTTTACTATCCCCATAACATGCCTTTCAGCAGGAGTAAGATAGTGTTCAGCACAGTGGTCTTAATGGTAGTGTAAAAGCTTCACATTTGTCTGTTGATGTATGGCTTGCCTCCAACTCCCTTTTTCTAGTACTCTAATTTAATGTGTGAATAGTGGAAAAACAGTCTGTTTTTTCAAACACCTAATACATAAGTGCATATACAGAGGGCAAATAAATAAATGGACACTTAGGCCACATTTAAAAATGCATGACTCTTATCCATGATATACATATGTGGGTTTTTGGGGTGGGTATTGTTTAAAAAAAATGGGGGGGTTTTTTTGGGGGGTGTTGTTTTTTTGGCTATATATCAAACCACATATATATTGTATGCATAAAATAATTTTACAACAATAGATAAACTGTTTTCTACTACATATCTATTAAAAATGACCATATTACAAATCAAAACTAAAAAATTACAAAATAATGAAAATCAGATATATTTAAGTGTCCAAAAACAAAACATAACATAAAACACATAACATAACACCACAACAACACAACATTAAATAAAATAAAAATATTTGAGAATTGTCACGAATCGGGCCTCTGTGGCTCTCTCCGATGGCCTCTGGAGGGCACCCTCTCCCGAGTACTAACGTTCATGGACTACATTTCCCAGAAACCCCGTACCTGGGACTGATTACGGCACAGGTGTTCCCCCTTAGCTTCCCTATTTAAGCAGCTCCCAGGCTCTCCATGTTTGCGAAGTCTTGTATTGCCCCGGCTACATTTCTGAGCGTTTATTCCCTATCTTGTTGTCTCTTGTGTATTACCTCGGACTGTTCTTACTAGTGTGATTCTCTGCCGCCTGCCCCGACCCTCGCTGTGCTACTGTTTATTCTCCTGGATTATCCCTGCTGTTCGTGACTCTGTTGACTGATTACTGCCTGTTTAACTCTGCCTTTGAGTATAATAAAAGCTGCAAATGGATCTGCACGCCTCTGACTCATCGTTACAGAAGACTTCGCCACACACGGAACCAGCAGCGATTTATCAGCTAACCACCGAGGTTTCTGCCCAGGCCTCCATGTTAGCGTCTCATCAACAACAGCTGCAATGACTCACCTCGCTCACAGAGGAGATGGTGAGGACGCTACAGGCCCTACACCATGCCTGAGCCGTGCATTCCTCCATCCGTTCCATCTCAAGCGGTTCCCAGTCCCAGTCACTCGTTGACCAGCCCACGTCTGGCTTTCCCCGAGAAGTTTGACGGCTCACCGGAAAGATGTAAGGGCTTTTTATTACAATGCTCCATGTTTGTAGATCAACAACCGCAGTTCTACCCCACCGACGATAGTCGGGTTTCATTTGTTTGCTCTCTGTTAACTGGACGAGCGCTGGACTGGGCCACTGCTGCTTGGGAGGGGAGACGGCTGTCATTCCCATCATTTGACTGTTTCCTGAGACGATTCCGCGAGGTATTCGAGCATTCAGCGGGCGGAAGGGAGCCGGGCGAACAGTTACTCGCTCTGCGACAGGGACGAAGCACGGCTGCGGATTATGCTCTCTCATTCTGCACTCTCGCAGCACAGTCAGGATGGGAGGATGAACCATTTAAACTGCTGGACTAATGGTCGAGTTACAGTCAGAGCTCGCCTGCCGTGATGAGGGGAGGTCCCTCGAACAGTTCATTGAGCTCTCCATCCGCATTGATAATCGAATGCGGGCACGACGTCCACCTCGCCAATTTCCTGTGTATCCTCCAGCTGCCACAGCTCCCGTTGAATCGGAACCCATGCAGATTGGTTTCACTCGCCTCACCGATGCGGAACGAGAGAGAAGAATGCGGAATCGTCTCTGTCTCTACTGCGGCCTATCCGGCCATATGAGAGCCTCCTGTCCTACCCGACCTGCCGCTCGAAGTTACACTACGGTGAGTGCCACTCCTGATTCCATTAATTGTTTAGTAGTTCCTATTGCTCTAACATTTAATGATAAGTGCACTGAGACCGTAGCATTGATAGATTCGGGGGCTGCGGGGAATTTCAATGACATAGGGTTCGCCAATACTCATAACTTCCCTCTTGTTCCATGTGAATCCCGGGTGGCAGTGGCAGCCTTAGATGGACATCCTCTGGGCACAGGACAGATCAAGTTCATAACCCAGGACCTGTGTTTGCGAACTGGCATACTTCACACCGAAACCATCCGACTCTTTGCTATTGACTCTCCTCTGAATCCCATCTTCCTTGGTCTGCCCTGGCTAGAAAGACACAACCCGCAGATCTCATGGACCACTAAGCAAATTCTACAGTGGTCTGACTCCTGCCAACGGAATTGTTTACTCACCAGCCTAACGCCCTCATCTCCCCGACCAGCCCAGATATCAGATGATTCACCGGTTCTGAGAATACCCTCTGAGTACCAGGACCTCGCTGACGCTTTCAGTAAGACCAAAGCCTCGCAACTTCCTCCTCACCGACTCAGGGACTGTGCGATCGATCCAAACCCCTTTAGAGGCAGAGTTTTCCCACTATCACAGCCAGAGTCCGAGGCCATGAAGGTGTATATTGAGGAGGAGCTGTCAAAGGGGTTCATTAGACCATCCACCTCACCTGCGTCAGCTAGTTTCTTCTTTGTCAAGAAGAAAGAGGGAGGTCTCCGACGATGCATTGATTACCGCAGTCTCAATGAGATGACTGTCAAATTCCGGTACCCTCTACCTCTAGTTCCAGCAGCTCTAGAACAACTCCGCACTGCTAAATATTTCACCAAACTCGACCTTCGCAGCGCCTATAATCTTATTCGCATTCGGGAGGGAGACGAGTGGAAGACGGCTTTCTCAGCAACGTCAGGGCACTATGAATACCTCATCATGCCGTTCGGCCTGGTAAACAGTCCTTCAGTCTTCCAAGCTTTCATTAACGATGTTTTCCGGGACATGCTGAATCGGGGGGTCATAGTCTATAAAGATGATATCTTGATCTACTCGGATACCCTGGACTCACATGTGCAGCACGTGTGTTGGGCTGTACTTCAGAGGCTCATTGACAACCAGCTATATGCCAAGATGGAGAAATGTGAGTTCCACCAGACAGTTACTTCTTTTCTTGGTTACATCATTAGCACTGAGGGGGTAGCTATGGATGACAGGAAGGTACAGTCTGTGCTCAACTGGCCTTAACCGACGACGGTAAAGGAACTACAGCGCTTCTTGGGCTTTGCTAACTTCTATAGACGTTTCATTCGGGACTTCAGCACCATTGCAACACCTCTCACCTCCATGCTAAGGGGAGGGAAGCGGAGGCTTCTTTGGTCACCATTAGCCACCGGGGCTTTTCAACGACTAAAGAAACGCTCCACCTCTGCGCCCGTTCTTCGTGGAGGTGAATGCTTCCAACATGGGCATCGGAGCTATACTCTCTCAGCGGCAGGGTAATCCTTCCAAACTCTTTCCCTGTGCCTTCTACTCTCGGAAACTCAACTCTACGGAACAGAACTATGATGTGGGAGATCGGGAACTTCTAGCCATAAAGGCAGCCTTGGAGGAATGGCGTCACTGGTTGGAGGGGGCCAAACTTCCCTTTGTTGTTCTGACTGATCATCGCAACCTCGAGTACCTCAGAGCGGCCAAACGACTCAATCCATGGCAGGCTAGATGGTCTCTCTTCTTCACAAGTTTCAATTTCAAGGTAACCTATCGTCCTGGATCAAAGAATTCTAAAGCTGATGTGCTCTCCAGGCAGTTCGAGGAAGATCAGATCCCTCCTTCCAAGGAACCTATAATTCTCTCTAACCTCATTCTCGCTCCTGTTCAATGGGACATTATGACCGAAATTGCTGAGGCCCAGATCAGTGAACCTCCTCCGCCAGAATGTTCCCCCGATCGCACCTATGTTCCCACTAGTCTTCGTCATCGTGTGATGCAATGGGTCCATAACTCCGCCAGCGCAGGTCACCCCGGGATTACAGCCACCATTCAACTCCAACCGGTTCTGGTGGTCCACTCTCCAGGCAGATACCATTAAGTTTGTTCGTCAGTGTACTATTTGTGACATCTCCAAATCTTCCCACCAGTGCCCAGCAGGTCTTCTTCAGCCACTTCCTGTTCCCCAACGGCCATGGTCACACATAGCTATAGACTTTGTCACTGATCTCCACAGCTCAAGGAACTTTACCACCATCTTAATGGTCATTGATCGTTTCTCGAAGGCATGCCGTCTCATACCCCTGAATAAACTGCCCACAGCCTTTGAAACTGCAGAGGTACTCCTCGAACAGCTCTTCTGTTTCTACGGACTTCCTGAAGACATTGTCTCGGACCGTGGTCCTCAGTTCACTTCCCGAGTTTGGTCCGCATTCTGCCAACACCTCAATATTAACGTCAGCCTCACTTCTGGATACCACCCACAGTCGAATGGCCAGGTCGAAAGATTAAACCAGGAATTGACCCGGTTTCTGCGTGCCTACTGCCATCAGAATCAGAGCGACTGGAGTCGCTTTCTCCTGTGGGCGGAATACACACAGAATTCTCTCCGCAAACCATCCACCGGCTTTACACCTTTTCAATGTGTACTCGGTTTCCAACCACCCCTGTTTCCCTGGTCCGGAGAACCCTCAGAGCTCCCTGCTATCAACGACTGGCTCCAGCGAAGTGCGGAGACATGGAATGTTGCTCATGTGCACCTTCAACGCGCCATCCGCAGGGTCAAGGAACAGGCCGACCGTCACAGGAGGTCAGGTCCCGCTTACCTCCCAGGACAATGGGTCTGGCTCTCCACAAGAGACCTTCGCCTTCGGCTTCCGTGCAAGAAGTTGAGTCCCAGGTACGTGGGTCCATTCAAAATCATTAGACAGATCACACCTGTATCTTACCGTTTAGCTCTTCCCTCTAATTATCGTATCTCACCCACCTTTCATGTTTCCCTGCTTAAGCCCGCCGGTTGTCCGAGAGGAGAGAGGGACCAGGAGGAGGCCGTGAACGAGAGTCCCCCTCCCATCATCGTGGACTGCGAGGAGGCGTACCAGGTACGGGAAATCCTGGACTCCCGACGCCGGGGCAGGTTACTGCAATACCTCATTGACTGGGAGGGGTATGGTCCTGAGGAGAGATCGTGGGTTAATTCTCAGGATATCCTGGACCCTTCACTCACTACTGAATTCCATAGAACCCATCCTCGCAAACCAGCCCCTCGCTCCCGTGGAAGGCATCGGCGCCGTTCTCCTCCTCGCTTCAGGAGCCGCTCGCAGGGGTGGGGGGGCTCTGTCACAAACCAGGCCTCTGTGGCTCTCTCTGATGGCCTCCGGAGGGCACCCTCTCCCGAGTACTAACGTTCATGGACTACATTTCCCAGACACCCCGTACGACTGATTACGGCACAGGTGTTCCCCCTTAGCTTCCCTATTTAAGCAGCTCCCAGACTCTCCATGTTTGTAAAGTCTTGTATTGCCCCGGCTACATTTCTGAGCGTTTATCCCCTATCTTGTCGTCTCTTGTGTATTACCTCGGACTGTTCTTACTAGTGTGATTCTCTGCCGCCTGCCCCGACCCTCGCTCTGCCACTGTTTACTCTCTTGGATTACCCCTGCTGTAAGTGACGCTGTTGACTGAATACTGCCCGTTTTACTCTGCCGGTTATTCTAATAAAAGCTGCAAATGGATCCGCACACCTCTGACTCATCGTTACAAGAATGATCCTTCATTCAAGGAACTGCTGAATCAAGTCTCTGGAGAGGTGGTGCCACACCATCAACTATGAAATGGCCATTCGATTGTCCCATGCCAGTGCATTATGCAGTTAGAGCAATGATATTCTTGTCATCCCATATCAAAGAGAACAATATGTCGTACTGCTAATGTCAGTTGCTCCACTTGCCAATTACATGGTATGGTGGTTCACATGTGTAACTAATATAGATGCATAGTTCTTTGTAGAAGGATTGAAACATCCCTAACTGCACTCTCTTACACAGAGCACCGTTTTTAGAAAATCGTGCGCAGGTGTATCAATAACTGCTATTATGATGCTGCCTGTAATTATTCATAATTGTGACAAATTGTTATGCAGGCATTTTTGCAGGATGGTTCGGTCAGACTCCCTCTCCTCATTGTCCTCTTAATTGCACACTGTCATTTATCCTTGACTTCTTCCATAACGTCTGCGGTGGGGTGAAGACTGCCACATGCCTTATTAGATCCGTATGAAATCATGCACTCATACACACACACACACACACACACACAACCTCTAGAAAATATTAGAACGCTGATCCTCTTCAGTCATTTGGACTTGTACATTTAATTTATTCCGAGTACACTGGGTCATCAAGAAAGCATGGAATTTTGTGGGGTAAAAACCTATCATATATATGCAATACACGTGCGGAGCATTACCTGTCAAATTCGTCCACACTTTTATGAGATTGTAACTTAACTGAGGATTCACTGAGACATTTAATAATGTTATCAGGAGATGACACGCAATAAGATGTCTATGAAACCCCCTGTAAATGGGCGGTCAAGAAACGGACTTAGTCTATGTCCTTTATATGGGAGGGGTTTAACATTTCTAATGGTGAGAAGCTTAGCATATCTAATTAATCAGTGGCTCAGCTCCTTGTCTCACAGAAACAGATCCTACATGGCCTTTTAGGCAAAAGGAGCAACATAATGGAAATGTAATCACATCAATCAACTCATTTTCTCTTCATTTCGACCCTGTTATTAAGGGATTTAAATCTTTACATTTCAAAAGTGCTTATCCATGATGCCCTTTACTACATTTTAACTCCAGTCACTGTAAAAGGTGAAAAAAGTGCAGGTGTTACCTTAAAGACTCAGTGAAGACATCTGACAAGCAAAGAAATAGAAAGACAGGGTGGGATGAAGGGCTCATCCCTTTAAAATTGAAGTCTAGTGAACTCTATTCATCTTTTATATCACTGCTGTGAACCATTATTTACTATTTGCTGTTGATGGTTAGAAACTGGTATTTAGAAGCGGTACATTTTACAGGAAGAAAATTTGGACACACAATGTTTTAAATATAGTTATTGGTTAGTGGAAATAAAAAAACAAATAAATTAATATATAAAGATATAAATTAATACTTTTATTCAGCAAGACATGTTAATAGGTTCAAACGTGACAGTAAATGCTTTTATCAAATCAAGAATTCCGAAAAAAGTTACATACATTAACCTTATTGTAAAGTGTTACCAAGAAATGTTTCTTGAGTGCAGAATCAGCATATTAGAATTTCTGAAGATCATGTTACACTATTGAAATTCAGCTTTGCCATTACAAGTATAAATCACATTTAAAAAATTAAAATAGACTGTATTTCAATTGCATAATAATTTCACATATTACTGTTTCACTGATTGATCAATAATAGCCTAAACTTCTTTCAAGAAACTTTAAAAAGTTTGCACAGAGCCCAAATGTTTTGAAGAATATATATATAGAATATATATATATATATATATACACACACACACACACACACACACACACACAATTGTTTCTTCCTATTACTGTACATTATACAAATCTTAGCCACCCGCTAGCTGTTATTATATTTGTGACTTTGTTTCGCTTGCATTGATTCGGTTTGAATGCTGCAGGCGTAAGCGACACAAGCCTGCTGATCCATTCATCAGGCCACCAACTGCCGACATTGAGCATCCAAAAGGTAAATATTGTTTCAGTGGCACCGATTTTAATGTGGAAGAAAAGTTCTTAATTACGTTCTGCACGGATAAACCTATCAACTTCCCACAAAGCTCTCCTCCTCCTTTCCCTCCTGTCTGGTCATTTCACTCTCCCTCTCTTTCCGGTCCCTCTCCTCTGCCCCTCCACGCCTGGAGGAGCAGGGAGATGCGAGCCTCAACGTGTCTGACTGATTACTGTAATTCATACACTTTAATTAGCTGCACAAACCATTAGCCACAATTAGACTATTACAGAATGCTTTGTGGCAGAAGCAAGCTTGAGGAGTACGTTTATCTGCTGGAGGGAGAAAATGGAGAGAGATACAGATGGTAAGAAAGGAAGAGAGGGGGAAGACAAGCTTTCAGTGGAAATTCACACAAGCGTGAACATATTAGACCGAGCACTGATGCAGGGGTGCTAGCGAATTCAAAAGAGCTAATCATTTGAACGGCACCTTAAATGCAAACATTAAGGAGTTGGGACAGCCAATCAATTTGTTTGTTGTCTGTAAAATGAGCCTTATTGTTAAAGACAGTGGCTGTGTTCCAAAACCTAGCAAGCTGCATTGCGGTCTAGAAGAAAGACTTCTAAGGCAGCATTAGGCAACTTGGTGCAGCATAAACACAGAAGTCCTCACAGAGACTCGAATAAAAATGCATTTCAATAGAGTGTGCTATTAGCATGTTGCTAAGCTAATGCTGTTTAGATATCATTTAACACCAAAAAGTGCGGTCAAAAAATTTCAAAAGTTAGTGTACATCAGTTCACGTTTTATGAAATGAAAAGTTGCAAGTTTGTAAGAAAAAAATCCATTGTTAAGGCGTTTTTAACTTCAAACTGTCGCTTGTGGCCAAAATAGGACTCCATAATCCATAATATTGCTTCAGCCAAGAAAAAGTCCTTCCCGTGTTGTCCTCTCATATCAAAAACCCACCAGCATATTTGTTTAGAATTGGTTTGGACTGTTTCGCTTGTAAATTCTATATTTCTCTCTTGATTCAGATAAGATTACTTTTTCACTGCAGAAAGATACATTATGGATAGAAGACTCATATTTTAGCACAAAGCAATGTTTTGAAGATGAAATGCGCCTTGATGATGAATTTGTTTATTACAAACACACAGCTTTTTGCTTCACAAACCGTTGGTGAACTGGAGTCGTGTGGATCACTTGTGGATTATTGTGATCTTTTTATCAGCTGTTTGAACTCTCATTCTGACGGCACCCATTCACTGCAGAGGATCCACTGGTAAGCAAGTGATGTAATGCTAAATTTCTGTTCTGATAAAGGAACTACATCTTGGATGGCCTGAGGGTGAGTTCATTTTCATTTTAGGGTGAGTACATTTCATTTTTGGCTATGCTGCCAATACTTCAGAAGAAACTAGTTTTCACAATAGCTTGTTCAGTTTATACTGCCTGTCCCTTAACTCTGGAAGAAACAAAAACAGAACAAAATGTATATGCAGTATTAAAAAAATCCTCCTTGGTTCGCTCAAGATCTTTTCCTCTACCACTTTCTCTGTACATTGTGTCAGTGATGTTCTTTTATCTATCAAGTCCTATTTATGGCTCTGAGCTCATATATGAGAGGCTGTTTACAGTAGGGATAATGTTGGACCACAAAGGCTTTTACTCAGAAAGATATGAGGGGGAAGGGTTGAAGCGCTGGGCATTGCACCAGTGTCACTAATAAGCTTCGCGAAGTGGGAGAGAGGAACATTGAACAGACGCAGCACTGCACTCAGAAATCTGAACCTGAGGCACATGTCCCAGTGCTCTTATAAATTTTAAAAACCGATCAAGACCTTTAAAGGGCAGGGCTTGGCCCGCTGTGGAGAGAAGCTTTTTCTCTTTTTCAGGCTTGTCAGAGCTAGTGAACTCAGTCATCAAAAGTACCACCATACGTCACCTCCTCATGAAACTGAGTTTTCCCATGTCCCAGTGGTCTTGCAGGTAAAAGAGTTCAGTGACCTTACTGTGAGGAGAAAAGTTCAAGTAAGGTTATCCTCAATCACAGACTCAAATAAAGTCCCTAACTGTTATTTACTAACAGTCAGACCATTTTTTTATCTCAATTTTCATCTAGCAAGACATTTTCACAGATGTTTTATCCCAAGTGAGTTACTTTTTACAGGGACAATTATTGATGAGAAGTTTGACTCATTTTCACGAATGTGCTCGGCAAAATTACCAGGTTAAAAGTACCTTATACAATACTTTTCAAAAGTTGAAGGTCAGTAAGATTTTTTTTCCTTTTAAGAAATTACTACTTTTATTCAGCAAGGATGCATTAAATTGAGCAAAAAATACTGCAAATACATTTATAAAGTTACAAAAGATTTCCATTTCAAATATGCTGTTGTTGTGAACTTTGTTTTCATCGATACATACATTCACAGAAATATTAAGCAGCACAACTGTTTTCAACTGATAATAATGAGAAATGTTTCTTGAGCACTAAATCAGTATATTAGAATGATTTGTGAAGGATCATATGACACTGAAGACTGGAGTAATGGCTGCTGAAAAAAAAAATGAGTAGTATTAGTATTATCAGTAGTAGTAGTAGTAATATTTGAAAATATAAAATTAAGAAAAATAATATAATAATAATAAATTACTATCATTTATTATTATTAAGTATTATCGCAAATAGAAGACCATTGTAATATTATTTCACAATATTTCTGTTTATTTATTTCATATAAAGCTATATTGCTATATTCCTATAGAAATAGATTATATAGAAATAGATCGATATTGTATAGATTGTCTTGGTAAATAAAAATATTTATATGAATTTCAATTAATTTTACATTCTACTTCCTTACATTCAAACATGAATTGCAATTTCACGTGTAATAGCTTTTATCCATTTTCTAGTTCAATTCAAATTCAGAAATTAAAACCTAAACTTATTTCTCCATTCAGTTCTGAATGCCATAATACCCAATACATCACATATGCCTCGTGTTATTCACAAACAGCTGACACATGTATTTTCTAGAATAATTAAAAAAAATATTTGAGATGGGAAACTGACAGAACTTGACAAAACATTGTATAAAACTCTGATCCAGCTTAAACTTACTATACTTAATCTTTCATAACACAATGTGTGTGATGCCTACATACAAGAAGAGTATGAGCTGAAACATAAGTCTCAAGGAGGGCACATTAAATATTTCAGCAAGACAGTTTTGGCCCTGGACTGAGTGATTTTGGTTGGTTATTACAGGCAGCACAATCTGTTGGTTGATAGTGTCAGTCACCATTAGTATCACAATGGGCTAGATGAGCTCCAGCCTGTTGTTCAGCAGGAACCTTTAGTGAAATCACTGTCAGGCTGGACCACAGGGCTGCATGTGGTTCCTGAGGACCGTGTGCAATGTTACCGCAAGTTTGCTTGGCGGTTTTAGCTAAATGCTGACCTAGCGAGAGCTCCGGGGGAGATGCATCACATGCGCGGGTCCATGTCATCCAACCTTTTTACCCTCGACCCATCTACAAGGAGTGGAAGGAGGGGTCTGATTCGCCAACACTCCATCAAACAAGCACTTCATTCCCTCCACCCTGAAGGACAGAGGTTTAATAACACAGCTAAAGGGCTGAAGCCCACTGTACAGCGCAGCAGATTATATGAACGTAAAGATGCTGACGGACCAAAGAGCTGATACAGAGCCTAAGATGATAAGTAACGTTAGGATGCCACTGAAAAGAAAAAAAAAATGCTTCTTGAGCAGTTTTCTAATCTGGGAGAAAAAGAAGAAAAACATTGTACCACCAGTTCTGGTTGTAGTAAGTCAACATACCCTGAAGTGCTCCTAAAAACGCCTCTAAGCTAATAATAATTTGTACTCCTATGTGTAGGGGTGTATCCACTGTAAAGATGCTTATTTGCACCCTGACTCCCTCCCCTCTTCGATCTTGAGTGATGGTAGGAGCCGCGAGTGGGTGTATGCTGTAATGTAAAGTCGATTCTTTCTGACTGGCTGGTTGTTAGAGATCTTCTACGTTCAAAGCAGAGGCATCTGCAGCGGTGCTTTCTGGAACAACTTCAGTGGCTGAATGTGACTCCATCTTGCCCCGTTCTCACATGGCTACATTGCAATTGTCTGGTTCACTAGAGCCTGTCACTGTGTGGGAAAGGTCTGCGTTTTGATGGACAGACAGTCTTGTGCATCTGGCTGATCTCCCCTGCTGAAGCCGGCAGATCCAGCCCTCAGTTTATCTAAACTTATGAGACAATCTGCAGCTCCAGGGCTAAGCTTGGGCCTAACACCCTAATCTGAGCCTTCTGGCTCGTTAATGCAGATGCCATGGAAAGAAATGGACTACATTTGTCCAAATTAATTTAGATGCAGCACAAGGGTTTTTGGAGCTGGAAGACCATAGAGGGAGGTTCTTGCACAGTGTGTGCAAGAACCAGGACACACAAAACACTTTTTAAAAGGGAAGTTAACCCTGTACAATATGGTACACATCTAACAGTGAGACATGTTTTTATGTTGTTTATACATGTTTCAACTTTTATGCAAAGCGCAGTGTGAGGGCTTTTAAAATAAAGACTATATAAAATAAAGATTATTATTATTCTTGATATAATATATTATCCTAGGCATATTAAGTTATATTAATATTAACGGATGAATAGTTTAAAATAATTAATTGACCGTTTAGGACACTTTGAAACTAACAAATTAAGAGTAAATCATTATCATTATATTGTTCCTAAAAGCATAATTATTCTTGCTTACAACATGTTTACGGTTTCAACTGTGGTCTTTTGCAATTAATCTTACCCTTAATCATAAATCTTAATTGTGTTATTTATACATAAAGAGGTATATTTTTTACATAAAAGCAAATCATAAAATAAGTAAATGAAGAAATAAATATTATATAAATGCTAATAAATAAACATTATATACACTACTAGAAGTACTCTTCAAGGGAGTAAAAATAATAATATAATAATAATAGTAAATCACAAGGTAATGTGGCTTTAAAGCATCATATTATTGGTTAATTTAAAGACTGCTCTATTGTTTCCAATTATGGCTACATCGTACTATACAAGTTAAAAGGTGCATCCCAAATCGTGTACTTATGCACTATTCTATGACGTTTTGTAGTATAAATTGTGTGAGTAGTGTGTTCACACTGAAAATTCCAAAAAGAAAAAGTGCACTTTAAATACCTGGACGATGCACTTAAATAACCAAAAAAAATTTAAGTGTGGAATGTTGGACACTTCATGGACTCAACTGTTGCAGCTTTAATTATACCTGGTGGAGGGCTATCAGACTCTGATTATGAATGACAAAATAACCTTATATAATTCATACACTACATGGTTGAGTACACAGTGCATAAGTACATAGTCTACAATTGCATAGTGTATAATGCGTTATTTGGGACGCAGCTAACATTTCTTAGCTGAAAGTTCTCACACACTGCTCACACGGTTTCACAAAATGCCTGTTAAGTTATTCAAATTTTTTGTACCAACTAACATTATTCTGCTTCATCGGGCTCATGGTGAAGCACAATGAGGCCAGCTCAACATTTGTTGTTTTTGCGAGTCATAATGTAAAGGCCTCCTGTAGCAAATCCACGCATTTTTGTAAGATAAATACCTATATTTCAAACGTAATAAATACTTTTCTATCACTTCCGCCATCTGTCATACGCGGAAGGCTTTCCGGCGGATGACGTAATACGTTGGCGTTGCGTGATTAGTGACGAGCACGGAGACAAAACAAAATAAAGCGCCGGTCACGAATTAGAAGCACAAAACGAGGATTTGTAAAGAAAAATGCCGGAGGATTTCGACTGGTTTTCCTTTGCTAAAGTAAGGAAACTTTGTTTCCTTTGGTCCTGCATTTCTCAGAGGCGCGCGCACGACGACCTACGTCATTCGACTGCATGTCTTCCGCGTACCACAGTCAGCGGAAGTGAGAAAAAAAGTGTCTATTACGTTTGAAATATGGATATTTATCTTACAAAAATGCATGGATTCGCTACAGGAGGCCTTTATTCACCCCCGGTGCCATGTGAGGGATGCTTTATTACGGATGCACGCACTTTATTTCACGTCTTCTGAACTGTTGACAACCAACACCCGCTTACCCCCATTGTAAGGCTTGGAGGGGCCAGGACAATTTTTTATATAACTCCGATTGGATTCGTCTGAAAGAAGAAAGTCACATATACCTAGGATGCTTTGAGGCCGAGTAAAACAGGGGCTAATTTTCATTTTTACAGCAGTGCCCTACCTATATAATTTTAAATTCAGCTCCAAACTTTGATGGCTAGAGCAGAGGCCTGGGAAGAACCACGGCTTCCTACTTCCCGAGAGTGGCCCACAGGTGGCCTCAGGCAAGGACAGGCCACACATCCTCTCTGACCCCCTCTGGAGGTGACCCTGCGATATTACCTGCTGCGTAAAAAAAGCTTTATGGGATGCCAGGACAGTGTGTATCAGGGCTTCAAAAAGCCGCCCGGGGGGGGGTGGCGTGGGGGGGAGGTGGGGGTGCGGGGGGGGAGCGTTTATAAAAGCCCAGGTTTAGAGAGCTCTTTGAAACACAGAGATGGTGGAAAGGATCTGCATTTTGCCTCACAGCTAACAAGCCATCGCAGATTTAATGCTGCTGTCACCTTAAAGAAACTCAGCATTAAAAAAGGAACCTCTCTGTGGGACTTCAGACTTCAGAGTGTGAAAAAAGGGCAGGAAAAACATGCTTTAGGCCTGAAAAAACAAAAACAAAACAAAAATCTGCTGTCCTCCCAGCATGGCTATCACTTCCTTTATGAGCTCTGAAGAAAACATTAACTCAGGAGCATCTTTTTTTTTTTTTACCAGACTGCAGCTCGGCGGTCATTGAGAAGGGCAGATGCTACTAAGGGGAGGATAATTGGTCATGAGCTGTCTGAAATGTGTAATTAGACAAGATGAGATACTCCCAGTTTTTTCATCCCTCTCTCTCTCTCTCTTTTATCACCCCTCTTTTTTCAGTTGGCAGTCTGAGCGCCTTAGTGTCAACTTTGATCTCTGTTAAGGTTTTCTGAGCCCTTTCAGATAGGATCAATTTGCTGTTACACACATCACCCTTGGCTCTCTCCCCTGGCTACTCGCTTGTTTGTGACAGGCGTACATGCATACAAATAATTGTGGATCTCAGCTTCGCTGGATAAAAATTAAGATGCACAGATGTGAAGTGCATCCTCCCTTCAAAAGAATAGAGCGAACGGCTTACAAGAGAGATCTTTCACTGCACATATCGGAGATTTAGTCACATAGATGGAATTCGGATTCCCAGTGCTCCACAAACTAGTCATGAAGTCAACATTACAGCCAAGCACATATTAAATAGTCTACTATGTATGCTTTTATACTCTTGCTACAAAAGGGGATAGTATTAAAAGTAATGAAAAAGTGAAAAAAAGCCAAAATTAGTACTAAAGTTGTCGAAATGTGACTTTGCTCAGACAGTCGATAGCTTTGTGTAAGGACCAGAGTGAAATTGAATCTGTTAATCGTTGAAAGTCTGCCCTGATCCCATCAGATACACTACTGTTTAAAAATCACGGACATCAAAACTGTTGTAAGGCAGTTATTACTGTAAAAGAATATTAATAACAGTCACAGAATGAACATATGGTTTCGAAGTCTTGAATTATAATGCCCAAACAGAATGGTGTTTTGTCATTTTTGAGCCATAGTTCAGATATTCAGAAAACTCATCTGTTTCCCATGATAAACGAAAGTGCAATTTAAAAAAAAAAATTATAATAAAAAATAAACCCCCCACATTACATTAACTGATGAGAAACGGGCCTATTGGGCAGTATAACTTAGTTGGTCAAACCTACTTGACCAAGGAAGCCCTATTGGTTGAAGTGATAGCTCACCCAAAAACCCGGCCTCATGTTGAACCAAACCTGTATGACTTTCTTTTTTTCTAAGGAATGCAAAAGAAGTTATTTTGAAGAACCATAAAGGGGTCTGAACAACATTGGGAAAACACAGACATTTTCTTAAATATATTCTTATGAGTTCCACAGAAGAAGATTTGGAACAACATGAGGGTGAACAAATGAAGACAATTAACATTTTTGGGTGAACGATCCCTTTAAACTACATCCAAAACATAAATATGCTGGCCTTTTCAGCAGGTTTGAGAAATGGTCATTTGCCAACAACATTTTGGGAAAAGAATCAAAGTAGGGCAGATCCACATGAACAAGTTGCCAGTGTCCATTAAAGGCTGGCCTGCAGCCAGTTAGGGCTTCCCTTGGTATCAAAAGTCACTGAGAAAATGATCTAAAGGTCTAGTCAGATTTTAACCAGTTAGGTAAAAGCACCGAGATATTTTCAGGAAGCCATACATGGAGGACAGGACTAATGCCAAGGGCTCTCTGGAGGAATGCTGCCGGGCTCAATGACAACTCTTTAAAGCATGACTTTTGTGTTTTCCAGAGTGCTTGTAAACGCTCTATGAGGCTTTTGTTGCAAACATGTGGTTTTAAAATGCTCTTTAAAGTCTAATGCTGATGGAACTCCAGCTTCTTCACTGTTTAACAAGCTTCTATTCACCTCGTGAATGTCTGAGAGAGAATGGAACCCAATAATGCAGTCTACGCATGATTGGTGCCAAATTACGTTAAATGTTATGTAGCTTTGAAGAGTGTGGCCCTCCAGCATGGGTTCACATCAGCAAACACATTTTCCAACCGCCCAAAGTGGTCTACTCTCTCTCCTTTATGGACACACCGCTCCTGTCATAGAGTCGCTCTCTTTCGCTCTCTCTCTCTCTCTCTTTCTCTCTCCCCCTGTGGCCTCTATCTCTACCTCTTCCCTTCCTCCATCTGTTTCCATGCTCAGCACAGTCAGGCCATGAGCTGGAACAAGTCTATCTGCAAAACCAGACTTGGATGTGGGTCTTATGGCCGGAGAAGCTTTTTCCCTGGTCCAGATAATTCCACTTTTTTCCCCAGCCCCTGCAACAGAATAATACCCTTTTGTCACACTAGACGACAATCCAAGTTTTGACTCATCAGCCTTTATTTATGACACACTCATATTTCCGCCATTGTGATGCCGCTGCAACAATGAACCATCTGATCACCACGGCTCGGCCCTGGCGGCATCTCGTGCGCTGGCTCCGCTGTCGTATGCCTGCCTTCCCTCAGTCTGAGCCATTCTCGCCCCATGCGTTATACGCGTCCCATCGGCCCACGAGTGGAGCGTAGTTTTCTGCGCCTCTACCACCTCGCAGTCTTCTTGATTAGAGTCTACCCAATTGAAAATGCATTCTCCAATTGACCAGGAACCATCCGATGAAGGCCAGCCTGTGCGCCTGATGCGTGCTGATCGTCGGAGATTACAAGTCTCTTGTTTGGTAGCCAGCGGCTACGCGTGTACCTCACAAGGAGCAATCAGCCGTAATGGCCCACTCAGATTCTGTTGGCCACATGCTCTGTCGGGGTCAGTTCATCATCTGCAGCCTTGACCTTATGCAAATCTGCAAGATGAAATCTATTTATGATGATGTGGAACAACTTATTGAGATGCAGAAAGCAAATGCTGTCTACCTAAAGAATGGCATAGTTCACCCTCACACATATACATATCCATGTAAATTGAACATGAACAGAAAAAAAAAGCATTGTAAAAAATGATCAAAAAATAAATAAAACAAAAAAGGATAGATAGATAGATAGATAGATAGATAGATACCTATCGATACTTCACTCGTACTGCGTCTGGCTTAAGACGCTAAGGGGGAAAACTAATTTTTCTCTGAATACTGAAGCATTTTTCAATCACGCAGTGAAACCCCCCCCAAGTCCAAGTGCCTTGGCATCGCAAAAAGAACCCTGCGACCATTGGCTCGTGCCGTGTATTAAAAACGAACCAATGGCTCGGCAGCGGAGCTGCACAGCCTGCCAGAGCCCGCCAATTTGGGCAGGGCATCTGGCTATAGAAGCGTGCACTTCGCCATAGGTTCCTCAGATTTCTTCTTATTTCAGCGACGACTACAGATCTTCGCACTACGAGACTAGAAGCCTTCGCCGTGAACAAGCCTCACAGCAGATCAAGACCCCTCTCTGCTCGGCTGACTTCGCCGCTCTTCAACTGCCTTCGGAGCCTCATCCTCTCCCAGTCAGAGAACGAGCTAGTATCCCACAGATCCTTACTCCTCAGCCACTTGCAGCGCCTGGAGCAACGTCCCCTCAGAAGGTTTTCCCCCGATCGCCCTGATCCCACAGGTAATCAGGCAAATGAAGAAGCGGAAACACAGGGTTCTGTTGGTGGCCCCGCTCTGCCCCTCTGGAGTACCAACAACTTGCGCGGGTTCGCAGAGGCTCGGTCCTCAGCATGCTTAGACAGCCCCTGTCGTGTCCATTCCGCCCCTGCTAACACGAGACCTCCTCTTCTCAGGGAACAGAACGATATGGCACCCCCAGGCCGAGCTGTGGGCTCTGCACCGCTGGCCTCTCGATGGGAGCCTGCGGACCTCCCAGAGAGTGTGCTAAACACGATATCTCAGGCTAGAGCACCCTCTACGAGGTGGCTCTATGCTCTTAAATGGTCTGTCTTCTCCACCTGGTGTATGACCCGTGGCGCAGACCCAATTTCCTGTGACATATCATTGATATTGTCCTTCCTGTAGGAGCTGTTGGATAAGAGTCGTTCCCCTTTCCACGCTCAAGGTCTATGTAGCAGCCATAGCAGCTTCACATGCTCCTATAGCTGGCCAGTCAGTGGGCAGGAACAACCTAGTTGTTCGATTTTTGAAAGGGTCTAGGAGGCTCAACCCACCTCGCCCCATCACGTCCCTACATGGGACCTGCCTACGGTGTTGAGGGCTCTGAAGAGCCCTCCCTTTGAGCCACTACAATCTGTTGACCTCCATCCCCTGACGCTAAAAACCGCTCTGCTACTGGCATTAGCATCAGTAAAGCGAATGGGTGATCTGCAGGTGCTCTCAGTGAGTCCTACCTGCCTCGAATTCGGGCCCAACGACTCCAAGGTCGTCCTGAAGCCAAGGCATGTTTATGTACCTAAAGTGCTCTCGACTCCGTTCAGAGCACAGGTCATAGCTCTTTCGGCACTTCCTCCTTTGGAGCAGGACCAAGAGTTAAATCTACTCTGCCCCGTCAGGGCATTGAGGATATACATGGAACGTTCCGCCCCATTCAGACAATCGGATCAGCTTTTTGTATGCTTCGGTGACCGCACCAGAGGGTCTCCGGTCACGAAGCAGAGACTTTCCAAATGGATTATTGACACTATCAAGCTAGCATACTCTTCTTTGGGCCTACAATGCCCCATGGGAGTAAGAGCCCACTCTCGGTCTACGAGAGGCATGGCCTCATCCTGGGCTTGGTCCAGTGGTGTGTCCATTGCAGATATTTGTGAGGCGGCCGGCTGGCCCTCGCCGTCCACATTTACCAGTTTTTTAAAAATCTGACTTCCCCGGCTTTACAGCTCGGTCCCCTTTCTGCTTAATGTGACTTATCCGCAAAACCATGCTAAAATCAGGCTTTTGCCTTTCGTCTGTGTGTACGGGCTTTCACCTCGGTTGGCCCCCACTGGGTTCCGAGGCTGTACGATTTTTCTGGGAACGATTACTTAGCGCCGGGCCAACCTCTGTGAGTTTGGCCCTATCACTTTCCGTGGGGCATCCCTACAATTACTTGGTCCCTCTGGGCCCTTGCTGGTCAAGGCAAGTTCAAGCATTGGTCGTTCCTCTAAGTATAGCACGGCGGGATTGTACTGGTTCCCCATAGTGTCTTAGCAGACGCAGTACGAGTGAAGAATCGATAGGGAATGTACTCGGTTACAAATGTAACCTCGGTTCCATGAGATATGGGAATGAGTACTGCATTGCTGGCCGTGCTATGTAGCTGCACGACTCGGTCGTCGCTTCAGTCGAAGTAACCTGAGGATCCTATGGCGAAGTGCACACTTACATAGCCAGATGCCCCACCCAAATTGGCGGGCTCTGGCGGTCTGTGCCAACATAGGCCCTGCGCTCTGCACGGCCGAAGCCCGATAATTGTTCTTCTCCAATCCAAAACTGCAACCGAGCCATTGGCCGTGCAGTTTCACTGCGTGATTGAAAAAGGCTTCAGTCATCGGAGAAAAGGAGTTTTCCCCAAGTGTCTTAAACAGACGCAGTACTCGTTCCCGTATCTCAGGGAACTGAGGTTACGTTAGTAACAGAGTACAATTTGTATTATAAGTAAAAATTATTTAAAAGAAAAATATCTCAATCTTTAATCAAAATGTAATGACCCTAATCTCCGAAACTTTTCTTTTTTGCTGATGTATCCAACGCTGCATAGCGGGGAAAATTAATATTAACCAAAAATATTATAGCCATCCAATAGCGAACCAATAATGACCAACAGCCATCATGAATCCTTTTAAATTATTCTGAATTAGAACTTGTGCACTTGTTTTAAAGCCTCGGCAGAACTTGTTAAAAATGTTGAGCTTTACAGTGAATCTCTCCGTTAGCAGAATGGGTTATGGGTTGATGCAAGAGTATTACAAACTTAATTTTGGCCACATGCTGACAGTGCAGACCTGTAAAGATGTTTACAGGGTTTATAGTGTATGAACTACAGACCAATTCAATCAAAGCATTTCGCAATAAAATCCTCAGACCAAGTTATTTGGTCAACGGAGAGCTAGAAAAATGAAAGTAGTATAACATTAACAGTGTCCTCATAACTTGCCATGACATAGTATTACAAAAGAATACAGCAGAATGTTTAGCTGTGTACGTAAAACAAAAGGTTTAGAGTCCTATTCTGAACTGTTCAACAATGTGTTTAAAATAATATTGAAAGTTATTTGGTATCAAATACATGGAGAGAATCCATGGCATGCTTTCAATTTCTAAAGAAAATTATTTTGATATGTTCTTGTCTATTCGTAAAAAAAAATGGAACAATGTTTACAGCAATGCACTGACAACAGAAGCTTAGAAGACAAATAGTGTAAAACAAAACCATGAAGAGCCACAACTATCTGCGAAGCACTGTTTACATGATCTGACTTCTTCAAACCTCATCCAAAGCCTCTTCTCAAGGGCAAGCCTTCAAGGTTATAGCTCAAAAAGGTGTTATGCTCAACATGATGACCAGGGGCTGTTCTGTTTGAATGGAAGTCAATGGACTGGAGGAGATGCCTCAATGCACTGAATAAACTGCTTTTGTATGGAAACAGCTCATCACTTAATACACTGAATGCTTGGCTGCTAATCTTTAACATGGTTGGCATTACATATTCACTTTGGAATGAGCTGTATGTAGAGTTTGCTACCAAAAAAAAAAGCTCACAGGATATACTAAAGCACTACGCACGTATCTCCTGATGTAAAACTTTGAAAGATAATGTTAAGGGTGGTATTTAATTAGCTTAGAAGGAACACATTACTAATGGTTAACTAAAGGTTTACATCTCTTCCGTCGATAAGAATATCTATGTGTCCATTGCAGAAATTATGCCAGAAATGCATAACCAGACGTTTCTGTACCTCGAAAAGTGGTTCTCAACAGGCTTTGCTGGCTTATAGGATCTATATTTTAATAGGATATTAAGCACCACAATTGTCCTTAATAACAATAATAATGATGATAAAATTAAAAATAATTTCATAATCTAATAACTTCTACGAAGCTAACCAAACCAGCCTATGAATTTGTGATTGTGATCAGTCTTTGAAGTCATCAACAAAATATGGGAAGAGTTTTCTCTATGCATGATTATTAGTAAATAATAAGAGGCAACTAACCGTATATGTTGTTTGCCAATTTTGGGTTGCCAGTTGAGAACCACTGATTAAATAAACTTTACATCACAAATAACAAATATTATTTAGTAAATAATTCATATATGTATAAAAAAAAACGTCATATTCCAGCACTTAAATAATTCTGTCAGTTAAGGAACACTCTACTACAATGAAACCTAAATGAAGTTGAGCTGCTCAACTCTACATAAAACCATGTTTGATATTCTCAACTGATTATTCAGACTAACTGAATGACTGTTTATTTTAGCAACTCCTAGCAAGGTGAAGGATGGCTGAATCTCTACTTTGGCCAGCAGTCCGTAAAGCTATTGCGTCTGTTCTACTTGACCTGCCATCCGTGACGTAACACAAAGTGACTGATTGCCCCCTGATGCTGTGCCAACAGAGTCAGACATTTCAGATTTTCTCCTTTTACCGTTAAGTCAGTAGGGGAAAGCGAAGCTCAGAGGAGAGACAAAGCCACTGATGAACTGATTGACATTTCCTAATGTGATATTTGAGTCCAGCCACACATACACGGGCTTCCAGAGGGATATACAACAGTCACCACACTGACCGTCCATCTCAACTGCTGCAGGTTAAGAGAGATAGATTCACCTCGGGTCAGATGGGAATGCATGTGCATCATGAACAACAGCTCATGGACCGGAAAGGAAGAAAATGACTTTTCAACAGCAGTACCTCATTCATCTACTCTTGTATCTTGTCCATTCCGCATTCCACCCCATCTTTCCACTCACAGCGTCATGGATTGGCACCCTTCACCTCCTCAGCCTGAAAACACATGACGCAAACAAGCTGTGAAATCATCTCAAATGCTGTATGCCTTTTTCCTTACACATGGTAAACACTTCTGTGTGTCCATGGAAATTAGACGAATAGCTTCGAAAGGGCACAGTGATCCAGTTCTTTAAGCCAGGGAATACCTTTTGACATCGGACATGCCGAGCATGCATACAAAATAATTGAAACTACTGCAATGAGCAGGAAACAAGGCATATCGGCCAAACAGTATTTACAAGGTTTCACTTCCAATCATGCTTTGGACTTTTAAGGCACCCTGTGAATCAATTCTTGCCTTCAACCCAAAGAGCCTATATTAAATGATTCATGTAAGATCAAATAGAGATTTCAGGAAGAAAATGGTCAAACCCTTCACTCAAACAGGGTTTTGTGTCAGGATTTCAAATAGCAAGTTAGCTTTAGCAGCTGCTGGTGTTATAACTACACTAGTTGTGTCCTGAATTACATACTATACACTACAAACTTAAACTATGCACTATTTACTCTTTATGTCCACTTCTTATTGTTGAAATTTTCAGTGTGAACATTCTACTCATACTATTCATACTACGAAATGGCATAGAATAATGTTGCGAAGTATGCAAATCGGGACACAACTGAGTGATTGGTTAACATGGCATTTACAGATCAAGTAAATATCTCGGTTTTCTTTTCAGGACTAAATGCCCATGATGAAAAGTTTAAGGTTACATACTTCTGAGGATGAATGGGCTAGCCGAGCAACAGCCATGCTAATGGATAGCATCAGGATGCTAACAGATAACTTTCTCCAATTATATTAACTTCTAACAAAACATTTCATTACATACAACATTCCACAACATGATGTAACTACCCAGTCACAGTGGGCTGTTAGTCGACCAGCTTTTCTTGAACAAATGCAGCAGATCTGTAAATTGTGTAAACATGCTTGAGGGCAAACTCTCTCTAAATTGCTCACACTTCGAAATCGTTTGATCACCAAGGTCAGGCTGAAATCTTTACCTAAAATGTGTCAGATTAATCAGTCGACAGGAGAATCGGAAAAACAACAACAAAAAAAGGCACCAGATTGGAAATTTGAGAAGACAAATAGCATCTGAACGATGCCATGCATTATTGTGTCATCTCCATAGTCATCTAATGACTGTATCGCATTAATAAAGTGGAGAACGTTATACTGTAACAGATGGTGAGACTACATCAGCGGCTCAGGAGCTATTTATTAAATGTGATATTAATTATTTTCAACATGATGAGCTTCATGGCTCCTTCTGGCCTGGGTGAAAGCAGGAGTGTGCCGTTTGCTTTTATTCCAGTTAGATGGCTGCCCACCTTTGCTAGAATAGAAACCGCTCTGGTTGCTAAAACCACATGGAAGGAAGTCATCATCTAACTACATCCTATTTTAGAAAAAATAACTAACAATTAAAGTCACCTTCCCTAAACCAGAGCAGGCTATGAATATGTCTGTGATTTATGGCTATGCTTGACAAACTCGACACCTCACTTCGCAGTAAAGCTAACAATCTGTGACAGAACTCTTGCTTTCCAGCTGAGCCTTTCGCTGTGGGTCTCAAGGCTATCACCCTTCATCCCATCCCAGTGGGACGCAGGTGCAAGCTTGTAGTGGAGGACATGGCGCGCACACCCACCTTTCCCCCAAGCCTCCTCGTCCGCCTCTCCTCTTCGCTCTCTGCAGGCCCTCAGTAGGCCTGGGATGCCAGCTTGAGGTGACAGTTTCCTCACCTGCCACAGGCGGCCCGCCACCTGCCAACACTCACCCCGTTCCCCCACACAGGTGGTGGGGGACAGCGGAGTCAGACTCCATGCCGCCCAGCCTGTCTCCCCTCCTCCTGCCCTCCTCCCATAACCCCCACCCCTCTAGGTTCACGCTCCAGCACCCTCACTACAAAACTCTATCTCCCGCAAACACCTTGCACACTATCTACTGTAGCGGATCAGCTCATGGGGAAATATGAATAATTAACCATAACTAATTATAATTAACTATTCATATATTAGAACCACTGTAGATATTTAGCTGACCACTCAGGGTCAACGTCTTGTCAATTCTAAGAACGTTAATTTCCTGGTAAAGGGAAATAACTTCCTTACTGTACAATTCTACAAAATCTTGTAACGTAAATCTGCATGATTATTGACTCCGGTTATGAGTAAACCATGAACACGTCAAGTGTGATACAAGAAAGGTTTTATTAACTACATAAACACTTAAAATAGTCTACCATACTACATAAACACTTAAACTGGTCTAACATACACTACACACACACACACACACAGTGGTATAGGAAAGGGTTAAAGTTTAACTCAGCATGGAAAGAGGCATAAAGAATGGATTTTATGGAACAGTTTGCATGTATATTCAACAGATCAAAGCCTCCAGGGATACGTCAGATTCTGAGTTCAAAAACACCTTTGTAGACAGGCGTAAACTGAGTACTGCACAATGATAGATAAGTTGATACTTGCACGTCGATGAACAAAGATCCTGATGCAGTCTTAAGGCCCAAGATCTTGCTGAAATTAGTTGATGAGAAGAACCAGTTTGAGTCAGTGTCCCTTGATGAATGGAAAGGACTAGGCCGAAAGGCCTTGCACAATCTTTGATATCCTGAAGCGTTTTTCTCACATCATCATCTTTGCTTCTGACCGAACCACCGACTGGGGCGGGTTCCTGAGCCGGGCCTTTAAGGTGGGAGAAGATCTCCGCCTTTCAAGATGGGATTGTCCAATGAGCAAAATGGAATTTCAGAGCGGGAGGTGGCAATTGCTGGAGGGTTTAGGACCCTTTGTTCTCTAAGCATGGTAATTTGCAAATGGACTTAAATCGAAGTTATTAACGATTCTCAGGGCCCTAATTTATATTGCCTATGTACCAATATATAAAATACACGCTTGTTTCGATCATAAGAAGGCTAATTCATAGATACTAAACAAGGTAGAATTACACATAGTGAAAGGATTACAGGAATGGGTTCCCTCATAAGCATACTAAAATAGTCTAAGAATAGCAAAGACAAAATACACAATGACAGTAATATACACAATGACCTGAAGGATAATGCGTGTTCATTCAAAGAAAGGTTTTCCTAAGAATTAATTAGAAAGAAGTCCATTTCTACTGCTTTTCGGCTTGGGACCAAAGAGTGGGGCACCTTCTCACGATTCCTGGGGGGCATAACAACCAGTGATATCATGATTAGTGTCATGGGGGAACCCAGAGGGCCGGGGTCAGCCGACATCCTGGCATCCAGTAATGAGTGAGGGGGACTGTGGAGATTTGTTAAACTAGTGAGAATTGATTTGTTAAATCAAAGTAAAATTAGTGTGTCAGATTGGTCGAGACGCTACATATACCCCCCCTTTCGAGCGTTGTTGTCCGTAGAATAGACAACAGCGAGCGACGTCAAAGGTGCAGAACAATATAACACACACTTGTCACTCACGGGGGAGGCATTTCGGCTCTCTGGCTGTTGGTGCCTCCAGGAGTGGGTGTGGTGCCGTGGTGGATGCTGTCAGATGGTGTGCTGTGGTGATGTAGGCTGTAGCAAAGGTGCGGGTCCTTGAGCTTATGCAGCAGGTGTCAAGGCTGTATCACCTGTCATCCTGAATTGAGTTGGTCTGGGTAAGATGTTTGTTTGTAGCTGTTGTTAGCCAGTAGGCTATTGTGGTACCCAGATGTGGAACAGCGGGTTAGACTCTCACTGTGGATGGAGGTGGTTCCAGGGTGCAGGTAATTGTATGGAGATGTTGTAGGGGGCAGAGAGTTTGAGACTGACATCGTGATGATGGAGGAGCGCAGCAGGGGTTAGCTCTTGTTCTGCCCGACGTCACTAGACTCGATGTTTGCTTGCTGGGTCGCTTGCTCTGTGCGGCACCGACTGAGCTTGGCCTGGTGTGTTGGTAGAGCTTCGCGGTTGGTAATGTGGCCCGTGCCACTCAATCCAACGTTGTCTGGTGATTCTAGGGTGTCGACCGGTTTCAAGGATGCTCCTCCATGGAGGGGCCTGATGTCTGTGTTGGCAGCAGGCAAGGAGCAGAGGTTGTCCTTTCACTACTCCTAGTGATTTGTGTCAAGGAGATCTTTTGCGGCGTGTCAGCCGCTCCGTAACCAGAGGTGGGTGTCCCAGCTGTCCTTGTGTAGCTAGTTCAGCACCCGGTGGGGGAGGATGTTGTGGTGGACTGCTGGTGGACATACCGTGGTGTTTGCAGGATGTGGACGCCTTTTCCCAGTGGTTGGTCTTGAACCTGGGTCTGTTGCCATGGTGATTGCTCTGTCCTCTTCTGGCTAGGGGCTGTCTGTAGAAGGGTTTTGCATTGTGGCAAATGCTAGGTGCCTTCTGGTGCCCGCTTTGGATACTGAGTTGTGAAGTTCAGAATCAGTGGGGTCTGACAAACACCTTTAGTGGAGGCCTTTTGCTTGTTAAAGGCCTTCTGTGTCAGGTTACGCAGCTGTTGATTAGGCATTGTGCGGTAGGCCCTAATGCCTAGATGACTTCTTTCAGCTGGTGTCCTCCGCCATCCCAGGTTAATTGTGAGCTTTGGAGTAAGTTTGTAAAAGTCTGTGGTAGTAAGCATGGGGAGTTTCAACGCCGGCCCTGCTTGGCGTCTGGGGCAGCGATCAGCCCGTGTTCAGACTCTGGGTCTGAGAGAATTTAGGTTGCCAGATGTGTTGTCTCTGGCCAGCTCGTTGGGGTCTGTGGGGTCACACGGTGTGTGTGTCTGCAGTGATCCTCTGGAAAAGTCCCTGCCCCACCCCCTTGTGGCTGCTGGTTGGTGACGTGTGAACAGTGGCTCTCGCCCCCCCCCCCACAGGTTCAGACTCTTGGCTGAGGGGGTGGGCCTGCTGGCAAGGGGAAGTTCTGTTTCGTGTTTTCCATATCTGTTCGCCTTGTGGTCTGCAAGAATATTTCAGTTCATTTGTGACACTGAAATCACCTCGTTCCGTTGTTTCGGTTCGCCTGAATTTTTTTTGTTGCAGCTGCAGAGGTTTTAAGGGAGCTGACTTGTGAAGTGTCAAGCAGAAGGATTTGGCTCCCTTCCCCCCCCCTTCGTAGCTGTGCACAGACGTGGAGGGCTTGCACTGCTGGCGACGTGGTGTTCAACCTGCTGTCTTTTGCTTAGGTCTATGCGCAGTCGTTAGGACTGTTTAAATTCTTTCTGAACCATGTTAAGCTCCTTTCTAATTGCTGAATCAGGGTTTGGACCTCAGCTCTGTCTTTATGCAGGTGGCCTTGTAAGGCCTAAAATGTGGTGTCTCTCTCATTTAGTTCCAAATATGTTGTTTTAAGAGTGACTTTGTGTGAAACAGTTCTCTTTTCAAATCCTGTCTGATAGCTTTTTCCAGCGGCGCTTGGTGTTGAGCAGCTGTTAGAGCCTCTGTGAAGACTGGTGATTTCTTTCTGTCGCACCATTCGGTGAGGTTCTTTGCATCCGTTCTGTGCTTTCTCTCGTTGAGCAGGTGTCAGTTCTCTGCAGAATTCTGTGACTTGCAGTTTCAGCTCATATACCTCCTGTCTGAGGCCCTTGAGGGTGTGGGCCGAGGAGAGGATGATGCTGGTCAAGTGTGCGCTTATGTCGCAGTCTCGCTGTTCCATTCTTTGCCATGGCAGGTCGTTGGCTACTTTGAGCTGAATGATGTCCATTACAATGCTCTACTGAGTGTCCAGGTGGTCCCGGTGAGCTGCCAGGGCTGGATGTCTGAGGAATGTCTGCGACATACTGGCACACATGTGGGAACACCAGAGAGAGAGAGACACAAGGCAAAAGCAGGTACGTACAGAGGTGTTATACTATCTCTAAGGGGAACGGCTGTGTTGGCCGTGTAAGGTATGAATAGCTGGTGGTAGGCAGCTAGTGAGGT
Organism: Sinocyclocheilus anophthalmus; assembly: GCA_018155175.1. Lineage (NCBI taxonomy): Eukaryota > Metazoa > Chordata > Actinopteri > Cypriniformes > Cyprinidae > Sinocyclocheilus > Sinocyclocheilus anophthalmus. Next base: position 424,478 of record JADLZN010001429.1, read on the forward strand.
AGGGTGCTATTTTTTTGTGTTCGTGAACACAAAGGGATAGTTTGAGTAACTTTGTTGAGGGGCCCTGTTAATCAGGGGTCAGCTGATGACCGGGCTATTCTACTGATGGTTCACGGGTTTGGTCATTATGACGAAACTGAAATAAAATAAGACGAAGCTCAAAAAAAAAAAAAAAAGACATTTTACCTATTTTAGTTTGTTTCTAAGAGATATGGCTAAGCAGTTTTCACTTGTGTGTGATGCTGCAATAGACTTCATAACCCTAGGGTTAGGCTGTTAGCTAAACTAGCAGGGACCCACCAAATACCTCGTCAAAAGAAAAAGAAACAGTGGGAATTGTTTCTAGTTTTATGTTAGCCTACATTGTGTTGCAATGGTAGCTGCCCTTTAACGTATTAGGCCTGGCACTGAGGCGTGAGGAGAAGTAGAGAGGAAAACAGGGATTAGGCTACTAATAACCTATATAACTCATTAAGGAAACAACAGTTGCTAGAACTACTGTAATCCTATCCAAAAGCGACGATGGGGATGGTGAAAATACTAAAATAAGGTAAAAGTAAAACAAACAAACAACGAAAAAAAAAATGAATAAAATAAAAAGGGTTCCTAAGAGCTGTAGGAAATTAAAAGGGAAAGTACTAAACAACATAACAAATAAAAAAACAAATTGTATACATTAAAAAAAAATAAATAAAAAAAATAAAATTTGATTTAATTAATTAAATCTCAAATTTAATAAAAAACAATTTAGCTGAATTGGTACATTTGTTTTCGCTTTTTCCCCCCCCCAAATGTAAGAGATGCCAAAATTAAAAGAGGTAGAATAATCAAGAACAAAAAATAAAACAATAACACAAAGTAAAACCCAGTATGTGGGTGGGTCCCACAGGGACCTGTGATGGCATAAACAGGAAGTGACACCAGGGGTGACGGAGAGAGAGAGGGAGAGAGAGGTTTGGTTAGAAAGTTACACTTTACACGCTTATCTAGCGTTAGTCGTATGCTAACAGTTAGCAGTTGAGGTAAAGGGCTTAGCTTCAAGAGTTAGCGTTGGTTTACGTGCAGTTCTTTGTTTACACACAGGTCTTTGAAGTGGGTGCTGTTGTCAGATTAACGGAAGAGTCTGCTCACACTTCCGGGGTCACGTGTTGCTAGGAGACCAATGCAAGCTCACAACAGGTGCAGGTGGAGCAGACTTGCACTGCTGTGAGCATGCATGGGAAACTCATGCATGTCCAATACAAATTCATTCATTACTCAAAACAGCACATCACTTCACAGGCAATGGTGGATTCGTAGATAGCTACGCTAGAATAACACCATTAAATTTACGTAAATGTTTCACATGAACAAATCAAAATTAAATACAATGATACGTAACACATAATAAGGCCTTAAATTAAGGAAATGAGGAGTATCGCTCAGATCACATACACAGTGCTGAAAAAGGGGATTTCATCGCCCAAAATCAGACCGATTTATTCAGGTACCATTTATATGAGCTGCTAATCTGAGATTGCGTCGTCAGAAAATAGACTTATGCTCCACTAACAACAGAGATTAGGATTTCTTCGCTAAAATCAGGTTAGTTCTTATCGTACGATTTAAACACATTATAGCACTGGAAAATTTCTAATACCTGTAGGAAGGCACCTTCACGCTATAGTTTTATCTGATTATATTCAGAACCTGTTGCGCGCATGTATAAGAGTTACGTAAATGTTTCACATGAGTGGGTCGATATGAATACAATGATACATAACACATAATAAGGCCTTAAATCAGTGAAATGAGGAGCATCGCTCAGATCACCTACACAGTACTGAAGAAGGGGATTTCTTCGCCCAAAATCAGACCGATTTATTCTGGTACCATTTATATGAGCTGCTAATCCCGAGATTTCGTCGTCAGAAAATAGACTTGTGCTCTACTAACAGAAATTAGGATTTCTTCGCTAAAGTCAGGTTATTTTCTTATCGTACGATTTAAACACATATAGCACTGAAAACTTCTACTGCTCGCAGGAAGGGCATCAAACTATAATTTTATCTGGTTTTGACCAGGAACTGGTATGCGCATGGAGAAGATGTTACTAACTTATGAAACAGACACATAAGTTTGATTATTGGGTCTGCTTGCAAGCACTGTTTAAAACGACTCCACCGTTCTAAATTACTGCTCGTACTGCATAAAGTAGGAAACTATTGTTTCCCCAGCAATGTGAATGCCGGGATTTTTCTGGCTAGCTTGTCAAAGTTTCTGGGGGTCAAATCATGCGCTGCTGCAGGGATGCTTGGGAGTATTACAGTTCTGTTCTGTCAGTTGTTAAGCAGAAAGTGTTGGCTCTCCCCTTCGTAGCTTGTTGCATATGAGGGAGTTTGCACGGTTGAATGAGGATGCGGGAGTAGGGTGTCTCTCCCACTGCGTCTCTTTTCGCCGCCTGTAGGAGTCCCTGAGTTCTCTTCGGAGCATGTCAAGCTTGTCTTGAGTGTTGTTCAGCTGCTGGATCAGAGTCTCAATTCTGGCAACTTTGTCTAAGAGCTCAGAATTTGCTGATTTAATAGTAATTTTGTGTGGGTGTTCCCTTTCCAGGTCCTTTCTGGCTACCTCTTCCAGGTGCTCTTGCTGTTCAGCAGATGTCAGAGCCTTTTTAAATCTATTGATTTCCTCCTGTGACTCCATTTTGCTGGGGTCCTTGTGGGCTACCGCTGTGATCTGTTGCTTGAGATCATTTACCTCCTGTTTCAGACCCATGAGGTTGTGGGCCAGGAAGGTGATGACCTTGGCGAGCTTTTTGTAACAACTCTCGCCCGAGTCCTGAGTCTGAGGCACACCCCTCTCCGCGTCCAGCCGCTTTCGGCTCAGTAGGTGGTCGTCGGGCCTGGGTAAAGGGGGTGTTCCTCACGACGCCTGGCCAGCCCTCTCTGTTCTGCATTCTGGGCAGTTTGTCTGAGCATCTGCAACGTTTTGACATACTGGTGTTGAGAGTAAGGGCTAGAGACTGCTACAAGATCAAAACAGAGTGTGAATGCTAAAATAGTTTTGGGTCAGCATATGTTTTGCTGAAAAGGGCGTAAACAGGATTTTGATTGATGACTTAAGACTACTGTCAAATTATTGTCAAATTATCACTCAGAATTTGCTGACGGTTCCCCAACAGGCTTAATCTCTGAGGTATGAAGGAGAAAAGGGAAAAGCAGAAGGAAAAGGAGAGCATTTCTATTCAGATTATGCTTATTATATATATTTTTTTTTTTTTGAAAATAAACAAAACAAAAATAGAAATGTCTCTGGTTCCTTTGAGGTTCAGAGAGAACATCAAGGGGCATAACATGTAAATGGATTTAAAAATAGCTGACTTCTAAACAAAAAGGTACTCATTATGATTAGGACCAAATAGCAGCATAGTGATTAGTGTGTTACTAACAGCCACCCAATACCTTAATGGACTATTCCGTCGCTAGACAGTTAAGATTAATTAAATTTAGATTAATTAATAGTAACGAAGCAATCGCAGCTCAGGAAGGGTAAATTGATAGTTAAATTCGCTGACGAATTGAAGATTGAGAAACTAGAAAAAGAAGAAAAAGAAGGAGAGAAATGGAAAAATCAGAAACGAGGTATTAGGTTAAATTCAAATTGCTTCACAATGCACACACATGCTGTATTTAAGAGCTTCAATTAAGGAGTGTTAACCCCTAATTGTTAAAGCTTTTTGGTAGCTTAGCCTAAAATGAAACTATGCTAAGTCGTGTTAGCTTAGCTGCTTCATGGTTTGTTTACAACATGGTGTTTTGTGCTATGTGAAGTTAGCACTTCCTGTGACAAGTTGTTGTCACGGTAACCAATGCATGCCAGTGTAATTAACGCAGTTTAATGTCTGTCTATGTTAAACAGTCATAGTTTTAGAACGTGGTGCTTTCAACCTTCAAGACTTGTTGCATTACATTAGCACTTCGGTGAGTGCTTCTCTAATGCAGCAATAAACTTCTTGCACTTGTTTAAAAAATAACAAAATGGGTTTACTGTAAGTTAAAACCAGTTTAAACATACATGCAGTTATGTGAGCCTCACACATGAATACTAAAGTACACTATTACACCTTTAATTTCACTCAGCGAGTGAAACACAGTAATGACCACCAGGTTGCTCGGCTTATATATATACAGTCAAAGTGAAGATGAATTGCATCAATCTAATTGTAATCTATAAGGCCTTTATGCTGTAGAAAGTGGAGCAGCGCTCACATCTACCTTGATTTAACTGTACTGAGATTTCTTCTTCAAAAAAACAATTTAAACAATACTGCAATTTGTGATTTCTTCACTAAAGCATATAACATTATGGTACAGTTTGGACATGCCGCTGAGCTGAGAATCAGACTTACGCTTTGTCAAGACAGATTTATGATTTAATACTGAAATTAGGGTTTCTTGCTAAAATCAGATTAACTTACCAACTGATACAAGTAAGCGAGAAATACATAAGACTTCTCACAACTATAATAGCGGTACAATTCAACCCCCATTTACGCATTCAACAGCCAGCAAAATAGGGACACCAAGGCATATGAAGTCACGTCCTATTTAAACCGGGCTATAAAGCACACACTTTTAAGTGCCAGTGTTAAATCATAACTTTGTTTTTCTATCACGCCGCATATTTCCACCCAAAGCTGTAGGCGGATCAGCTTCATGGGAATATGAATAAATAACCATAACTAGTGATAATAATATTCATATTGACCACTGTAGAATTTAGCTGACCACGCAGGGTAAACCGTCTTAGCTAAGAACGTTGGTTTCCTGGTTAAGGGAAATAACTTTTTACTGTACAATTCTATAAGCTTGTATCGTAAATCTGCATGATTAATGACTCCGGTTATGAGTAAACAATGAAAACGTCAAGTGTGATACAAGTAAGACATTATTAACTACATAAACACTTAAACTAGTCTAAACTACTACATAAAAACATTAAGCTGGTCTAACATACACATACACACACGCGCATACATTTGGTATAGGAAAGGGTTAAAGTTTAAATCAGCATAGAAAGAGGCATAAAGAATGGAATTTATGGAACACTTTGCATGTATATTAAACAGATCAAAGCCTTCAGGGATACGTCAGATTCTGAGTTCAAAAACACCTTTGTAAAAAGGTGTAACTGATACTTAATGCATCACTTAAATCGACTAAGTTTGATACTTGCACGTCTGTATGAACAAAGAATCCTGATGCGATCTTACGGCCCCAAGAACTTGCTGAAGTTGGTTGATGAGAAAGAACCAGTTTGAGTCAGAATCACTGATGAATGGAAAGGACTAGGCCGAAAGGCCTGGCACAATCTTTGATATCCTGAAGCGTTTTTTTCACATCTTCTTAGCTTAAGACCGAACCACCGACCGGGGGGGGGTCCCTGGAGCCGGGCCTTTAAGGACGGAGAAGATCTCCGCCTTTCAAGATAGGCTTGTCCAATGAGAAAGATGGAAATTCCAAGCGGGAGGTGGCAATTGCTGGAGGGTTTACGACTCTTTTTCTCTAAGCATGGTAATTTGCAAATTGACTTAAATCGAAATTATTAACGATTATCAGGGCCCTAATATATATTGCCTATGTTCCAACATATAATATACACACTTGTTTAGATCATAAGAAGGCGAATTCATAGATAATAAACAAGGTAAGATTACATATAGTGAAAAGGGAGGATCAGGAATGGGTCCCCTCACAAGCATACTAAAATAGTCTAAGAATATCAAAGACAAAATACACAATGACAATAAAATACCCAATGGCCTGAAGAATATGTGTTCATTCAAATAACGGTTTTCCAATGAATTAACTAGAACACAGTCCATTTCTACTCTGCTTTTCCTTGGGACAAAGAGTGGGCTATCCTTCTCACATTCCTGGGGGGTCATAAAACCAGTGATATCATAATTAGTTGTCATGGTGACCAAGGGGGCATGGTGTCAGCAGAAATCCTGGCATCCAGTTTAATGAGTGAGGGGACTGTGACGATTTGTTAACCTAATGAATAATTGATTTGTTAAATCAAATTAAAATTAGTGTGTCAGATTGGTCGAGACGCTACACTACTGTCTCATTTGGTGATTTATAGAGGCCAGGCCTCTTTGCCTTTCAGCCTAGGTGTGGCACGTGTTGCCCCTGGGACAAATGAACACGATATTCATTTTTTATTCGATCAAAATAAGAGAGAAAAATGTGCTTCTTGATTTAACATGCCAGAGGAACTTCCATTATCTGCTGCGCTCGTGAAGGTACAGCCGTGTCCCAAAAACAAATGAGGAGGAAATGGTTCCAGGGCCTACATGCAGATCTATCAGCATGGTGCTACAATGCAAAATGTTACTGTCATGGCCTTATTCGTGTGAAAAAAAGAAGGTTCTTCAATTACTACTGTAAAATAGTTGTGGGCCTAAATCTGAATGTTTTACAAAACCATGTAAATAATAAATCAGCTACAAATTGTGCTGCCAAGTCACTTTTAAGTAATTATCCTAGTAAGTGTATCTGGATATCTGAAGTGCACTTCTTATTCTTGGAATTTTCAGTGAACACACTGCACAGTATTTATACTACAAAACAATACAGAATAGTACACAAGTACACAAACTGGGATGCAACTGAGTGGTTGATTAGCATGGCGTTTAGAAAATCAAGTAATGGTCTCAATTTAGTTTTTTTGTCAGTTAAACGCCCATGAAGCAGAGATCCATAGTGGTTTTTTTTTTGTTTTTGTTTTGTTTTTTTTTTTTTTTTTTTTTTTGAGGTTTTTTTGTTTGTTTTTTTTGTTTTTTCTTTTGATTTTTTTTTTTTTTTTTTTTTGTTGAGTGTTTGTGTTGTTTTTTTTTGTTTTTTTTTTGAGTTTTTTTTTTTTTGAGTATTTTGCTTGTTGGAGTTTTTTACGGTGGTTTTTTTTTTTTTTGAGTTTGTTTTTTTTTTTTTTTTTGGTTTTGGTGAGTACTTCTGAGGATGAATGTACTAGCTGAGCAGCAGCCATGCAAACAATGATCTTAACAGGTAACTTTCTCAAGTATATTAGAACCTGCTGGTTTATCACAAAGTGATAACAGAAACAAATGTGTTTCGTACTTTTGAGGATGAATGCTACAAGCAACAAGATGTTGACATAACTTTCTCAAAGTCTAGCCCTATTAGATTTCATACGACGTCTAGCAAAACATTTTAGTACATTCTACAGCGCATCATGGAACCTCTGTTATCTGCCGAACTCGTGAAGATAGTGCCATGTCCGAAAAAATGAGGAAATGGTTCCAGAACCTATGTGCATAGCATCTATTAGCATGGAGCTACAATGCATAATGTTACAGTCATTGCCATTTTTGAGCACAGAAAGGGAGTTCTTCAATCCGTAAAACATGGTAAAATAGTTGTAGGCTTAAATGTGAATGTTTTACAACACCCTGTAAATGATCAATCAGGGACAAATTGTGCTGTCAGGCCACTTTGAAGTAATTATATTCCCCTATGTAGACATAAATAAATAAAAAAATAGGTCTACTAGGATGAATGGTCAAATGAATAAATATATAGCCGCACAATGCCCTTATAAATGGTGTGCTGGCATCATCCTGTCACCCACGCTGGGATTTATTAATGGATTTATTGAGGAGGGAATGCCAGCTTTTCATACATTTATTGCATTGTGGAAACATCTGAAACGAATTGACAACAAAAAGCAGTAAGCAAAGCTGGAAGGCTAAGTGTATATCAGGGAAGATGTCACATTTTCCAGAACTCTTCTTTACAGTTGCAACCTAAATGCCTTTCATCACAGAGCTTTGAAATGTGGATTCAATAACCCACGCTGATTGAATACAGTACTTAAAGTGAATGCTTTGATTTCCTATTAATCCAATGAGACCATGACAACTGTACTATTTGAATTCAGTTCCGATTCGCCAACTGTGTAGATGCTGACCCTGCTATCAGTTTCATTTCAACAGATCAAAGCTACTCACAAACAGCAATAATCTTTTGCAGTGTATCATGAAGCTATAATATTTTTAAGCAGGATTTGTGTTTTGTGGCTCTTCTCCCCCCTTCTCCTCCTCCCCCTTCCCCATTGTGAGCTGGGCTCTGAACTGTGTTTGAACCCCCCCTGTGGGAAGGCCATGGCCCAATGGATCGTTAACTGTCTGACCCACCCAGGGTGCAGCGTGGGGTGAAAAAGAACAAAATAGAGGAAAAGAGAGATTCAGAGATGTATATCCTCTGTAAGCACCACAGTAATCATCTGTATTTTTTAAAAAGTAATTAATACAGCAAAGCTGTACACTGAAGTGTGAATATCATGTGAACTGAAGACTGGAATATCACCGGAATAAATTACATTTAAAAAATATATTAAAATAGCAAACAGTTACTTTAAATTGTAATAGTATTTTACACTTTTTATGAAATTTTGAATGTTAGTGTATGTTACCAGTATATCTGTTCAATGTGTAAGCAACCTAAATAAAAGGTTGACTACTTCCGATGTGCATAACCCAAAATATGGACCTTTCCAATGTGGTAGTGATATGACATATCCAGGAAGTGAAATGTGAAATACAGAATAGCAACCCAGAGGTAAAATGTATGTAAATATGCAATACAATACAATATTGTGTTTACATGTTAGGCAACCAAGTGGCAAAATCCAGCAGACCAGCTTAGCCAGCTAACCACTTTAGGCTTGTTTTATCAATTTTAAATTCGGAGGCATTATCAAGATGTTTATACACAAATATGGTACTTTTATAGAATATGATACTTTCATCCACAGATATCACAGCAATGAATGTGTGCCAGGTTGTGATCTAAACAGATACAGATTTAGCATTTGCTTCTCTTTCCCTCCCATAAATATGACACAGTTTCTTGTGTTCATTTCCTCACTCCATATAGTTTTTCAATAGCTCTTTCAAGTAAACACTGGTTTTGAAATATTCATGAATTACTAACAGATGTCTCTTGGCCTGGTTTACTGAGCATACTATGCTAAATAAGTAAATACAATTAGCTGTTTTACTCTCAGAATTTCAATACAAAGCAGTTGATCTAATTTGGTAGGCTAGTTTTGCTTCGAGCACACCTCTTAGGGCTATCAGAAAACTTTTCACAGTTTCTTTTTCCTCCTCCATACAGAACTAATGTTAGCCCCCAGTCTGCTAATGTACTGCTAGGGAGCAGTGAAGCGCTTCCAAGCTCTCGACTATTCATGCTCATCAAAACCTGGCCTCCCAAATCAGCCAAGATTTCTGTTATTCCTAATGCCTCAGGGCCTTCAGTCATTTGCTTTGTGCATAAAATTCAGCATCTGTTTATGGATACGTCACGTGCCTCTTGAATTTAACAGCAATGGATTCTGTTTGTTTTTTCTAATTATTTTTCACTTATAGGCAAATTTGTGTAGCGAATCAGCTCATGATTAATATGAATAACTAACCATAACTACTTATAATTAACTATTCATATTTTAGAACCACTGTAGATATTTAGCTGACCACTAAGGGTCAACTGTCTTGTCAATTCTAAGAACGTTAATTACCTGGTTAAAGGAAATAACCTTCTTACTGTAAAATTCTATAAGTTTGTAACGTAAATCTGAATGATTATTGACTCCGGTTATGAGTAAACAATGAACACGTTAAGTGTGATACAAGTAAGGTTTTATTAAATACATAAACACTTAAAATAGTCTAACCTACTACATAAACACATAAACTGGTCTAACATACGCATACACACACACACACGCATACGCATACAGTTGGTATAGGAAAGGGGTAAAGCTTAACTCATGGCCATTAGGAAGAGGCATAAAGAATGGATTTTATGAAACACTTTGCATGTATATTCAACAGATCAAAGACTTCAGGGATACGTCAGATTCTGAGTACAAACACACCTTTGTAAAAAGGTGCAAATGATACTTAATGTATCACTTAATAAGACTAAGTTTGATACTTAGCGATTCTCGGCGGTCTGAAAGAGATTCCTGTTGCAAATCTTAAAGCTTCCCGTAGATTTTTGCTGAATTCGGGTCGATGAAAAGACCCAGTTTGAGTCAGAGTCACTTGATGAATGGAAAGGAATAGGCCGAAGAAAGACGTGCATGGCACCAGATGCTGTTGGTATCATGAAGCGTTTTTCTCACATCTTCATCTTTGCTTTTGACGCCCGACCCACCGACCGGGGAGGGTCTCTTGAAGTGTGGCCATTTAAAGCTGCAGAGATTCAGCCTCTCAAGATGGGCGTCCCAAGGGAAAGTACGGAATACAAGTGGGGAGTTCGCGTTTTTATGGCCTTGGTTTTCTAAGCATGTGTATTTTGCTTATGTAATTCACTTGAGTGTTGATGCGAAATAGTAATGATGCTTAGAACATCCAGTTTATTGCAGAGTGTATCAGCATGTAATATTGCACTCTCAGTAGATCATCCGAAGACGAATCATCGATAGTAGGACATGGTAGAGTTATCTTCCAGAAGAGGTTTATCTTAAGCATGAATAAAAATAGTCTATAATACAAAAGATTAAATACAACACAGCAATAATAAACACAATGGCCTGAAGAAAATGTGTGATCATTCAAAGAAAAGGTTTTCCTATGAAATAATTAGTAGAAAAATCAATTTCTACTGTGCATTTGTGCCCCTTGTTTCTGGAGAAAAAAAAACCGGGGCGGGGGGCACGGGAGGCGGGGGGCGACAGCGGGAAAACCTCAGACATGAGAGCCGGCCTGCATTCCACTTTCATAGTGTCGGTAACAAGGTTTCGGTTCGTTCTGCGTTACCATGAATCCAGGGTCTTGTTCTGGCGTCCTGGGGGGTTACAAAGTATTTGTGAAATCTAGCTAACAAAAAATATATTGTGTGTTTGAGTGGTCCAGAAGCTACAAATTCCCCCCTTTCGAACGTAGTTGTCCATAGAATAGACAACAACGAGCGACGTCAAAGGTGCAGAACAATCAGACACACACCTGCCACTCACGGCTGGGAGCTAGTGGTGGTTTTTGGCTGTTGGTGCCTTGTTGGATGCTGTCTGGTGGTGTGCTGTGGGGATGTAGGCTGTAGCAAGGTGTGGGTCCTCGAGCGTATGCAGCAGGTGTCGAGGCTGTGTCAACTGTCCAGACGAAGTGAGTTAGTACGGAGTAGGATGTAGTTGTTGATGCCTGTTAGCCACGGTAGGCTATATGTGGTCCCACGCTGTGTGGAAAGCCGGGTTTAGACTCTCAAGGGGAGAGTGAGCGCTGGGTTTCCAGGGACGTGAGGTAATTGTTATGGAGATTTTTAGTGTGCAGATGAGTTTCAGATCTGACATAGCTGATGACTTGGCAGGAGAGAAGGCCAGGTGGTTGTTAGGCTGACCTCGTATGCATCTTCCCCTCTTCTCTCCCCTCCCACCCTCCCTCCACCTGCAACTCCGTCCCACTAGAAATCCGATGTTTGCTGTGTCGCTTGCCTCTTGTGGCGGCACCGACTTGAGCTTGCCTGAGTTGTGTTGGTAGAGCTTTCGCTGTTGGGCATGTGGGCTCGCTGCTCAATCCAACGTTGTCTGGCTGCTTCTAGGGGTGTCGACCGGTTTCAATGGATGCTCCTCCCTTGGAGGGGCCTGAAGCTGTGTTGCAGCAGGCAAGGAGTCAAAGGTTTGTCCTTCTCAGTACTCCTTAATTGAGTTTTGTTCAAGGAGCTCTTTTTTTTGCAGCCAGGCGTACAGCAGCTCTTCCTGTATACCACAAGCAGGTAGGGTGGTCCTGGTGTCCTTGTGTCCGCATACGTGCCAGCCCACACCCGTGTGGACGGAGGACTGTCCCTGTGGTGGGCCTGATGTTGGAATCCAGTGTGTTGCAGCGATGAGTGACGCCTCTCGTATATCAGTGGTTGGTCTGGAACCTGGGTCGGTTGCCATGGTGATGGCTCTGTCCTCCTCTGGCTAGGGGCTTTCTGTAGAAGGGCTTTGCATTGTGGCAATGATGGGTGCCTTCTGGTGCCCGCTTTGGATTCTGAGTTGTAAAGTTCAGAATCATGGGGTTGGACAACACACTTTAGTGGAGGCTTGTGCTTGCTTGTTAAAGGTCTTCTGTGTCAGGTTACGCAGCTGTTGATTAGGAATTGTGCGGCAGGCCCTAATGCCTAGATGACTTCTTGCAGCTGGTGTCCTCCGCCATCCCAGGGTAATCGTGAGCTTGGAGTAAGTTTGTCAAAGTCTGTGGTAGTAAGCATGGGGAGTTTCACGCCGGCCCTGCTTGGTGTCTGGGGCAGCGATCAGTCCGTGTTCAGACTCTGAGTCTGAGAGTATTTAGGTTGCCAGATGTGTTGTCTCTGGAATAAGCTCCGGTGGGGTCTCGTCGGGTCACACGGTGGGTGTGGCTGCAGTGATCCTCTGGAAAAGTCCCTACCCCACCCTCTTGTGGCTGCTGGTTGGTGACGTGTGAACAGTGGCTCTCGCCCCCCCCTCGCAGGTTCAAACTCTTGGCTGAGGGGGTGGGCCTGCTGGCCAGGGGAAGTTCTGTTTCGTGTTTTCCCTATCTGTTCGCCTTGTGGTCTGCAAGCATATTTTAGTTCATTTGTGACACTGAATTCACCGCGTTGCGTTGCTTCGGTTCGCCTGAAAAAAAATTTTTTTCTGTTGCAGCTGCAGAGGTTTTCAGGGAGCAGACTTGTGAAGTGTCAAGCAGAAGGCTTTGGCTCACTTCCCCCCTTCGTAGCTGTGCACAGGCTTGGAGGGCTTGCACTGCTGGCGACCGATTTTCCCGATATTCAGAGGGCTGTCTTTTGCTTAGGTCTATGCGCAGTTGTTAGGACTGTTTAAATTCTTTCTGAACCAAGTCACGCACCTCTCTAATTGCTGAGTCAGGGTTTGGACCTCAGCTCTGGCTGAATGCAGCTGGCCTTGTAAGGCCTTAGATGTGGTGTCTCTCAATTAGTTCCACATAAGTTGTTTTAAGAGTGACTTTGTTTGAAACAGTTCTCTTTTCAAGTACTGTGTGATGGCTTTTTCCAGCGGCGCTTGGTGTTGAGCGGCTGTTAGAGCCTCTGTGAAGACTGGTGATTTCTTTCTGTCGCACCATTCGGTGAGGTTCTTTGCATCCGTTCTGTGCTTTCTCTCGTTGAGCAGGTGTCAGTTCTCTGCAGAATTCTGTGACTTGCAGTTTCAGCTCATATACCTCCTGTCTGAGGCCCTTGAGGGTTTGGGCCAAGGAGAGGATGATGCTGGTCAAGTGTTCGCTTATGTCGCAGTCTCGCTGTTCCTTTCTTTGCCATGGCAGGTCGTTGGCTGCTTTGAGCCAGTGCTCTACTGAGTGTCCAGGTGGTCCTGGTGAGCTGCCAGGGGTGGATGTCTGTGGAATGTCTGCGACATACTGGCACACTTGTGGGAACACCAGAGAGAGAGAGACACAAGGCAAATGAAGGTACGTACAGAGGTGTTAAAAAACTATCTCTAAGGCGAACGGCTGTGTAGGCCGTGTAAGGTATGACTAGATGGTGGGAGGCAGCTAGTGAGGTAGGGTGCTATGATGTTGTGTTCGTGAACACAAGGGAGAGTTTGAGTAACTTTGTTGAGGAGGCCGTAAGCAGGGGTCAGCTGATGAACGGGCTATACTACTGATGGTTCACGGATTTGGTCACTATGACGAAACTGAAATAAATAAGATGAACTCAAAAAAAAAAAAAAAAAAAAAAAAGGAGAAAATTTTTTGACCTATTTTAGTTTTGTTTCTAAGAGATATGGCTAAGCAGGTTTCACTTGTGTGTGATGCTGCAATAGACTTCATAACCCTAGGGTTAGGCTGTTAGCTAAACTAGCAGGGACCCACCAAATACCTCGTCAAAAGAAAAAGAAAAAAAACAGTGGGAATTGTTTCTAGTTTTATGTTAGCCTACATTGTGTTGCAATGGTAGCTGCCCTTCAACGTATTAGGCCTGGCACTGAGGCGTGAGGAGAAGTAGAGAGGAAACAGGGATTATGCTACTAATAACCTGTATAACTCGCTAAGAAAACGACAGTTGCTAGAACTACTGTAATCCTATCCAAAGCGACGATGGTGATGGTGAAAATACTAAAAAAAGGAAAAAGTAAAACACAAAAAACAAAAAAAAAAAAATGAATAAAATAAAAAGGGGTCCTAAGAGCTGTAGGAAATTAAAAGGGGAAAGTAAATAAACAAAATAACAAATAAAAATAAAATGGAATAAAACAAAAATAAATAAAAATAAATAAAATTGGATTTAATTAAATCTACAAAGATTATACAAAAGCAATTTAGCTGAATTGGTTACATTTGTGCTAAACAAATGTAGTAAATGCAATAAATTAAAAAGAGGTAGAATAAAGTCAAAGCAAAAATAAACAATAACACAAGTAAAAAGTAATAACCCAGTATGTGGGTGGGTTCCACAGGGACCTGTGATGGCATCAACAAGAAGTGACACCAGGAGTGACGGAGAGATAGAGGGAGAGAGAGAGGTGTGCCTTTCTGTGGTTAGAAAGTTAAACTTTACACGCCTATCTAAGCGTTAGCCAGTTGCTAACAGCTAGCAGTTGAGGTAAAGAGCTTAGCTTAAGAGTTAGGTTAGTTACACGCAATTCTTTGTTTAAACACAGGTCTGTGAAGTGGGTGGTGTTGTCAGATTAACCGGAAGAGTCTACTCACAATTCCGGGGTCACGTGTTGCTAGGAGACCAATGCAAGCTCACAACAGGTGCGGGTGGAGCAGACTTGCACTGCTGTGAGCATGCTTGGGAAACTCATGCATGTCCCGTACATATTCATTCATTACTCAAAACAGCACATCACTTCACAGGCAATGGTGGATTCGTAGTTAGCTACACTAGAATAAACCATTAATTTTACGTAAATGTTTCACATGAGCGAGTCAAAATGAAATACAATGATACGTAACACATTATAAGGCCTTAAATTAATGAAATGAGGAGCATCGCTCAGATCACCTGCATAACTGTACTGCGATTTCTTCTTCAAAGAAACAATTTAAACAATTCTGCAATTTTGTGATTTCTTCACTAAGCATATTACATTATGGTACAGTTTAGAAATGCAGCTGAGCTGAGATTCAGACTTACGCTTTGACAAGACAGATTTATGCTTTAATACTGAAAATAGGGTTTCTTTGCTAAAATCAGATTAACCTTACACCGACGCCATTAAGCATGAAATACATAAAGAATCTCACAATTATAATAGCGGTACCAATTCAAACCCCCACTTTATCTGCATATAAACAAGCCAGCAAATAGGGACACAACAGGGCATCTGAATTCACGTCCTATTTTAACCTGGGCTATCTAGCACACACTTTTAAGTTGCCAGTGTGTAAACTCATAACTTTCGTTTTATCACGCCCGCATATTCTCCACCAATCTGTAGCGAATCAGCTCATGGGAAATATGAATAAGTAACCATAACTAATTATGATTAATTATAAATATTTTAGATCCACTGTAGATATTAGCTGACCACTCAGGGTCAACCGTATTGTCAATTCTAAGAACGTTAATTTCCTGATTAAAGGAAATAACCTTCTTACTGTACAATTCTATAAGTTTGTAAAGTAAATCTGCATGATTATTGACTCCGATTATGAGTAAACAATGAACACGTCAAATGTGATACAAGTAAGGTTTTATTAACAACATAAAAACTTAAACTAGTCTAACATACAACATAAACACATTAAGCCGGTCTAACATACACATACACATATACACACACACATACAGTTGGTATAGGTAAGGGTTAAAGTTTAGCACTAAAGAATGAGACATAAGGAATGACATTTATGGATCCATTTGCATATTCAACAGATCTAAGTCTTCAGGGATACGTCAGATTCTGAGTGCAAACACACCTTTGTAAAAAGGTGCAAATGATACTTAATGTATCAATTAATAAGAATAAGTTTGATACTTAGCGAGTCTCGGCGTTCTGAAAGAGATTCCTGATGCAAATCTTAAAGCTTCCCGTAGATCTTTGCTGAATTCGGGTCGATGAGAAGAACCAGTTTGAGTCAGTGTCACTTGATGAATGGAAAGGACTAGGCCGAAGAAAAGGCCTGGCACAGATGCTTGGGTATCCTGAAGCGTTTTTCTCACATCTTCATCTTTGCTTAAGACCGAACCACCGACTGGGGCAGGTCACATGAAGTGTGGCCTTTAAAGCCTGCATAGATTCACGCCTCTCAAGATGGGCTTGCCCCATGGGGAAGTCCGGAATCTCAAGTGGGAGGTCTGCGTTTTTATGGCCCTTTGTCTCTCAGCATGGTATTTTGCATATGTAATTCAATTGGGTGTTGACGCAAAATTAGAATGATTCTTTGAACATCCATATGTCTGGACAGAGGTATCTAGCATGAATATGCCACTATCAGTGAGATCATCCGAAGACGAATGAGAGAATACTAGACATGGTAGAGTACTACATGATATGAGTGTCTTAGGTAAGAATGAATACAGAATAGTTCTATAACTCACACCCAAGATTAAACTTACAAACACAGCCACATAATTAACAATGGATGAAGAAAAGGGGTTCATTCAAAGAAAGGTTTCCTATGAATTAATTAGAGAACAGACCATTTCTCTGGGCATTATGTACACCTTGTTTATGGAGGAGGAAAAAACAGAATGAGAGCCGGCTCGCATTCCACAAGGTTGTAAATGTATCGGGTTACCATGAAACCAGGGTCTTGTTCGGCGTCCTGGGGTGTTACAAAGTATTTGTGAAATCTAGCTAACAAAATATATATTGTGTGTTGGAGTGTTCCAGACGCTACATTTGCAATATTACACAATCACTTCCCCACCTAAAACCCTGCCGTCCTGGTCATTTCTATGTCTATTGATGGAAGTTTAGTGAATTTAGTACCTGGCATACCTAGCAGCACAGAGGCTGTTGTGGTGCAACTCAAATGCCGGGCTCCAGGCCAAACTTTCCTCAAACATGACAGTTCATCGCCCGGTGAGGACAGACCTGCTGCTGCCATTCCACTTCTATTACCAGGAGAGTCACACTGAACACACGGATGAAGACATGAAAACCATTTTACGGCAGACCGGGGCCAAACATGTGTGCCGTGGCCCACTGGCTGCCATGTTGCTTTTAAACCAACAAGTGAGCAAAGCATGCATGCACGTCAAGTCAGCAGTAATAGATGCTTGCAGTCTCAAAGAACACATCCTCATAGCTAAACATAAATAAATAAAATCTGTGTGCACTGTGTAGCGAATCAGCTCATGGGGAAATATGAATAATTAATCATAACTAGTAATAATAAAATTAATTATAAATATTTAGATCCGCAGTAAGTATTTACTTGACCTCTCAGGGTCAACTGTCTGTCAATTCTAAGAACGTTAATTTCCTGGTTAAGCGAAATAACTTCCTTACTGTACAATTCAACAAAAGCTTGTAGCATAAATCTGCATGATTAAGTGACTCCAGTTATGAGCAAACAATGAACAACGTCAAGTGTGGTACAAGTAAGACTTTATTAACTACATAAACACTTAAACTAGTCCAACATACTACATAAACACTTAACTGGTCTAACATACACCACACCGCATACAGTGTGATAGGAAGAAAGGGTTGTTAAAGCTAACGCAGTAAAGATAAGGAGAAATAAGAATATGAAATATGTACCATTATATACAGCAGATTTACACCTGAGGGAAACATCAGTTTCTTAGTTCAAACACAGCTTTGTAACAAGGTGAAAATTATACCTGATGTATCAATTAATAAGACTCAGTTTGAATCCTTGCACGTCTCGTCTGTCTGAAAGAAAGGCTTGATGCAGTCCAAAGGTTCAAGTTGATCTTTGCTGAAGTTGGTTGATGAAAAAGAACCAGTTTGAGTCAGAGAATCTTGGTGAATGGAAAAAAGTCAAGGCCGAAGCCTGGCACAAAACTTAGAATGTCCTGGAGCATTGTAGCTCACATATTCTCAAAACCTAACAGAACCACCGACTCCGGGCGGGTCACATGGTGTGAGGCCTTTAGGGTCGGAGAAGATCTACGCCTTTCAAGATGGGCTTGTCCAATGAGAGAGGCTGATGTCCCAAGCGGGAGGTTGGACATACTGGGATTTTTATGACCCTTTGTGTGAAAGGATGGTAATTTGCATATGGAACTTGAATCGAAATTACTACAGATTCTCAGGACACTAATATATTTCCTATGTACCAACATATAATATACAATCTCGTTTAGATAATCAGAAGGCGAATTCATAGATACTAAAAAAGGTATAATTACATATAGTGAAAAGATGACAGTAATGGGTTCCCTCATAAGCATGACTAAAATAGTCTAAAAATATCAAAGACAACATACACCATGACCTGGGGGGGGGGTGAAGGATATGATTGTTCAATCAAAGAAAGGTTTTCCCATGAATTAATTAGTAGAAAAGTCAATTTCTCCAGTGCATTGTGGATTTCCTATGGAAAATGTAGTGCAAGGGGAAATTCTCAACATGCCATTAGGTCGTAAATGGATCTGGTCTCTAGCGACTCTGTGCCCTATGGGCACCAGCGGCAAGTTGCGCCTCGCCGTGTCGTTGCAGACATCCTGGCATCCAGTTTATTGGATGAGGGGTCTGTGACGACTTGTTAATCTAATGAATAACTGATTTGTTAAATCAAATGAAAAAGTGTGTGTTTGATTGGTCCAGACGCTACAACTGACTGGCAGATACAGCCAACCAATTAAATTCTCAGATTACCAATGAAATGCTTTTATTTTGTTTTCTTTTTAACTAATACAAAATTTGTCAATACCAAATATATTATTAGCAAATTATTTAAATGATAAAACACACACACACACATCATTTTAAATAGGGCTGTGAATCAAAAAAAAATTAACCAATTAATCACACATTTGTTGTTGTTTTTTTTTGGTGATTAACTATGATTAATGTTGTTAAATGTGAAACGGAGGATGAAGGGTACATCATTAGAATGAACATAGCGCTAACCACAGGAAGTGGAAAAAAATAATGCTGCAATAATTATGCTAATTATTTTCCACACTTTAAACAAATAGATTTAATAAAACAAATAGATCAAATAAATTAAGGCATATTTTTTTCCAAGCCCTAATTCTATTATTATTAGTACTATTATTATTATTTCAGTTTTTTTACTCAACTCAAAAAAATTATCAGATTTTGACACCTGAATTTACTAAATAAATACCTAAATAAATTAATAAATACATTAACATCATTAATTTCCAGTGTCTCTACTGAACAGCAAAAATATGAAGCTGGCTGCCATCTTGATGTGGAACTTTCTGACCTCTGTTCTCCAAGCAAAAAGAAAAAGGACAGATGAATGTGGGGGGGAAAAAACACAGGTAAGGCTCTGAGAGAAGAGTGAAAAAAAGTGAGAGACAAGGTCTGACTGAAAATGAAGCTTCACATAAGAGAGAAAGTATGACACAAATGGTGGAGGGTGAGAGAGAGAGAGACCGGAGGACAAAGAGAGGAGCGACGAAGGTCATGAAAGAAGAAGCAGTAAGCAAAGAAAGGAAGAAAATTAAAGGGAGATGGGCCGAGAGGACTGAGGGAAGGACAGCGAGTGCTAACGGCAAAAGGAAAAGTCAGACGAAGAGGGCGAGAGGGGCAAAGAAAGAAGAACAGGCGGGTCTTGCTGGGTAGAGCTCCCTCCCTGGAACACAGTCCTTCCCTGTCAACCCCCCACACTCAGTCTTCTGCTTCACAGGTAATTAAATGGATTTCCTGTCTTGTACTCAGTGAGAGAACATGACCCAGCACTCTGCGAGAGCGTGTCGAAAGGCACTCCAGGGCTGCTCTTTGCGCCATCTGCATCCTTGTGTCCGAGCAAGGCCCTAAGCAAACAAGAGCTGTGCTGGGACTCGGAGGGCAGGGACACATGCCTCAACACACTGGAGCCGAACAGGGAAGGATCCACTGAGCTCTGGCCTTTATGGACACTACCTGCCCTACTTCTGAGGAGGGAGGGAAGGAGGTCTGGTCTCAGGGTATGCTGGTGAGACAGGGTTCTTCTTGGGTAGTTCTTGAGCAAACAGGTGATCATCTGTGCCAAGTCCTTGTTAACCACAGAGGACAACCATGTCAAACATCTAACTAGACTTCAGGATTAGAAGATCTCAGGGTCAAATGTGGGTAATTGCCAGCAGAAACATTTAAAATCAACTTGAAATGGTGTTCTTGATTTATTTTGCATTGCAGGCTGCACGAAACAACAGCGTGAGCAATGTAGTCTGAATCTGAAACAAATGACGGTTTTGAAATGGCTCTTTTTAGTCAAAAACATACAGTGCAACCAGTGCAATCCATTATTAAATAAATTACTCTTATGACCTGATACATGAATCATTGGAAAGACTCATGAACTCTCTTTTGGGATTGTAACTATAATGATGAAGGTTTAAAAATTATTGTATATTTGAAAGAACAGGGTAGTCCATACCAAAGGTACAGCAATTACGACACCGAGAAATTATTTGGTTGGAATCACTTTCAGAACGACTTTTTCCAGCTGATGAATGAAACCACCCGACTTTAAAAGCCTTGAGCATTTAAAGTTGCAGACAAAATAACTGCAGCATGCGCTTATAATAAACAGAATGTTATTGTCCGTTGGTGTGGATGTTAATATAGCTTTTGAGATGAATGAGAATTTCTTTCATAAACAAAATTGACACTATAACTGAAATATCCACAAATGAAACTGAATCAAATCACAATGAGAACTGAACTTTTGCATTGGAATCAACTAGGAATGTGTATTTAGAAAGTAAACAAGATTTTGATTTCATGTTGACTTTGAATGACCGTGCCACCTTGGCATCCATTAGCATCCATACAGTTTCTGCTAAAATATGCATTCAAAAACTTCTCTAGTAATTCTCTTCTTGTCCCCCACATTGCATTCTGAGCATTTGCCCAGAACATAACAGACCCGTCAAGCGACTGTGAGAAACAACCACAATTACAATGCCAGAGGTGGTGCTTGAAATTTCACAGCCCTAACAAGCTTACCATCAAGTAGCAATCTCAATCACTGCTCAGGTTCCTGTATTCATTAAGGGCCAGTTCCAAATGAAAGCCACTATATTGAAGAAAATGCAGAGCAACGGCTGATTGGCCCATGCTGAGAGAGGGCCTGTGTTGCCAGATTGTGGGTAAATAGACATTGGAGGCTGCTGCCACACACACACATTTGGAATTTCTATGGGAGAACAAAATATATGCAAATGAGGACCTTGACCCGAATCAAATCCCCGACCTGTTCGTTAATTGCAAATTACAGACTGCGGCACCCCAATCAGTGGCCTTTTAGCGTAAGATTCTCGACTCATTCTTCGCACACATTGGAAAATAAAAGAGAGGAATGTTCTGCCATCAAGCATGGGATTTGTTATTCACGATGGTGGTGATTAGAAAGGGTTTGGCCCTGGCCAATGGTCTGAAATGTTGAAGCAGGGGTGGCAGAGACTTATGATACTGGCACCGACCGCAGACTAAAGCTCGATGGAAAAAATTGAGAATTACAAAAGCGCGAAGTGTCTAGTCAGGGATTACAGCAAGAGTATCGAGTGGGATTTGCTATCATCATCAGTCCCATAGGGGTCAAGGTTTGGCTGATTCGCATGGCCCTGTTAGCCTTTGCTAACTACACCATCTGGACCAAAAAGCATCTTTCCCCATTGGCAGTCAATCAAAGCTAGCTGTGAAGCATTTTTGCAAGCAATATACAATATATATTTCACTATATTATAGAAGATGTTTTTCAGTGCCTTATTCATTTTGGAGAGTTTTTAAAAGCATTAAAATGTACTAATGCCACAGTTCAAAGGGATGCAAAAATATAAAAATTCTAGCTGAATGAAATGGAATTAAATCAGAATCAAAATGAGAGCCTGTGAATTGGAATCAATAAGGAATGTATATTAAACACTTAGTTCGTCAAAAATGTTTTTAATTCTGCCAACATTTATTCACACTCATGTCATTTCAAACCCATAAGATGTTGGTTAGTCTTCAGAACACAAATTAAGAATATTTTTCAAACGTGAGAGTTTCTATCCATCCATAGTAGTGAGAGGTTTCTGTCTCGACAACCTAAACTTAGATCCAAAAAAATGTGTTTCTTTTATTTTTTTTTTGGGTGTAATAAATAAAGAATTAAATTCAAGCTAAATATCAAGTATGTAAGGATACAATAACTTTATATGAAGAATTGTATTTAGGTTTTTACTCATACAAACACGCATACATAGAGAGCATCGCATATGGTAAACGGGGAGGTTTCATGAAAATAATCTTAATTTGTGTTTCAAAGATTATCCAAAGAGATTTATGGGTTTGGAGCAACATGAGCAAATCATGACAGAATTTAAATTTTTGGGTGAACTATCCCCTTAATTAGAAAGAAGAAAAGATAAGAAGGGAGAAAAGGAGATGAAGGAAGCGAATGGAAATAGTCAGATGATAGATAGAAAGAAATAAAGAAAGAAAGAAAGAAAAAGAGAGAAAAAAAGAAAGAGAAAAAAAGAAAAATAAATATTTTATATAATTTCACGTTAAATGAATAATTATTTTCATAACAAATAATGGATAAATAGAAAGTATTAAAATTAAATACTTTGTCTAAATACAATAAAAATAAAACACTAAAAAGTCCCATATGGATTTTAGGCATCACAACATTATGATGTAAGAATACATTTAACAGAGTTATTAAATTATTTTACAAAATTAACATTATGTGAGCAGTAAGTGATGGCAGGGAAATTAGCATGTACTACTAAATATCCAATACTGACTGATATGGATAAAACATTTTTAAAAACTCTTATCTTTGCCAATAACCAATATGGTACTGATATTTGTGCATCCCTAACAGCTCAACAAAGTCAACAGTGATAGGTTTGTGTGTGTTCTTGTGGTGCCATCAGCACTGGCATGACATTATTTTCCTGCGGTTAGAGTGATTAGTCACATTTACATGAGCAAAGATGGCATACTTCAAATCCCATACTTCCAGGGCATCCGTCTCCATATGAAAGGGAACATTAACGGATAACTTTCTCCAGATACAACAGACCTCCTTGATCCTTCCCTGTCACTCCTCCACCAGCAACCTGATGTCACATTAAAGCATTAAAACCAGGAGAACACCACAATCTACTTGGTCATAACTATTACATGACAGGCTGGGAAGCATCAGTTTGTTAAATGCAAATCGCCCTGACACTGCTTGTATATCCATCACTGCTTTATCAAGTGCCTGTAGGCCTCGAGGCAAATGAGCTCACATTTTGATATTTTTTCCTTTCATACCAAATCTAACAGGATGTTTCTTAAATTATTTTCTTTTGAGGTTTTGAGAGAATGTTCCCCGTGGCACTGTTTTCCACAGACACTAAGAAAGCTTTCTTAAAATGGTTCATGAGTACACAGTTTCTAAGTTGTGCACCCAGCTAGCACCCAAGCACGAATTCCCAGTCGCGCACACACCCACACCCACCCACTCACTCATACACAAACACACTCTTGAGATGGCAGAGCTGTGAATGAAGCGATATTGTAACCTTAACCTATACAGCACTTCCCCTCTGAGAGTTCAGCCAATGAATTATCCTCTCAAGTAAATCCTGTTTAGAGGATAATCCTTTTCCCATCATCTGGACAGACACTTTTCGTAATGAAATGCCCTGAGGGTGTCCCTGTCAGTCGCCTCTTTGCCCCACTCCGTCACATCCCCTATCAGAAGAAGGTGGAGATCTCCACACACTTTCACACACACTTCTATTTCCATTACACACACACACACACTGTTACCTCGGTCATATTACAGACACAGTTGCCCCACAGCCTTTCCTATATTTCCACCATCCACTCACTCTACATCCTCCTTATCATGGAGAAGAAAAACAGGCCTTTAGATTTAAAGGGGTAGTACACACCCCAAAATAAAAATTCTGCTAAAACGTCATCAATTATTAAACCTTGTGGCCCTGAGGCTTTCAAAAAAGACACAAAAGTACCACACAAAAAAAAAAGGTGTCATACACACAAATACAAAAGACCATCATGGTAACTCATGACACTAAAATAATGCAATAAACATTAATTTAATAACTTTTTTGTTTAATTTAACAAAATTTAAGGTGTAACATAAAACCATAATGTACAAATAATAAGAAAAAAACTACGATAAAACATAGTTATTCAAATCAAAAGCCATCACATGTGACGTGTCACAAAAGGAATTCTATCAATTTCAGTTTATGCTGTAAATTATAAGATGACCCCCCCCCCAACCCCTTTTACAAAAACTGTCCATTTAACAGTATTTTTACTGTAAAATTACATTTCCACCGTATATAGTAGGGCAATACACCATGAACCAATTAATAAGTTTAACAAGTTTTTCTTTTAACATTAAAATCAATTAAATTTAGCGTTAAAGTAATGCATATGACTTTTATATTATATTATAAATCTTATGAAGCCATACAATAGCTTTGTGTGCTCAAATCCCAATAGATAAAACCCCATCTAATTTTTTTTGGCTAAATATCCTGTTTCACTCTAAAAATATGTCACATTCTGAAAGTTACATTGGCTGTTAATGCCGGCTTTAGGTTAAAATACAAGAAAATGTCAAAGGTTAAATATGTAAGACAAGGCATTACAGTTTACATTCATGTATTCCATCATACAGTCTTAAAAATGAAGGTTCTTTATTGCCATCTGTGGTTCTATGAAGAACATTTAACATCCATTCCATTACACAAAAGGTCCTTATAGTGGAAACAGTTTTTTTTTTTTTAGATTATTAAAATGCTCTATTAAAAATAATTTATTTTCAAGAAAAAAAGGTTCTTTGTGGAACCAAAAAAGGTTCTTCACTGGCATCGCTGTGAAAACCTACTTTTGGAACCATTATTTTTTTTAAGTGTAGATGCACAACTGCATGGCTTAGTTTACACAATCTGCTCTAGCGCCTAGTGTGACAGACTCAAAAATATCATTGTGACAGTGTATTCAGGAAATGTGATCTGGAGAAGAGAGAGTAAATATTTCTCCAAATGTCTTGCCACAATGAAACAAGCTGTACTCTGACAATGGCAGGGTGACATTATGAGGCTTGCTGCGGGCAAAAGTGCAGAGTAGAGGCCTATCTGTGTCTGTGTGTAGACTGGGGTGGCCACAGGGTGTCGGATCTGAGATTTGATGGCGTGATAAAAAGCCCAGGGTGAAGGCTGCTGCCACTTCAATCTGCTATAACATCATCTGGCCAGTCGCTCTCCCACTGCACTGAAAGCCTGTAAAGGCTTTACACGGCCTCAGATTTTCACTCTCACTCCCACTGAGAGATTCAACACATGCTCTTTTGTTCTCACATTATATGTCTATATAACAATGTGCATATCTATATCTACCTCTATAAATAAATCTACAATTGTGAAAGTGAAGTGACATGTGGCCAAGTATGGTGACCCACTTGGAATTAGGGCTCTGCATTTATCCCATCCAAAGTGAACACACACACACACAGTGATGTCAGATTATTTGGAAAATATAATTAAAATATTAAAATATTACATGAAAAATTCCACTATAATTACTACTTATAAGATTTCATTATATAAACGCAAAACATTGTCATATTTAAACTTTTTTGTGGCATTCAATTGTACTTGTATATCTAACATCTATTGTAACAACATGACTTAGTATATATTTAGAAATATTTTTCATTGCTATAGTCATGCTAACAAACGTAGTCAACTAACATTAACAAATGGAAACCCGCTGTAAATTTCTTCTTATTTGCTTATTAGAGGCCCACAAAACTATTTAGGCACATTAAAAAAAAAAAAAGTGTTAATTTCTTTAACCTAGTAATATTATGTATGTGAAGATGTCGCGGGGTATTTATAACATATTAAAACACAAAATAGTAATTTTTTAATTTCTTTAAAGATTTTGTAATATGCAAAGAACATTCATACAATGTGTGTGTGGCTAAGAACTTTTGGGACCACACGGTGTATATTTATATATATAAATAAATACACAGAATGCATGTATATATTTAAGGGAAAATAGTCAGATTTCTATATGTCAGTTTATATTAATATATATATAATATATACGGTAGTATATTAATATATATATATATACTATATTTATACAACACAAACATAAAATATTGTTAAAATATATATATATATATATATATATATTATATATATATATATATATATATTATATGTGTATGTAGTTATATATACAATTATAATTACACCACGTACACACATATAGTGTGTAAAACAAAACATAATTTTGTATGCGATTAATCATTGGACAGCCCTAATATAGATATACTAGATAGATAAATAGATATACTAGACAGACAGACAGACAGATAGATAGATATGTTTGGACACTGTTGTACACTGAAGTCACACTTAAAAAGATTAAATATTACATTAAAAAAATTCTACCTATTAAATACTACTCTATAATAATTCATTATATAAATGCAAAGACATTCATATTCACATTTTTGTGGCATATTTTGTGGCTTAGGGAGCACTGCGTAGACATAAGTATAGATTTTGGATATATGAATTATATAAAATTATATTCATTTCTTACAAATATTCTTTAGAAATGTACTATATTTTTTTAATGAATGCCACTTTTTCAAATCACACATAACCAAAGAATTGTAGTAGGCAAACACTTTCCACTTTTTTTGCTATTTGCCCTTTGACACTGCTGTCTGCTAGCTTGGCATAACACAATTCAGCTCAGGCATCATAAAACAGTATCCTCAATTTTAATCTGCTTCCCAAAGTCAAGATAAATATCACGGCAAAGGATTTACCTCCATGAGACAGTAACCTGTCAGGTAGCTTTGGTGTCCCCTAACCCTGGTCTACTGCTCAAACCAAACTCATCTCCCTCAGTGCCCCTAATTTCACTGGGTCAGGGGGCCGATAGTGATGGGTGCCATCAGGCGGAGAGCTGAGACTACGGTGACGTACAGGATGTGAGGAAGAAATGTAGTCAGAAGTCAGACACAGAGTTAGACTCATAAAAAGAAAGCCAGCAAATATGAGAGCGAACAAGAACCAGTTTGAGAAACAGAAACCTCGAGAAAGGAAGGAAATTAGAGAATGGGATGGAAACAGACAGATAGAGTGGCTGTCAGGCCCTCGGGCTGTTCCATGCTTTCCTATATTCTTCTCCAGGATTAGATGACTTTCATTCGTCGTGGTCCCTAGTGCCCTGAGCTTGGCAGCCGGTGCTGTCTAACCAGTCATCTCTGCTAGTCACTGCTCCGATCTCTCCTGATCAGCTAATGTCAGTCCAATATCCCAATATCCCGAGGAAAGCTCGCTCTCGCCATATGCTAATATCATAGGCTAAAACGAATTCTACAGAATCGGGCCATGATTCTCGTGTCAGCAGAGACAGTATAAGGAGGAGACGGACCACTTGTATAAAAACTAATGAGAGAAACTGCAATGCTCAATATGGCTGCTGTAGGAATGGAATCCCGCCTTTTATTCTTTCCCCTAGAACTGCACTAGTTTGGGGGAAAAAAGTCATAAATAATAATATTAATATTTAATAATTGTCATACATATAGTTAGCATATAGTATTTTTGTGGAAACCAAGATACATCTTTTTCAGAATTCTTTGATAAATATAAAGTTCAAAATATCAGCATTTATTTAAAATAGAAATCATTATAAAATTATATGTCTTAACTGTCAAGATTAATCAATTTAATGTGTCCTTGATAATAATTTTTTTTGTTATGTTCTCCACAAATAATGAATTCAGCTTTGCCATCAAAGGAGTAAATTACATTTTAAAGTATAATAAAATAAAATAAAAACTGTTGTTTTAAACTGTAATAATATTTCACAGTATTTCGGTTTCTACTGTTTTATTGATCAAATAAATGGAGCCTTGGTGAGCATAAAAGCCTTCATTCAAATATATTTACATATAAATGTTATATATGAATTGGAATTATTCCAAACTTTTGACTGGTAGTGTGTATGTTTATTTATGTATTTATTTTTTTAAGATAGTCTAGTTTTGGTGTAAAACGAATAAAGTTTCACTCTTGATTCAGGCACTATTGTGATGTGTGATTATGATTTTAAAAAAGGACACATGCCATATTCTGTTTATGTAAGTGGATAAGCTCAGAATTTAGTTTTGGATATCAGGCTAGCAGTGATGGTGTCAGAGCAAGTGTTTATGCTGGTTGAAGGCAAGCAAAACCCAAAATTAAATGAGTTGGCGCAGTATTGCATGATAAAATGAATCTCTTCGCTTTGCCTTTGGTACAAACCAAAAAAAATAAAAATAAAATCATATCGTATGCTCCATTAGTGCCTATTTGTGAACTGATTTGACAGATGGAAGTCATATAAATGGAAGATCCATCAAGTATATTTTTCTCCATTGTACAAAGTAATCAGATGGGACTGTTGGAAGAATTTCCCCAGAGTGAGACTGTGCCCCCTAGTGGAAGAACACCTGCCCCGTTTGTACAATATGGAGCATTTCTAACAATACATAACCATGTCTTCTGCCCTGTATACAGCTCACACACAAAGCAGCCCCTAAAACCCTCATGGAATCATTACGCCAGGGTTTTTTTCCCCAAAGCATCACAAGCTCAAAGTGTGCTGCAATGCTGATGGCCGTTAAATGCGTGCCATTGAACTTGGGTTGTCCTCGGGCCAAGCCCTGGGCTGCGTTGATGACATTCTGCTGGGTAATTGCGAACATGACCATCACAAGGATATGTCTGCAGCGGTGATGATTACAGCAGTGTCGCTGATGATGTCCTGAGTACTACCCTCAACCAGTGGGAAGTAGGTCGCTATGGCAATCTCGGAACATTTGGTCTCTATGGCAATGTTTGAACTCAAGGGAGTCGGGCTAGAGTCTGGAAAGGCTCCTTTGTTAGACACGTTCGCTTGGGGAACACATTAGAGGTGTTTGATCACTGCGAGTTTATAATGTATGATTCCATTGGTTGATCTTGTGTCTTGATATACCACTGCTCCCTCTTTCCCCCCCTACCCCTATTTACCCTGTGTAAACCCTGTTGCTATATGTCACTCCTGCTGACTTTGTACACTAGCTCCACCCTTGGTGCGTACCTATTGTCTCCGCACGACAGTGGGCTTTCTCTGGTTTTGTGTCTTTCGCACTTCCCCCGTGACTCATACGCGCACCGGCCTGTACCGAGAACCAATAGTCTAGCGCCCCCGATTTCCATCCCACTTGCAGCACATCTTTTCATAATGCCTCCTTGAACTTGATGCCTGCCTATACCTTTTCCTTCTTTTAATTGGCATCATTAGCAAAATAGTCAACCTGACATCCAGACAGAAACCGTAACGCCAAAAATCGTGGGAAAGAAGAACACCCAGACCTTTAATTATCAAAAGAGCCATTTAAGATGAAAGAGAATCAAAGCTGGTCAGCTTCCATCCTGATCCCCAGCCTCACATTACACCACGGTTATTAACCCTTATGGCTGCTTGCAGACAGACAATATCAGCTGGTTAAAAGGTCAAATGGCTTTGTTTAATAATACAGCACAGTGTGGAATGAAAATTAAAGGGGTTTTTTTTTTTTTTAAATGTCATATGATGCGATTTCAAGTTTTTTTTCTCTTTGGAGTGTTACAAGCTGATCGTGCATATTTAAGATCCCTAAAGTTGCAAAGACTAAAGTCTCAAACCCAAAGAGATATTCTTTATAAAAGTTAAGACTGGTCCACGCCCTCCTAAAACGTCTTGTTTAAACATGCCCCCACATGTCTACTTCACGATGTGGGAATATTTGCATAACACCACCCAAATGTATACACAAAGAAAGAAGGCGTAACTTTATTGTTGCTGCCACCGCCGCCACCATGTTGTGAAGAGACGCTGTGTGTTTCGTTTGCGAAAGCGAAAATACTTTGTTTGGCTTCCAAAAGAGGACACAACTAGAAAAACTAGTGGTTAAGTTGTATTTACAACACAAATTTCCAGAACAGTTCAACCCAAATATTCAGATGTGTGCAGTTCATTTTATGGAGGACTGTTTCCTGATCCTGGGAGAGTAGACTACAATGCCGGCTGTCACAGTCTGTAAGTACGTTTTCAAATTTAAAGGATTTGCCACTGATGATTCAAATGCGACTTTTGAGCAGTGTAGAGTAGTGCTTGTTGTTTGTCATTTCTCCGATCACAAATGCAGACAGGTTTTATGTTTACACGGCGCAATGCAAAGCAACGCGTAAAAAAACAGTATAAGTAATTATAATCAGTAATTATGTCCCCACTGGATGAAACAAATGCCTCATTTATAATGGGTTTTAATGTTTGTCTCATCGCACCGGGACACGGCATCACAGTATGGTACTACTATCTACGTTTTTATATGATCTGCTTACGATCTGACAGTTATATTTAGTGGTTGACCTTCGTTTTTCGTATGATTCACATTGTACGAATTCACACAAAATCACCACCTCGTAAACTAGTAACATTTTCCTGTGAGATCAGGTTAGATGTAGGCTATAACTTAAATATAAGTATTTTATTAACCTAAATGTAATAAAAAATATATATAAAAAAATATAGATATAATATATATATCTATATATATATATACACACAGGGGCGTACGGAAAGTATTCAAGACCCCCTTAAATTTTTCACTCTTTGTTATAATGCAGCCATTTGCTAAAATCATTTAAGTTAATTTTTTTCTCATTAATGTACACACAGAACCCCATATTGACAGAAAAACACAGAGTTGTTGACATTTTTGCAGATTTATTAAAAAAGACAAACTGAAATATCACATGGTCCTAAGTATCAGGACCCTTTTGCGTGACACTGATATATTTAACTCAGGGTGCGTCCATTTCTTATGATCATACTGAGAAGTTCGACACCTTCATTGAGTCAGCTGTGTTTGATTATTACTTGTGGACTTGCTGGAAAGCCACACACCTGTCATATAAGACCTTACAGCTCACAGTGCAGGTCAGAGCAAATGAGAATCATGAGGTAAAAGGAACTGCCTGAAGAGCTCAGAGACAGAATTGTGGCAAGGCAACAGATCTGGCCAAGGTTACAAAAAAAAAAAATTCTGCTGCACTTAAGATTCCTAAGAGCACAGCGGCCTCCATAATCCTTAAATGGAAGACGTTTGGACGACCAGAACCCTTCCTAGAGCTGTCCGTCAGGCCAAACTGAGCTATCGGGGGAGAAGAGCCTTGGTGAGAGAGGTAAAGAAGAACCCAAAGATCACTGTGGCTGAGCTCCAGAGATGCAGTCGGGAGAAAGTTGTAGAAAGTCAACCATCACTGCAGCCCTCCACCAGTCAGGGCTATATGGCAGAGTGGCCCGACGGAAGCCTCTCCTCAGTGAAAGACACATGAAAGCCCACATGGAGTTTGCTAAAAAACACATGAAGGACTCCAAGATGGTGAGAAATAAGATCTCTGGTCTGATGAGACCAAGATATAATTTTTTGGCCTTCTCTAAGAGAAAAAAAAAAACCAAGCGGTATGTGTGGAGAAAACCAGGCACTGCTCATCACCTGTCCAATACAGTCCCAACAGTGAAGCATGGTGGTGGCAGCATCATGCTGTGGGGGTGTTTTTCAGCTGCAGGGACAGGACGACTGGTTGCAATCGAGGGAAAGATGAATGCGGCCAAGTACAGGGATATCCTGGAAAAAAACCTTCTCCAGAGTGCTCAGGACCTCAGACTGGGCCGAAGGTTTACCTTCCAACAAGACAATGACCCTAAGCACACAGCTAAAATAACGAAGGAGTGGCTTCACAACAACTCTGTGACTGTTCATGAATGGCCCAGCCAGAGCCCTGACTTAAACCCCAATTGAGCATCTCTGGAGAGACCTAAAAATGGCGGTCCACCAACGTTTACCATCCAACCTGACAGAACTGGAGAGGATCTGCAAGGAGGAATGGCAGAGGATCCCCAAATCCAGGTGTGAAAAACTTGTTGCATCTTTCCCAAAAAGACTCATGGCTGTATTAGATCAAAAGGGTGCTTCTACTAAATACTGAGCAAAGGGTCTGAATACTTAGGACCATGTGATATTTCAGTTTTTCTTTTTTAATAAATCTGCAAAAATGTCAACAGTTCTGTGTTTTTCTGTCAATATGGGGTGCTGTGAGTACATTAATGAGGAAAAAAAATTAACTTAAATGATTTTAGCAAATGGCTGCAATATAACAAAGAGTGCAATATAACAAAGAGGGTCTGAATACTTTCCGTACCCACTGTATATATCTTACGCAATTTTGCTTCTCAGGTAAAATTATTTTATTAAGGATATTTTTACTGGAAAACAAGATTTTTGCATGTGAATGATACCTTAAATAGTACAAATTATTAAAGGATATCGCCAATATTTTCCAAAGCATTAGACAGACAGATTTTACTCAGCAGATGCTAAAACAGGGACAGATGCAAAATCCCGGGATGAGCCCATCCCATCTAGAGATCATCACAGAGACTTGATGTTCTATCTCAATGCCTAGCAACACCCTAACAACCATTCACAAAACCTAAACAACTGCATCGAAATACCGTAGGGATCACCCAGAATGCACTAGCAATGCCATTGAGTTGTAAGGCCAACTTCAACATCATTGCAAGCATACTAACATTTTCCAGTGCAACAATCTATCACCATTTATCTCGGTTACATCTCACAGTCCTTAATCTAAATATTTGCAATATTAGGCCACAGCAAAAACCAACAAACATTTACCCACAGCACTATCACAGCAGTTACCCACAGATTTGGATGCTCTAGGAAACAGCTGATGTTCTCATCTGCGGCATAATACCGCAATGATGGCTGTAGTGATTTATACGGGGCTATAATAACCTCCTTCTCAGAGGAGCATACACTGAGATCTCTCTGATATATGGGACTCCGGTGCTGAGGAGACACGTAAGAAGGTGGCATCAAGCCGATGCATGCAATTAGGGTCAACCGCCACTTCCCATTTCAAAATCAAACCCATTTAACCCCTTAAATAACAGCATCTATCAACTGCGACAGTTACATACGATGACTCAACAATCTGCACTGTGCTCTTTCCCATCCTTTATCATCTTAGAGTGCTTAGTTACTGATTGACTATGACATGTGGTTCATATGCTTTCATGGTCTATGTATATTGATGCTGTGCACTGTTACGGTTGGAAAAAAAAAAGGACAGAAGTCAAAAGAGGAAGGAAGTAGAGAGAGCAATATATGAGCTAGCCGAGCCCAGGGCGGGGTGAGTGGCCCACAAGCTGGGTGACAAGAAGCATAATGTCTCTGGATCCCTTTCTGAAGATCGTTAATGCTCAGCACCTGTCAGGCCCTCCTGGCAAGGTTAGGAGAAGGCGGGTGCTATAAAATCTATCCCGCCGCACTTTTACAAGTAACGTTTAGGAAGCGGCCGAGTCAATAACCTGGGGATTTAGGAAAAGAAGTTGAGAAGCCAGCATTTTAAAAGGTCAATGGAGTAGTATTTAATGATTTCCTTATTAGTGTTATTTTTGCAGGCTTCTCATTTGGTATGCTGGTTATGTTATGTACAATATAACGTATGACTCTGACAGGCAATGTCAAGCATAATGATAAGCTACGCTAGCTGCTCTATATAAGCTGAAGTACTATTCAACTTGGAAATAAGTCATAAGTTGAAGATTTTAATAGTAGAGAGCTTAAGATAACAGCTTTGTAATGTTTTTGTGTATTTATTAGAAGATTTCTGTGCTAAAAACGTCTTGCTTGTTTACTTGTTTATAAGGATTCTATGAAAATTGACAGCAAAAAAAAAGATACATGAAATGAAAAAGTCTTACCTAGTACGGTAGGATTCAGTTGTTATTGTTAACTACAACTATTAAAATAATTATTAAAAAAGCTTTTTTTTGTATTTATTTATTTATTTTGCTAATTGAAATAAAGCAGAAACAAAATGTAATAATTAGATGAAACCTTTAACTTGGAACCTTTACCAAAAAAAATGGAATAAATACATTTAAGTTCAAATACTAAAGTTACTAAAACTACAAAGAAATAAAAATAATTGCAATCTAAAGAAATTTTTTTTAGAAAAAAGCAAAATGGACATAAAAACTAATTAAAGCTAATTCACAAAATGAATAAATATGTATAGATTACCTTGTAGATTCTTTTATGAAAGAAGAATCACAATTAAGGTCTCTTTAATATCTTGATTCTTTCTACAGTGAGAGTAAATGGAGCTTACTGTACGTTCAGATTTTTCTCCTACAAAAAAAGACCTCAGTAACCTGACATATATCTCCTTTAGATTTTCAAAAGAGATGTCAACAATGTCTAACATGCTCAGATTTTGCCAAGATACCAAAGTCTGCAATCGAAAATCATAGTCAAATGTTTTTCATGCAATTATTCCAAAAACAAATTATATTAACTATGTTGCATGAACTTTACAGCTCTGTGCTTAACAACAGTCTCATCTGTGGCTATTTTTATAGAGCAGAAACATTGGCAACACCTAAATGATACCCAACTGAGAACTTCAAGTCTGAGCCATGAAGAAGCAATAAAAAAAAAAAATCCTCAGCTTGAAACTACACAAAACAGATTCATACATAAAGAGTCAATAACTCAAGTTTCTCCTGAAAGCTCGTGCTGTTCATAATTATGTAACCTCCCAGCTGATTCCAATCCACATCAATGATTTAACTAATTCATTTGATCTGTTAATATTTATGCATTAATAGATAATGATTAGTCAGAACTGAATTCATGAACATTTCGACAGCTACTCTTTGAAAATTCAGACAGTATAAGGAGAGGTTTCAGAGGAACACGCTGCATAAGAATTTTGTAATTAACATGCTTTTCAAAGAACCTTCTTAGCCGTCACCACCGCCTTGGTGCTCTGACGAATTTCTGTCTTTTTGTTCACCATTATTGCATTCCTTTACCTTGCTGTGGATATGACGTCCTTAAAAATGACTGCAGATGTGAGCCGCACCTAATAAAGCATTTATCTTCATGATTTTTGTGATGTATGGACACTGAGAAGGCTCATACTGTCATATTGGATCTGCATCTTGGGCTGTTTGGATTGTCATTCTGTTTCTCTAGATGCAGACCATGTATGCTGGATAATATATGCTCTCTGTCTTTTGAGGAAAGATGGCTTTTGCTCAAAAAGTTCAGCATTCAAGATGTACATCAGAGGTGTTCATATTTCTTAGTTTGACCCTTGATCCACATTCAGTACTGCCTGCCAAAAACATTTCTTTTCTTCTGACAGCGAAGACGGGTATTACAAATCTGCACCATTTTGTGAAAAGAGAAGCTTGGAGAACTAATGGGATCTTTTGAATTATTTTAAAATACTTTGGGGTTGCACAAATATAGCAATGCACTAAGGGAAATAATTGGGTTGCTTTAGAGCGCAGGTCTACAGAAATTAAGCATTTGTGTGGGCCCCTTCCTTCCACGCTCATTAACGAGCTGACCTGACCCTCCAAAGTCAGGGGGATGGAAAAAACCCACCAAATCATTAAATATCAAGATGGCTGGCATTAGCAAAATTGTCTATGTTTGTGATTCCAGTTTTTTTTTTTTTTTTCAGCTGAGTTTGCAGATATAAAGTCCTTCAGGCTACCAGGATACAGCGTATGTGTAAAAGTATGTGGAGGTTTCAGTCACACTTAAAAATGAATGAATGGCATATGGCATTTAAGAAAATATCAGACACAGTGGCATTTAAAGAAACACAGCACAAGCACATTTGCACAGGTTGAGGTTTTAAATGATAAAATACAGTATAAGATTATCATGATTTATGAATAAAAATAAAATTGATAAAAAAAAACATGTTTGTGTGTAACTAAAATTTAAAAAAATTTGAAAACTGAAATAAAATATTTTTAAAAACTGCATTTCCACAAGTTGCAAAATCAAAGTTTCTTAATTTAATTTAGTTTAACTTGTGCTAAAATCACTCAAATAAAAAAAATTTAAATTAAAGCTATACACAAAATATATATTAAAAAAAACTACAAAAAAAAGTATTTAGTATATCGTCCTTGCATGAGGAATAACTAAAATCACCTTATTTGATCAAATAATGTACAAAGGTTATAAAAAGATGTTAAAATATAAAAAATTTATGAAAATTAGAAAGTTTCGAGAAAAGCTTGTGAAGCACTCATTTGCACATGTCACTTGGTTTAATATTCTACTTTCTAATGCAATAAAAACGTTTTTTTTTTTAAAGTGTGGAACAAGGGTTCAAATAAATTTGCACAAATAGAAATTTAAGATAAAAGTAGCACTGAAGTCGAGCTTTGTTTGGTGACAGGCAACTGCAGCAACGTCTGAATTGTTCTTTAAATCACTGCTCGGTTTGAGTGATTACGCCTGATTAAATGTGACAAATATACACTACAAGTATTTCCTTTTTGAGTGACACTCCTTCATACCAACGTTCACGCTCGAGTCTAGATGGGTGAGAGTTCCAGGCAGCGGTGAGACGCAGTAGAGAGAGTGTGGCAGCACGTATGTGCACAAACTTGTATTTGGGGGGGGGTCTGACAGTGAGGAAGAGTGTAGTCATTTATAGTTTAGCGGCGACATTCGCCTCCTCCGCTGCCGAGCACAGCCGAACAGCACTGAGCCTGCTGTAGCCTTGAGGGAGAGCACAGACAAGGACAGAACTGCTGCTGTCGTTGATGCATTAGTGGGGGAGATACATCTTGTTGCGCAGCATGGTAAATGATAAAATGATATCTCATCAGAGACACAACCCGCGTGTGACTATGTGTGTGTGTGTGTGTGTGCGAGAAAGAGGAACGGAAAGTCAGTTTGTTGATGAGAAGCCAGTCTCATTATACTTTCGTCATGTTTCACAGAATCATTTTGGGGGCCTGAAAATGCAAACTTTTGAAAATAGGCTTCAAAGTGCAAGTTTTTGAAAGAAAAAAAAAAACATTATGAAATGTGAATTTGTAAAAACGGTGATGTAATGCACATGCGTATTACATGTTCAGTCTGTAAGAATATATATGTGCGCAGGCACATATAGCGTTTCTTTACAAAGTGACATTGCCAACTACTGGCAGGCATGCATAATGCAGCATTTTAGTTGTTTTGGGGGATCTGTGTTAAATGTGGTTCATTTTGACAACATTATTCCAAAAGAAATGTCTTTGAAATAATTTCAAACCTTCTTTTTTCCCCAAACAACCTGTCAGGCACCCCACATTGTTAATTGCTTATTATTCTGCTTCACTCTGAAATACATCACAGAAAATGTAGAATTCATAGCCTAGTAACTTCTAAAATAAAACTAATATTTTACAGGGTTGCAAACACAATTTCATGTTAACTTTAAAGGCCTATATAGATTCAAAGGAACAGCACAGATTGTAAGGTCTCAGCTTGAAAGAATGGCATTCAAGTTTTTGACAGCATAAGATTATGATGGCCATCAACCAAACACTCAAGAGCAGCAAGAAACTTTAGAGAACGTTGATATGAAAAGTGTGAAGAGGCTTGAGAAGTGAATGCAATTTTCCAACTACTTGGCTTGGTAGACAAGAACCTACTTCAGCTGTGTATACCTGATAGAAGTAGCTCATTCAAAAGCCTTGATTCAGTTTGAAGAGGTTTGCAGGTCAAAGGTTTAAATGCTTTGTTTTTTTTTCC
Organism: Sinocyclocheilus anophthalmus; assembly: GCA_018155175.1. Classification (NCBI taxonomy): domain Eukaryota; kingdom Metazoa; phylum Chordata; class Actinopteri; order Cypriniformes; family Cyprinidae; genus Sinocyclocheilus; species Sinocyclocheilus anophthalmus. The sequence continues at coordinate 462,327 of JADLZN010001429.1, forward strand.
TACTTGCCAAGAGATCAGCTGATTCCAAATTCTGAGCTGAAAATAAGCCCAAACTTGGGGTTATGTTTCAAAATTTGGTAAAAATTATAAACATTATGGGTGCAAATTGATGAACTGAATGCAATGATTTAAGAAAGAATGGTTTTAGTAATGATTTTTGGTTTCTGCTTAGACCAAACCCGAATTTCATTCACTCAGGTTTCTCCGGTTTCTTTTTAAAATTAACAGTTCGACTTCAAGCCACAGTATATTTGCACCATCACCATGAGCAACCATCCGAATCACAAAAATCACAAATGGGACACACTTTGTGGTTTTGCAGATCTCATAGATAAAGGAACAAAGGCCACAAGACCACACATTCACATCAAGTGCACAGTTTTGTACAGAAGCACTCATACTTTGAAGATGCAGTTTCCAGCTCAGAAAACAGATTTCCCACCAGCCAATGAACCAAACTCTGACATCAAAAACCACTTATGTCTACACTATGGTGAAAACACCCCTAGACTTAATAATGACTTCATGTTGAACCATTTGCACAAAAGTTGCAACTAAACTCTGATTTGAATTTGGTTTAATATGTAATGCATAAAACAGTATGTTATACCTGAATGAACTTAAATGCATGTGAAATTAAGGTCTATAGAATCCCCTCTGCAAGATGTGAAGTTAGGGCACAGGCAGAGACCCAGCCACTGGCACTGAGGAACAACGGCAGTCTGCTGCCAACAAAATCCAAATAAAGCTTTTAATACATTCACTATTGATTCTGTGCTGAAATAAACTCAGTGTATTGGCAGGGCCAGAATTCTACTTTGAAAGGACTCCATAATGCAGCTAGTCAACGGTAAGCTGTCTGCAATCAATCCCAAATAACAGTTAATTACAGCTCACATCCATTTTAAGGAAAGAGTGGTGGAAATAAGAGAAAGACTCAAGGCAAATATAAAGCTGAAAAGAGGCTGAAAAGGGAAAAAGATGGAGAAAAACAGTTTGAAAAGTTGATGAAAACTGCCTTACAAGGCTATCCCTCCATTAACCCCGGAGTACTAAACATGCGAGTGCTTTATGAAGCAACCCAATGGTCTGAGTTTAGCTAGTTAGCTTTATCAGTTAGACCCTGCTAGTAAATTATATAACCCAGGGGTGCCCAAACTCGGTCCTGGAGGGCAGAGTTTAGCTCCAACTTGCCTCAAAACACCTGCCTGGATGTTTCTAGTATGCCTAGTAAGAGCTTTATTAGCTGGTTTAGGTGTGTTTGATTTGGGTTGGAGCTAAACTCTTCAGGACAACGGCCCTCCAGGACCGAGTTTGGGCACCCCGATATAACCACTCATTCTGTGGGTATTTTTTTGGGGGGGGTTCAAAAACAATTTTCTCACTTTGACAAGACATTTGAAATGGCCTCAGTGCTAAAACCAATTAAGCAGTTTAAATACAATATGTCAGTGCTGAGTATTGCTTGTACCTTTTAAACATGACATCATATGGTCCAAATCCTATATATAAAATATATATGCTTCATAATCAATTTGTATTGGGGACTATTTAGAACATTCTCTTAAAACACTTAAAAACAAAAACAACATTTCTGTTCATATTAACTGACAAGGATATGCTATACTCAACAAATCAAGCTCAAAAAAACAGCAAATAATGAATGTTAAATGAGAGTACAGCTTACCACCTGTTCAAAATGGCTACTCTGAAGACTCATCATATCATTTAAAGGGGCAGGTCACTGTTATGGTTTGATGAGGTTGTACAATTACTTCTTGAATTCATATAATTAAGCCAGTACACTTGCAAATATACTATATACCTCCTGACTAGCAACTCTACATGCTATAAAAAAAAAATTGGGCCACTTTACATATGTGAGAAAACTGCAGCCAACTGGGCTCAAGGAAATGTACCGAGATAAAATATTTGTGAAGTCTTTAGGTAACAAAAGAGGTATTACTTAGAAATGGCTGAGCATCAGCTTAATAGTGTGTCAGATGTTTGCATGTTATCATCTGCCCATGATATATACACTTTTGGCTCGAGGGCGCAGAGCAAACTGCCCGTTTCATAGCACAAGCATTTCAGACTCCTCCGCTGATGGCAGCCTAATAGCGTTTATGTTACCAGAAAGTGCAAAGCTCTTCTTTTTCCAGTTACATATCATTAATTTAAACAGTTTATACAGCTGCATATTTACTGAGGCAAGAAGGGGTAAGTGCCCCACTTAAGGTTCTGCCAGATCCTGCTGTGTGGACGTTGAGTGAGTGTGAATGTGACCTGAATTGCTCTCGTACGACTTACCACCTGCAACGACAGCCAAACCTTAGACAAGCAGGACAGAGATGTGGTCATTTGTAGTTTTTTTATTTATGTCTTTTGAAGAAAATGTCATCTACAATTAGTCAGTACAGTGTCATGTCACATTCACTCATTTTAGTCTATTTTAGACATTTCTGTCAACAAAAATGTTCTTTCAAAGTTCTGTTAAACTGTAATGGATATGAACCAAATTTTAAAATATCAAACATTTATTAATTGGCATTCACAATGCTACACATTCTGACTAGCATATACTGTAACTTACTTCATAATTACCTGTAAATTCATTTCAGTGTTTTTGCAAATGTAAGTGGCAATATCACTGTGGCACTGTTGGTTTCCCAACATGCTTTGCGCCTGGGGTCAAATCAGAGTTAGTCTGATCTGATAACTCGATTAAGACTATACAAGTTTGTGAAATGGGTTTTGGGGGTTATTAATGGTTACAGGTTTATATTTCACTTTAATGTCACATGTTGTGTTTAGGTGTTACCATTGTTGTGATGTATAGTCCCAAATGTGTATTAATTATGAATATACTGTTTACTGTAGTATATTCATGATATTGTGTTTAAGAAAAACATAAATGCAGCCTTCTAAAAAAAAAAAAAGTGTTTTTTGGATATGATGTACTGTTATACTGTAAATATGGATGTAGCTGATTAAATTTAAAATCTTGATGTGTTTGAGCTGCTTAACATGCTGAATGAATCCTTTCTTTGTTTAATTAAGGCAAGGTGAAAACGCTGCAAAATTGTAAAAATTAAGCATTTTTAAAATATGCACAGACAAAAGAACACCCCGAAATTTTCAGTACTTTAGTGGAAAAAATGAACACTTGTCTGTCACCGACGTGCTTCAGGTGGCCTCGCTTCCAACTAGCGAACGAAGTAAGACTAATGTATCGAACCCTGTTTCCCTTCTTTCTTTATTTGCACATCTCTTTTTCTCTTTCCTGCGATGGCACACTAATAGATTTAGCAAAGATTGCACGGTCATTTATTACCACATGTAATTGAACGTGATGATTATCGTTGTTGTGTAATGTGATTTTAATGTGGCGTGATGGTTATGTATAAGCCCTAATGACTTGCCTCCGAGGGTTACAGCTCACACGAAAAAAAAAAAGAGTGAAAAAAGCAAAAAGAATTTGATTTAGATTTCCCCCCCATTTTCACTTGTCATATAAATAAAGGGGTTTAATTAAAGCTTTCCTTCGGCAGCTTGCTTGCGCAAATAATCGTCCGTTTTATGAGTTTCCTTTTGGAGATGAGGGAAGTGATTGATAGAAGTGTCGTCTTTTCGTATGTTTGCGACTGTCTGCTGGTACAGCACACAGAGAGCGCCGTGGTTATTTGTAAAATATGAGTTATAGCCGAGCAGGTCTGCGCTGCGCCTCTGGTTCAGACGCTTGAATTGCTGTATTTAAATCAGAATGAATCTATATCTTCTGATGCTCAGAGGCAATGCGGTACAAGGCCAGAATATTCGTTTTCTCCTCATCACCTTTTGAAAGCACACACTCCTGCATATATTGCTCGACAAGTGCCTGGCTTAACATAAACTTGTCCATTAAGGCCACATTTCATGAGCAAACTCCTTCAAAATGGAGCCAAATTGGCTTCGGTGGGACTATAACCTGTTATTATTGTTCAGTGTTATCGACCTTTTTATTTTAGTATGCAGCAGGCCGCAAAGAAAGAGGCCAGTCTTTCTAAATGGCCCCGTGAATGGCAGTCCGCTGTAGAAGCCCATTATATGGCGGTTGAAGACGGCAGCATACACACAACTCATTATAACAAAGAGACTAGACAAACAAGCACTCCTAACATAAAAAATTAATGCAAACTTTGCCAGGAAGTCTTGCATAGCCAATGCATATACATTTTCTTTGTCTTTTCTTCATCTCTCTTTTCCTCTCTCTCTCGCTCTCTCTCAACACACACACACACACACAACACAAAGAGAGAGAGAGGAGAGAGAGAGAGAGAGAGCAAGAGAGTAAGTAAAGAGAAAGCCAGAGCTTTGCTTGACATTATTAGTTTTGCATTTGGGCCCAGTGCCGAGAGTAACGCTATGGATTTTCGTCTTACTTTCCTATAATTGGATGAGTTAAATTTCTCCATTCATTACACAAGTGCATGACCTTGTGACCTCTGCTGCTCTCACGTTTTATTAGCACTCTCATCCCCTGTTAATATGGACCCCTGTCCCCAAAGGCCCTGCTCTACAAAAGTCATTCACATTTCTCTCATTACCTCCAGTTTTTTCCCCTCTTGTCCCATTTTCTCTATGTAAAACTATAATTACAGATCTATTTTTTTTTACACGTCATTAAACCATCATGCAGAGTGAACATAAAAGTTGAAATGCTTTTAAAAATACTGAAAATTTTAATTTAAAATTAAATACGTTGTTATGGTTTTAAACAAATATAAATCTAAAATATAAATAACAATACCATTTTAATAATATGTTTAATATGATTCGTTATACTTTTTTATTTATAAGTTGAAATACTTTTGAAAATGAAGAAAATTACAATAAAACTAAATATTATGTTGTTATATTATAAAATAAAAACATTAAAAAATATAATATGATCATAATTAGTTGGTGGCACCACTTTTGTAATAAATCTATTTCTATTATTGCTATACTATACTAATTAAAGTAAGTGCATATACAGTATATTACCATGACTCAGAAAATGATTTACCTGCCACACACACACAAACTACTCTAATCAAGCACGCACGCAAGCACACACACACACACAGAGAGAGGGGGATATCCTGAAAGACATGTTGTACAAAGACTTCCCCACACAAGGAGTGCATGCATATTTTATGAAAAGTCAACAGATTGCCGTGTTCCGAGCCTGATGTCTCTTATTGCTTCTCCGTCCCCAGCTGTGTCCCAGCAGCCCGTGTTAGATCATTGTGTTCACGGACGAGTCCTACACTAAGCCGCACAGAGGGAGCAGTTAGAGCACTTGCAGAGACGAATTAATCGAGCTTGCTTATTCTAAGACCGGCCACAATGGGCAGATTCCATAGAGGATTCACTATAATCCTGGAGAGGGATCAGCGCTATCAAGGCTCGCAGGAAGTTTACTGTACGTAGGAGATTCTGACAAATTGGAACAAAAGAGTAAATATGAATTTCTGTCACGTAAAATGTAAAATCAGGAAGTAGTAGGCTACTCAAGTCAGTGTGATCACATCTGCAAAACTTGCTGCCACAATGCCTGGGAGTTCTGAGTGTTTTTCAGCATGTTGCTAGGTGGTTACATACTAAGTCTAAGTCTCTGTGATGCTCTGGTCTTCAGATATGACTCGGCTCCTCCTTGTATGTAATGTACATTTTATTGTATGCAGAGCAATAAAACATCATGGGCCCTATTTTAACGATCTAAGCGCAAGGTCTAAAGCGCACGGCGCAGGTGCACTTAGGGTGTGTCCAAATCCACTTTTGCTATTTTAACAACGGTAAAACGGTTGGCGCGCCCGGGCGCATGGTCTAAACGGGTTGTCCCTATTCTCTTAATGAGTAATGGGTGTTTTTTGGGCGTAACGTGCAATAAACCAATCAGAGTCTCATCTCCCATCCCCTTTAAAAGCCAGTTGCGCTCGCACCATGGCGGGTTAGCTATTTACACGGCAGAATGTAGTGATGGGAGAAACGAAGCTTTTCGAAGCACTGAATCAATTGATCCAATTGCTTCGAAAAATTATTCGATGTTTCGAAGCACTTGAAACAGCACATGCTGGCGACACCTGCTGGTGAAAACGTTGTAAAAGCATCAAGAACTCAGACCAAACTTACAAAACAAATGGAAATGTTTTTTTAGAAATACCATTTTTTATAATAAATAATAAACACTTAAATACTATTAAATATTAGTGCTTGTGTTATGTGTTTTAAGTACTAATCAAACCTAAACACACACATGAACTAAATGATTTAATTAATTAAGTGTTTTCATAGAGCTATCTATAAAAACAGCAGGGCCAAGAGTGTGTTATCAGTCAGGAGAAGGAGGTGGGATGTGGATTTAATTATATCGTAAGCTCATTTGGTTATTTTTAAGGTATGTGATTTGTAGGTTGAAAGTACTGAATGTTTTTACAACAACATGTTAAAGATATAGCCATATGTGTGTAAAGGAAGTCATGCCATGGTTAAACCAAAACATACTGGCCCTGAATCTCCTCACACGACACTACCGTAAACTTGTGTCACATGATTAACTGGGCAACCAGAAGTGGTTCATGGGTTCACTTTGAGATCAACACCCCCTTAGTGGTGAACCATCGGAGTTTCGAAACGTTTCGAAACAGTGTGATGTAACGAAGCTTCGTTTGCTCAAATCCCGTGACCTGGCCGGTTTGATGCGTGCTCCGAAACACTGATTCGAAACAAAAGATTCTCAAATGTTTCGAAGCTTCGTGAAGCAGTGTTTCGAATGCGCCCATCACTAGCGGAATGTAATTTTTCATTTTTAAAAAAAATTTGTGTGCTGCTGCCTGTGTGTGTAATAAGCAAAGTGTAAGCGCGTTGTGCACCCGCCTATAGGCGCATATTACTAACGCATTCTTTAAATAACAAAGAAAAAATATTGCACCAGACTTTAGACCAGGTTTGAGTTGATCTATGGCGCAGTCTATTTTCAGTTCATCAAAATAGCAACGCGCCAACAATGCGCCTGAACACACCTCTTTTTTTAGACCAGCACGCCCATGGGCGCACAAATGGGCGCAAATACATTTGCTATTTAAACAACACGGCGCAGGATGGTAAAATGAGAACTGCGTCTGGCTGAAACTAGCAAAAATACTTGCGCCGCATGTATGATAGGACCCTAGTTTTTGTTTGGTCATGGCGCAATCTATTTCAGTTGCATCAAAAATTAGGCAATGCGCCCAGCAATGCGTCCGCACTGAACACCTCGTTGATAGACCAGCACGCCCATGAAGGCAGAGAAAGAACGAAAGAATGGGTGCAAATGCATTTGCTATTTAAACAACGTGGCACAGGACGTGGAAATGATAAATGCTTCGGGCTGAAACTAGCAAAAAACACTTACATCACGCCTGGCGCCGCATTGCGCTAGGTGTATGATAGGGCCCTATAAAACTAATAGCAGCACCTTCTCAACACTATCTGTAGCACAAGCAGACATGTTATTCGCTGAAGTTTGGTATGATTTCTCATGTTTTAGAAAAGCATCTCATGCTCACCGAGGCAGCATTTATTTGATAAATTAATTAATTACTAACTAGCAGTAATATGTTGAAATAGTATTACAATTTAAAATGACCTTTTCTATTTTAATATATATATTTTTAATATATCATGTGACGGCAAAGCTGAATTTTCAACATCATTACTACAGTCTTCAGTGTCACACAATCATCGAAATCTGAACAAAGAAATTTTATTATTGTCAATGTTGAAAATAGTTGTGCTGTAATATTTTTGTGGAAAACGTGATACATTTTTTAGGATTCTTTGAAAGTTCAAAAGTACAGCATTTATTAGAAATTGTAGCAATGTGAATGTCTCTACTTTCACTTTTGATCAATTTAATGCGAAGTTGCTGAATTATTAATAAAAACATATTTTAAAAGGTTAATGTATAAAGCTCAACAGCTTAATAAACAAGAAGCTAATATTGAGTAACTTGCCCTTTTAAAACAGCAGTGTTTAGTTTCTGAATGAATCAGCCGTTTGAATTAATCAGTTGAATGAATGAATCAATGATTCAATCATAAAGTCAGCCACTTATAGCCGTAACGATGAAACCTATCGAAAGAGTTCCTAATCACTAATGCACAGACTGATGGTCTTTTACAGTATACCAAGTGATTAAACTACAGGACGCATCTGTTAATTTAAGATTTGCTTCATGATGTGATAAAACCTTTATTGAGGCTTGAGAACTAAATTACAGGTACATTATTGAGGCTTTAGAACTCATTTACAGATTACATCTGTCTATAACCTCAAACAAACAATGCAAATGTTGATGTAGGTTGTTTATTAATAACCAAGTCACAGACTGCAGGATTAGCATCGAATTCTTGCAAAATGATCTTTAAAAAAGTGCAATACATCCTATTTTGCAGCTGAATGGTTACTGTTTTGCAACAGTGGTATTTTAAAACAGCCAAACGCAACAGACAGCCTAATAGCGTTCATTTAGAAAGACTGATGAATGCCAGCAAGGATGGAGATTTTGAGACTCTTGTTCTAAATTAACCATGAACAGTTTTGAAATGAGGATAAATATAGGAAATAAGCATCCCAAAAATAACATCAAGACATATTTCACAACCAGTCATCTCAAGCTAATTCCTCTATAATTATACAGGAAACAATGCATGCTGTGTCACGTTACCATCGTCACCAGATATGCGTGTTGAAATGACCTTAATGATGATCTGATTACCCTTCTCAAAAGTCAAATGCCATTTTGCAACAAGAAGATCTTGATCTTGTTGAAGAAACCTATAGTAAACCTTTAACCCTCATGATTTGCACGAGATCTGAAAGGCCTCATTATGGAAGCCCATTTCAACTTTATGCAACCGTTTTTTTTATAACAATTCTGAGTAAAAAATCTCACAATGCGAGATATAAACTTGCAATTGCAAAAAAATTAGGTTCTATTTGACTGTCTTTTATTCTATTCTATTCTATTCCAGAACTATGAAATATACATTAAGAATTGTCTGAACAGGAAAAAAGTCTGACTTGTTAGATGTAAATTTGGAATTGGTAGAGAAATGTCAGAAATCTGTATTTATATCTCACAATTCTGTTTTTTTTTCTGCCACAGAATACAAAAATGAGTGAGATATAAACTTGAGAGTTAAACTCACAATTCTGCAAAGAATCGTGAGAAACAATTCAGAATTGTGAAAAACAAAGTCAGAATTGTTAGATATAAACTCAGAACTGCAAGAAAAACATTGCAGTTTATTATTTTTTATTCCATTGGGTAAACAGGCTTCCTTACCCCAAGGCCCTTTTTAATATGTCAAAAAACTTTGCAAGTATTGATAACCATAGGAAAACCTATCAAAATATTTGACAAAAGAGGTCAATTTTAAAATTACTACTATTATTTGTACACACAGATCAAACATGAAGACAAGTAAATGGCGGTTGAAAACGCAAATATCCTCTGCTTGTGTGATTTATATTTAGCATGAAATTAATCTTTCCAACCAATGTGTAATCAACAAGAACAAATCTCTTTGCCAGTTATTACTCATTCCTTCCTGTCAGAGAATGACAAGAAAACAAACAACCACCAGCAGCACTGAATATCTCTGCAGATCTAATGATCCCCATCTAAATTTCAGTCAAAAACAGCTGTCCTACACTTCGCCATCCAGCCACAAACAAAGCCACTTCTGTCACGATGATATCAGCAGAGTGGGCTTGGAGTAAATTGATCATTATCTTGGCACACCCAGAGAGCCTGTCTTTTGCTCAAGTGTACCATTTTACCCATTTCTAGTGCTATTTTCCACTCCCTCTCCAATGGAATCTTCCTTTCTGTCGCCATATTTACATACGGGTTCCAAAAGGGCTACTTGACAGGATAATACTACCTCTAGAGTTGTGTCAGCTTCTGTCAGGATGTGGGGAGCGGATTACTGTGATTTCCTTAAGCAGGATGCACTTTGCTTTACTGCAGACGGCACAGCTGATTTTTGTCATGCTGATGGAAAACAAAAGCTCGAAGCCATGAGGAGTGGTCCTCTGCGCTTCCCAAAATAGGAGGGCTGAATTTCCTTCGACTCAACCCGTTCACCTGGTATCGGCAACCCGCGCCCCTTTTCTCTAATCCACCCCCACCCCCACGGCTCATGATGTCAGCCCAAATGCATCATTACAGTCAATAAATCAAGACGCCTCCACCACACAAACTACAGGATGCCATGTGAGAAAGAAGCGCCAGCTGTTTCTCTGCCCTTTGTTGTTGTATATCCAGTCGGCAGAGGCAGGCTATACTCGTTACAGCACTGTTTTTCTTCGATTTCTCATTCTTTGCTTTCTCTTCATCTGGATTGGGTACAGGGCGCATTCCACAAAGTAGCAATGAAGTTACAAATCCCTTAGGAGTTAGTCTATGCCTACAACAACTGCATACATCTATACACTGTAAAAGTGTGGTTAATTGCCACTGTTGTGACAATTAACCATTTAAATTAAGTAAATCAACAAGAGAATCTCTGCAAAGTGTTCCCCTTATTAAACAATTACTACACTATCACACTCATAGCCGTGTGATATCGCAATACATCAGCATGACTGTGATTGCATCATGAACCATATGAAAAATATATGTACAGTATGAAGTGTTATTAAATTATGAATGTTTTAAAGATTAACTTTAAGTTAGAATTATATGATGACAAAGTGTAAACATTTTTACTGAATAATATTCAATATTCAATAAAATGTGTATAGCCTATTCATGATATTGGCTAATACCAATAAATAAATTAGGAAACCATAATATTATGACATGACACTGATATAAGTAACTAAATGTGAACAAAATGTCAGTAAAATTAGCAAACTGTCAAACAATGGAAACATATTAATTATTCCTGCCCCAGTGCATGCTGGGTGATTGATACTGAACTACAAAACCATTTTTCAGTGCAGGCATATTTGAACTGAAAAAATGCTTGTTAGTTTGACTTAAAATAGTTTATTTTAAAATAAAAAAAATGCTCTTGAAAGTTGTTAGAACTTCAGATTTTTATTAAGTAAAGCAGACAAATGAATTTTTCCAGCATAATTTACTTTATCTAAGTATTGTTTTGTACACACCACGTGCATGAAAAGATTGCTTTCATTGTTGATGCTTACAAATGCACACAAACCCTCAACCCTTGATGAAAACTATGGCTCGGTGAATTGCATACGCATTTAAAGTCCATGGCGCAAAAATCGAACATTTGAATTGCGACACAAGTCATCTCCATCTCAGGCAGGCTTCATCTCACAGTCTTTTTTTTTTTTTTGTCACTGATTGTGTTGGCAATGACAGGCTGTCAATCCATCCAATATCTAAATATATATTAAATAAATAAATAAATATATATCTGAAGGGAGGACAGGAGCAGCAGACCGGCTGAATTACCAGGCCTAGTCACTTGCTGACTGACAGCAGGGGGCTTTCCATTTGGCCTTGGATCACGCTCTCTCTCATGCACTTAGCAACTTAGCAATGCAGCAGTTTCTTATAAAGGCCAAGTGACAATATATTGATCTCCTCAGGCCAGCAACTTCAAGCTAGGTTCGCAGGTTCATTCAATTACCTGTTTGTTGATGCCGCTTCTGGGGCCCGGCGTGCTCTCCTTCTCTCTCGCTCTCTCTCTGTCCTTGGCGTGAAATAGCAGTGGGCAGAACGCTGTTTTGGCACAGGGTGACAGAAGGTTTCTGACAGCTGTGAGAAAAACTTGCTAATGACCGCTTTCTGTTGCACCAGCCTGTGTTTTAATGCTAATCATCATTTGCAATGGATGTGGCCCCTGTTTAAAACAATAATTTATGGACATTTCATTTATTTAAAACTGTGTCCCACAAGGACTGTCCTAAAGTTGCACAGCATATTCTCTCACATCAGAAATTATGGCGTGGCTCTTAATGCATTTATACAAGTCATAATCCTGGTGTTCAACATTAATTAGCTAAAGCTGCCCGGCCGCATATTTTTCTTCATTATTTGTTTTTCATGATTTTTCTTTTTTCTTCTCAGCACATGTACTTTGCATGACTTTTTTTCCTCCTCCTACCAACAAATATTTACCTCATATAGTGGACAAGAAAAAAAGTAAACATAGCAGTGTGGAATTTCCCAGAAAAAAAAAGTCCAATTCAATTAAGTCCTAGTTAATACATCCAGAAAGATGTATTAAATCAATTAGTGTTCATGCATGCAATCAGTTTTAATACTGTACATGTTTTTGAGGGCAAAAAGTAAATGTGCCTTTAAAGGGTTAGTTCACCTAAAAATGAAAATTCTGTCACCATTTATTAACTTTCATGTAATTAGACTGAATGGGGATCAAGCTTGTTGAGCTCCAAAATTCAACATAAAACGTGCTTTATGTGAGAAACAAACTAAACATTAAGGTCATTATTCACATCATAATGACTTTAAATGGTCCCATTAACAAGATTTCAGCAAGATTTCATGGCAAAGGTCCATTGTCAATAGTGTAGCAGTGTATGAAGTTGAGTCGTATCTCCCTATGCTCTCAAAAATACTTAAATATCTGTATATACTGTATATGCATATTTGTTATAAACTTAAAATATTTTATATTATGTGTACATATAATCAACTTTAAATTAACAGTTTTATATTTCACCATCATTTTTCCCGTTAGATTGTGTCATTTCGCATCATTAATGGATGGTAGTTTCAGTGCCCTCCGTAACGATTCAACCTTGGCTATTTTCTTTTTCTTTTTCTTTTTTTTGCTTCAAATCAAAGTTTTTAATTTAAAACATCCATTTGGGAAAAACAAAATGACTGGAAAAAATATTTATGGAAACAACACAGTTAAAAAAGTGGGAGGGCAGTAATGACTAATTACACTTAAATTACACTTCTTTTGACTGAAAACATTTGGTAAATGCAACCGCACCTTTAGAACGTTTTACATTAAGTTTTAATATAACATAATCCATTGCTAAAGCCTAAAACTAATTCTTTTCAACTCTAAATCAGTGTTCTATTAAAGAAAGTGTGGGATGAAATGATCATATTTCCATAATTCTCACTCCCTGACCAGTTATAATGTCTTTGTGGGAGCCTGGTATGAACCAAGTCCTTGAAACCCCCATGGTTGCAAAAATAAGTCCCAGCTGGGTCCAATTAGGGGACGACCAGGAGCGCTGTTTGTGTTGGCTGTCTCTCACCAGGCCATAGGGACTCATCAGGTTTTCATTTGTCTCATTTGTGAAGGCACACAATAGTACAGTTCTATCCACAGTGGTCTAATTTGAGCATTCAGCGCCACACGCTCCCTTACCACCGGCTTCATCAACACAGCCTCTCCTAATGCGATGCGGCCCCACATTCCACAACAATGCTTCTATGCTACATTCCTCTGCAGACGCTAACTTACAGCACGATTATTCTGACACTTGTTGGCATTCTCTACTAGTCCGTATTCAGAGGTATTTTCTGTTTTGCATCCTAAGTAGCTGCAAATTGTTTTGCACTTCTACGTCATAGCTGCAAAATTCAACCCTGACATGCTAACACGATGCTAACACGCACATTTGCCGTGCAAACCGTCTGTGCCTGCAAAACGCATCTAGATTTACAAGCGGAATCCTGTGGATGGTGGTGCGTTTTTGTGTGGATCTGGGAACAGTAGGGAACATCAGTAGGGAGTCTAGAGGAGCTCTAGCACTAAAATTGAATTCCACCCCCAGCTGTTTCCAAAGTTTCTCTTATTTGAAAGGTCTTAACCAACAAGAACTGTGTAAATCTACACAATTAATTTGACATGAGCTATGAGGTGAAAAATGTGCCAGTTTTTTTTTTTACTGTCTCAGCAGTTGCTGCATGTTTAGTGCATGAATGATAAAAGTAAACACACTAGAATGAATAGATGTTACTCTTGATCTCAAAAACATTCTGATCTTACAAGGGATACTGTATTTCACCCTAAAAATAATGATTTTATTTATTATTAAATCGTTACTCACAATCATATCGTTCCAAACCTGTAGATCTTTCTTCTTTCTAAGAAATGTGCTTTTTGTCCATACAATAGAAATCAGTGGGTTCCAGAATATATTCTCTAGTGTTCTGCAGATGAAATAAACAGGTTTGGAGTAAATAATTCATTCTTTTGGGTGAACTTTCCTTCTAAGGCTGATTTTTGAATGCTTTAATTATATTTAGTCTAACTCATTCTCTACAGACTGTTTTCGATAAAGGTTTAGGGTTAGGGTTAAAAAAAAAAAGTTCCAAAAGCAATGTTCAAAGTGAATATTTCTTAAAAGAACCATTTTTATTAGTCTGAGGAAAATTTCAAAACTCTAAAGAACCTTTTTTTCACTATAAAGAATCTTCTTTGCAGTGGAAAGGTTCCATGAATGTAAACAGCTCTTCTTGGAATCTTAGATGCCAAAAAGAAGCTTTATTTTTTAGAGTATAGTAGCAGCTGGGGCTGCGTTGACTATGCACACTTGCATTTCAAATTTTAAGTCAAGCTTGAATTGTTCCAATGGTATGTACATTTAAGCTTGATTAAATGTGCTAATGCATTATTTTTTTCATAATTAATTGCATTAAATTAACACATTAAATCGACAGCCCAATTTAATACTTGATAAAGACACATGCTGTTCAGCTTCATGTGATCATCTGCACATTACAACGTTCTTTTATTGCATAGCAGAATCAATGCATAAAACTTTTATAGCTTATATCAAACTAGTGTTAAGCACACATATAAATAACTGCATACGTTTGCCCACAGGGCTTATTTGTCACGTCTATAATTGAATGCAAGCACATGCACCATGTGTCTTGAATAATGCATGGTCTGTCTGAGACATTTTCCAAATGCTGAAATATTCATGAAATTTCTATAAATTAGAAAGCACCTGTCCCCCATGTTTCAAACATATACACAGTGAACAATGTGCTTCATGGAAATTCAGTGCAAAAATAAAAATGGCCAAATTGAATCAATTAGTGGTGCATATTGGTCATAAACCGGCCATTATTAAGATCAATGTCCTGCGCTATTAGAATTGGAACTTTAAAGGCCAAGGATGGATGATAAAAGTTCATCACCTTCCAGCAATAGAAAAAAAATCATCCATTGGCTCCAAATATCAGCATTCGTTTGTGAATTAAGGCTGTCGTGATGTGCAGATTAATTAATCACAATTATTAGCATATAACACTATTTGCTGAGAATAGCAAAATAAAGATAATCCAAAGCCTGCATTTAGTGCCAGACAAGTAAGTGATTGAATGGACATTGTAAAAAGTAGCTTAAGAAGTCAATATATTGTTTGTTTTATTGCTAACTTTTAAAAATATGTTTTTTTAAATAGGAAGATGCCACTTAAAGGGATAGTTAAAGGGACTGACTTCCATAGTATAGAGAAAAGATAAAACACTATGCAAGTCAATGGAGACCAGCAACTGAAGGTGAACTATCCCTTTAAAAATCCATCATTATGGAATTTACATGAAGAATAATAAACACCTTAAAAAATTAACACTTTAAAATGACAGCCCTATATATATATATATTTCTCTGTCTCTCTCTCGTAAGCATGTGAAGTTTTCATTCAGTCCAACCAAAAGCACATCCTCTTCAAGGCTTTCAAATTGCAATATACTGAATGTTCCACACAGCAGGGATCCATCCATCTCCTCAGCTGAATAAGGTCAAACTCTACCTCACATACATGAATGCAAATAACCCGAAGGTCTTTGATTTATAGTGGCTAGATACAAACACCCTTCACTTAGAATAGACGTTGGGCAGTAATATATACATAGCCAAATGTCTATTGGTCGATGTGGAATTTTAAGGGCCCCTTTGAAGCTCGGACATTTACATTTGCATTTCAAAATACAACCACCCTATATAAAAGGAAGAAATTGAAAGAGAGAAAGGAAAGAGAAAAGAAAAATTATGTGGGAGGACCTTTTCATCTCTTTCTAAATCTCTCCCTCTCTCATATCCACCCTCGGCCCTTTTCACTCTGTCTCTCTCCATCTCTATTCCTCTCCTTCTTCGCTACTTGCAGAAAGCTCACTTGTTGTATTTGATTAGTTTTTATTCCAGCAGTCGTCTACCTATATGTCTGCAGTCCAAGAAGAGGGTAGTGGTTCTGGATCACTTCCTTATTCAAACACAGCCAAAGGGGTCAAAAAGGCAGACCTGTCATCTCCAATGTATTAAACTGCAAAAGAGAGCAACATCTACAATATATGAACTGCAGATAAAAGGAAATGAAAAACGCTGGGTGGGAACTTAACCCTTTGTCTGCTGGCGCCTCACACGGCTCCCATGAAGTCGTCAGATATCTCAAGTGGAAGGAGTGCTCATTATGTCTCTTTCTCGCAAATTAGTGCTGGGACAGTGCAAACATGACATTAATTGGTTATTTTCAATTACCCTAAATGGGTAGACGTGGTCCCATCTGGTATTGGGAGAGGTTTCTCATTGTGAAGGGAGCAGGAGATGTCGGTGACTTGTCGTGGCAGTGTTGAATAACCTGTTGTCTCCTCGATCGATCAGAACACAATGCGTGACAATGTCGCACCAATGATTTGTGAATGCTGTTGAAGGTCAGCCCTCCATCCAAACCAAAGCATCCTGCCCAACACACACACACACACACCTCTAGAAACTCTCCATCTACTCCTGTGCAACCAGTGCCACTATAGATTAGTCAAGGGTCATGCATTGCATGCAAAGTCAAGCTTTTCTCAGCTTTTAATCACAGGTTCTTTTTGCTTCTATAATATATAGTTGTAAAAATTTTAGTTTGCAAACATGAAAAAAAGATGTTGCATATCTTAAATCTGAAAATTGTGCATAAATGAAAAAAAAAACAGCCAATTAGAAAGTGTGGGCGAGGCTACATTGAGCAATTACAAACCAAGACATAGAAACCAAGCAAAGTGAAAAATATAGTTTCACTCATCATGATCAGAATAATTTAAGAATGATTCCTTTCAACCCCCTTTATCTTAGCATCTGATTAGGTTACGGTTTAATGGTAAAATTATTTACAAAAAGTTTAAATGTACAAATGTAAGCATTTCAGGCTAAATTAATTGCAAACATAATGTTCATGTCATGTCAGAATTACTGAATGAAAATTATGAAATTATTTTCCAATGTAAATGCTCATAAGGGCAAAGGTGGATCCATTTTGTAGCTTTATTGTTAATGACAGGAAATTATTTTAATAATTACATTAATATACTTACTTCCCTTCTGATATTAATTTGCACAAGTGAAAGAACATGAACCTTTCATAAAATTGAGAGTTTATGGATATTAATAGTATTTGCTAGCCAAAGGCTTTACAGTAAAGGATTAAACACAGTATTTTTTTTTGGGGGGGGTCCCTAATCAGAATATTTTAGGATACAATGCTGCCTTGCAAATGTGGGATGAAGTTTGCCCTGCAGTGTGGGGTCCTACGTGGAGCGTGAGTGAATAAATACCCTGGGTAGGGAGCCCCATGCACTGACACATGGGAGAGCATACATAAAACAAGGGCTCCAGAGGGAGATTAATAACCTGTAGATCCAGAGACAGATACCCCAGACAGCCCAATGTGACTTTAAAACACAGATGAATAGAGGATGGTTTGGGTCAAGGGCACAGAGGCACAGGTTAAAGAGTATTTTATCAATCAGCTGGTGTGGGGAATCTGTTTGGACAAGCTGTCGACTCTCAGCGGGACGAAGGGTCCACGCATACGGTGGAGGCTTCACGTGAAGAATCGAGAATGGATGGTGGTGAGAGAGAAATAGAAATGGAGGGTAGAAAAAGGAAATGTAAAATAAATGTGCTTGGGCATTCAATCCCATTTCCCTCCGTTCTTTCATTCTAATTTTAGAGGGTTCTTTTCACTTTCAGGCGCCATTCACCACAGGATTTTGTTCAATGTATAAAGCAAAATCAATGTGCTTTGCTACAAATGGCTCCCGCTTCCTGCATGCTCTTATCTGGCATCCCAATCTCATGCTATCGAGTGTGTTTTAAATCACTGATTGCGTTTAACCCTGATGAGCCTCAAGCTAGATCAATGGCCAGCCTGTTGCAAACACACACAGACGCACGTCCACACAAAAGCCAGCCACATGCGCACACACGCTCCCCGGCAATATTGGTGTGGAGATTAAAGCCATATAAAAGAGGGGAGACAAAGGTGAGGCCACCTTCTTTCAAATGGCAAGAGCATGGCTTGACAAAATGAGAGGGTGAGCTCCAAGAGAACAAAAGGAGAGGGTGCGGGATCGTGTGGCGGAAGCAAAGCTCGGGGCAGCATGGGTGAGGAGCAGGGCCTTTAATTAAAAGGATTATATGAAGGCACACGGCGCAAGGGAGAGGCTGTCCGTGTCCTGAGATGGAGTACAGTAATGAAACCAATCACTGGCAGCTGAGGGAAAGTGGCAGAGAGAGATAAAACCAGAGCTAAAGACCAGAGATGAAAAAAGGGGATGGGTTTAGATTGAAGACAGGGAAAAGAAAGCAAGTTGGAATGAATGAGACAGTGAAACAATGGATTGATATGCAGGGTTGGAAACCTGAGGTGCTGAGGTGTGGTATATGATGCGGGCGTGCCATCTATCCCATCAGCCTTCCTTTAATGTTGTTTCTGGAATAGTAGAACAAAGTTTGGACAGCAGATGCATAACATTTTATTATAAAAAGATTAGTTTTGACTCCAATTTGAGCCGTGACTATGTGACTAAATAGTGTCGTGCCAAAATGCTTCAAAGAATCAGTTAATCAATGATTCTTTATTATTCAAAAGTGTTCACAAAACTTATGACTTCATATTTGGCCGAATTTTGGAGTAGAGAGACACTGTGTTGAACTCTTCGTCAATGAACGACATACTAGATCAGGGTTCCTCAAATCTTACCCTGGAGGTCCAATGCGCTGCAGAGTTTAGCTCCAACCCTGATCAAACTCAGCTACCTGTGATTTTCCAATGATCCTGAAGACATTGATTAGCATGCTCAGGTGTGTTTGATTAGGGTTAGAGCTAAACTCTGCAGGAAAGTGGATCTCGTGGGCCAGATTTGAGGATCCCTGTACTAGATGGATGCTTAAATGGTTTAATATTTTAGCAATACAATTTTCATTACATTTCCAACTTTAGTGTTTACCTTCGAGCAACAAGGACCAATTTGGCATTTAATATAAAAATGAGTAGCAGTCATCTGTGCCTTGAGATTTCGTTTATGGTGGTAAATGACAAAAATGCTGCCTACAATAAAGAGACCTGTATGCCACTGGTCATTTTCTTCCTTTGCCTTTTTTATGATATTATTATGAAGAATAAACTTTGTGCTAGCTAGGGGGGAAAATACAGGATTGTGGGAAATGTGCAGGAGAGAAATGGGTCAAACTTTCAGATGTTCTCCATAAAGACAGTTCAGTGTGGTAGTAACAATTTGATCTAATGAGAAAATATAAGTATTTTATGAGGATGTTTTAATTCATACAATGTGATTCAAAATGTATGATTAGTAGAAAAAAAGCATGAAGGTCTACCCCTAACCTTAACTGTTAGTGGAGCGCAAGCAGAATTTATACGAATTAGCTGCCAATCTGGCAAAAAGTAAAACAGTTACGAGTTACCATGAGATTGTATTGAAGGCCTGTTCATATGAAGTACAAAGTTTTGGCATGAAAGTCAAGCACTTCAAGATTTTAAAATGGAACTTCGCATCTTATTCACACCAAGTCTAAAATATTGTATTGGGATCTGTTCGTCAGGTATGATATTGGTTAGCAAATTAAATAATACATATCTAGAATGTACTATATATATATTAGGGCTGTCATCATTAACGCATGCGATTAATTTTACAATCCTTAACGCGTTAAAAAATTGAACGCAATTAAGGCAAAATTACTAAAGCACAATTTCTATTCTAACCCTTTAACCCAATTTTGCTTCTCTGCTTGCGATTAGATCATTTTAAGCCGCTAAACTCTGGGAAAGCTTTCAGTCCAATGATCCAGTAAGCGAATGCATTCAAACAATCCGTCCAAAACAGCGCTAATATAAAGGAAACCAGGCTGATTACATCAGAGATTGCAGAAAGAACAGAGACTTACGTTGCGTTTTTTAGTGAATTATTCATTCCAGTGTGTTTTAAAACACGAGCTCTGTCATATTCTATGATTGTCTCTGAAGAGCGCGAGCCCTCACACGTCGCGCGCTTGTGTGAAGTACAGACTGAACGGATTGTCAACACATCCCACCGCTGTATGGCCAGATGAGACGCGACTGGATTATCAGTCTCGCTAGTAAAGTCTTGATAGATGAAGACTACAATCAAGGTAAAGACGATTGCGGTGGCGTACAGAAATCGTACAGTAAGCACATGTGAGTCCGTTATAATAATGCGTGTATGAGTGCTCTTGACGCATTGATCGCACATTGTATTTATGCACAGGCACAGACATTTCCGTACATTCACGTTGCTTCCACACACATTCATGATTTCTTTGATTTGTAATGTGTATGTTGCTGTGTTTAGTTATAAGGAATGGATCCGTGTACTGTAGTAGATATATGCAGTCAACAGGCGATTGGTTTAGTTTTTTTTAGGCATCTCCATGTGGTCCTGTTCGGTATGGCAACTTGGCTTCTCTAAAATGTAAAAAAGCTCTTTGCTGTCGCACTGTACACATACTATAAAATTCAGATTTTTTTCTTTCATGTGCTTTATGGGCTCCTTTATCATTTGGTTCTTTGTGTCATTTTGGAGTTTTAATGTCCTTTTTTGGAAAGAAATCTAAATTTATCTTGAAAAAAGCTTGCGGAAAATATAGATTTTTGAGAATCACCATTCAATCTTTTGGTTTACTTTGCTGGATATAGCAAATGATGACAAAATAAAAGTTTGAAACAAGATAAATGGTCTATGCTTAATGTCATGAAGTGTGCGATTAATCGCAATTAATCACAGAAAAAGGATGTGATTAATTTGATTTAAAATTGTAATCGATTGACAGCCCTTATATATATATTACTTATATATGTAAGTTTGGGGTCTGTAAGATTTTTTTTTTTTATGTTTTCAAAAGAAATTAATACTTATGCAGCAAGGATACACTAAATTTATCAAAAGTGACATTAAAGACAATTCCAATAAATCGGCCTTTTGAACAAAATTGTAATAAACTTTTCAGTGTTGTGTTTTACTGTATTTTTGATCAAATAAATGCAGCCTTCATTGGTAAGCAGAAGAAAAAAATCATTTTAAAAAGTATTAGCAACCCCAAACATTTAGTGTGCTTGTTTTCATAATGAGGACTGAGCCTGTCAAACTCCAAAAATGACAAGAAGCACCATTAATCCACCATAAAAGTAGTCCATTGGATATTTTAGTAGCCACATAAGTGTTTTATGTGAGGACCAGATGAAATTTGATAACAAACCTGTCAGGATGTTTTGATGTGCCATATTTGAATAGCTTCAATACTGTCTCCTGGGTTGCCTTCTTGAAATCAATGACATCCTGATGGCCTGTTGTCTCAAAGAGTTCCCACAGGCTTTGCAGTTCTGTAATGGATGAATAGCTTCTCTGTGTACACCTAGGGCATATGCACCTCAATGCCTGTGTCTCACATAATCAATGAACAAGCATACATCTCATTGCATTGGTATATTCTGCACAAACTGACATGGAGAGATCATACACATGCACACACAACCCACAATCGCACCTGCATACAGCAATGGCTTGCAAGCGATAAAGTCTCTCCATTTCCTGGCCTGTCCAGGCTAGTCTCCCGTTATCACAAGAGTTGGAAGATTCAGCTCCGCTGCAGGCCCATGCTGCACACTTCGCTTGTCCTAGATTAACACTTATCTCCCAGTGCCACCAGAGTGCCAGACCCAATAAATGAATTAGATGGGAAGGAAGCCATCTAGACACAAACCTGTGGCTCATGTCATACCAAGGCAGTTTGTCCTCGAGCACAGCCAAGCTGGAAGTCACAGTTCAGACCTCTACCTTGCGCAATTAAAGAGACAGGAAAAGTTTAAAAATATGAGAAAGACAAAGGTGACACGTTGAGTCCAAATGACTTCTGAGACATTGTGACATGGGCACACAGGGTGAAAGCATTACATCTAATAATACCATAGATCAATGATTGATTAGGAGTATAGGGATGAAATTTTAATGATCCAGGACCTTTGAGCACTTCAAGTAGCCAGTCCACAGAAGCGGCATATGCTTAAATTCATCTGGGAGTGTCCTCTCTCGCTCGCTCCTCTCTATTCTCTCTCTCTCTCTCTCTCTCTCTCTCTCTCTCTCTCTCTCTCTCTCTCTCTCTCTCTCTCTCTCTCTCTCGGTCTCACGGAGGGTGACTCTTTAAAGCGCTGGATAGATGCTGGTTGTATCTGTTGGTAACGTAGGGTTCATGGCTCCTTTTCAACATATGCACTCATTATTCTTGAGCAACTTGAAACCAAATGCTCATGTTTAATTGACAAGAAGCCAAGAGAGTTCATATTAAAAAAAAAGAAGAAAAAAAGGTAAAAGGCAAGCACGTTTCTGCCTCACAGCACAAAATAAAAAATATTTAAAATAAGAAATAGTTAAAAAGTTAATAAGAAAAAATGAATATAATTAAAGCTGGATATAATAAAGTCATAATTAGATTAAAGATACAATATATTTCTTATAAAAATACAGTGATGTTATGGCCTAGTGGTTAGCAGTTATGCTCTTACACACATGGCATTATGTTTATGTGGGTGAAGTGAGTTCATATCCAGTTTGACACTAGAGATGGGTCAGGATTGTAAATTAATGAGGTTGACTAGTGAGATCAACTTGATTTTTTTTTTCTTGATGCTTTAAAACAATTTAATGTAAAGACATGCTAATAGTTCAAATGTACCAGTACACTGTGTCTTGTATCTGCTTCACTGTGAACTTTGTTCACTTGACAGCCATCTTGCTTGTGTCCACAAGAAGCTATGGTAAGCTACTTTCTGGCATAGAAATAAAGCTCTTTTCTTCTTTAATGGGGAATGACCAAAATTTCAACTGTACCAAAAATGTTTCATTTTAGATGAAATCACACTTAACCCCCCCCCTCTTTTTCAGAAAGGCTTAATCTCCATATTAGAAAAAAACAGCATGTTCAGTGGTTGACCCAAAAAGTTTTGATGTTGAAACACCATCAACCAAAACACAACATGCTGTTGATGAACGATTGTACTTTATTAGTATTGTTTTATCAAAGAAGATTTGAAGTTTCAAAAGAATTATCTTTTATCTGTGGCCTATTAAAGAGATCTCCAAAGTCTGGGTAATTTTCAGGACATTTCATGGTTCAGCAAAAATCTCAATCTCTGAACATTTGCAAAAACAGCCACGATTCCAGAAAATTGCTTGAAACTCATGAATCTCATAATTGAGCATACAGAGAGCCCTTCAAGTTGCTCAGTCTCCCTCTGGAAAGGAAAGCTTTTGGGTGTTGAAGACCCGGGGAGGGAAGCACTACCAAAGGTTCCAGTCAGTCATTGGTGGAGAGTCTGCGCGGAGGCTTTAGAGAGGGTTTCTCCGGGTGAGGGCATGTGTGCTTGAAGAGCTATGAAATGAATTTCATTTCCTTTTTCTATGCCTTTCCCTCATTTGCCCACAGTCTCTGAGTGAAGCTCGCAGGCTCAAGATATGTGTCCCACTATTACAGGACTAATCCATCCATGACAGCTTTCAATTTCCTTTGGCAAATTTTTGCACCTCCTCAAACGAAGGTGCAGTCCTGTCTGGATTAGATATCTCTTTGAGTTCTTACACAGTTCCAGGGACCCCACCCCATAAAAACTTCACCATGGACATTTAAACTGAGGGTCACATTCCCCCTCCGATTTCTGAGCCAAGTGGATTTTGAATGCAATTTGCAAAGGAAATTATTTCTTTGAAAACTGCAGTGCATGATTATATTAGGTAAAAGGTGTTTGTGTGATTTTTGCCACTAAATTTGGTCAGTCCAATCGAGGTAAAATCGAGGTAATTTAAAAGTGAAAATTATGCCAATTATG
The DNA here is from genome assembly GCA_018155175.1 of Sinocyclocheilus anophthalmus. Classification (NCBI taxonomy): domain Eukaryota; kingdom Metazoa; phylum Chordata; class Actinopteri; order Cypriniformes; family Cyprinidae; genus Sinocyclocheilus; species Sinocyclocheilus anophthalmus. The sequence goes on from JADLZN010001429.1 coordinate 486,498, forward strand.
CCAGTTTGCCATTATTTAAAATGTTTTGTTTTAAAAACCTAAATTTTAACTCACCTTGACTTGATACAGTTACAGTGTACATATTATATATAATGCCCTTGATGGCATATTTTCCAGGAGAAAAAAAATGTCAAATGGAGCTAGAATCATGAGCAAAGTGCTCTTAATCATTTTAGTTTGGCTAATGGAGTGATGGTCTGATAATCCAGTCTATCAGAACAAATCATCAAATAGCGAATTGGGAATCAAATCAAATTCTTTTACTGGCCAGAAACAGCAATGCCCATCTGTATGCCAGCTAAGCAAATCTGAAGTCATGCAACATCACAACGTCTGCAAAAACACGAATGCCTTGAAAAACCTTTTGACACAGACATGTTGATGCAATTTCGTGCTCTGCACCTACAGTATACATCAGTATATAAAACATCAGTATGTATAAAACTTTGTGTACCTGAATATCGACATTACCCATCAAAAGACACAACAGCTGGTGACACATAGCTATTATTACATAGCAATCACAGAGACACTTTAATAACTGGCAAGATAAGCTGTCATTGCATGGCAGCAAATCTTCTCCAGTAAACCTACATTGAAGCAAAGCAAACAGCGAACCATTGTGCATTCCTAGACTTGCACTGATGCATGTAAATTATTGATCATCCAGACTTCAGAGGGGTTTGGGGTGAAGATGAGAAGAGGTAATAGATTTGGACCATTCTATGCACACACACAGAGAGAGAGAGAGAGAGAGAGAGATTTACATCTTACATGTTTGTTATGTTGCTTTACATGTCTTTACTGCAAGGGAATATGCCATTAGCCCTTGAAGGAGTCTTTTTTCATCCTTATGGAAAGCAGAAATGTCAAAATAATGTTGAAAACCTTATTAGCAATGTGTTTGTCTTTGTGGAAGTGCTATCTGCTAACATGCTGACACTGATATACACAAATATAGTTAAAAGCACAATTAACATTAAAGCACAAAAAGGATTAAATGCAATGTATACTGTTTATATATATGCACACACACACTTAAAAATGAATAAATAATCAAATAAACAACTAACTATTGTCACGGTCACACCAGGCTATTCCACCACTCAGTGCACTCAATCTCCAGAATACTGATCACTCACACCTGTTCCTCATCATCCCATCTCCAGAAACAGCACTATAATAGCGTACACTCCTCGTTGCTGTTTTGTCTGGTCTCCCTTGTATCTCTCAGCTTATGACGACACAATTGGGCTTGAGCATTTCATCCAACTCTCCATTCATGTCTCTAATTGTGTCAAGGAAAATCAGTGCCAAAATCCCGCCTACTATCCCCACCAGCCAGAGTATCCCAGCTCTCCAGAACCACCCCACAATCCCATGCAGATTGATCACGTCTGTCTTCGGCCAAGCAACAATGTCGGCTGATCTAGGGGCTATGTCTATGGTCATTCAAACATGTCCCATCCATCCTCCCAGACCCATGGTGAATGTTGTTTCATCCTCTTCTGTAAATACTCATCCGCTCACCACTATGGTGCAGCTTACTACTCTTCACCACTCTGCCTTCTCCCAGAAGCTATCCTCGGCAAAGCAAAATTATGACATTGACAAAAGAGAGCTCTTGGTAATCAAACTAGCTCTAGAGGAATGGAGACACTGGTTGGAATGGTCCCATCATCTGTTTGTGGTTCTCACCAATCATCGCAACTTGGAATCTCTCTGGGAAGCTAAAAGACTCTAAGCCCAGACAGGCCAGGTGGGCCCTCTTCTTCACATGCTTTAATTCCTCCATCTCTTACCATCCAGGGATCAAGAATACCAAGGTGGATGCTCTTTCTCATCTCCACGCTCCAGAGGAAGTTCCTGAGAAACCTGAGTCCATTCTCACTCCAGAATTGATAGTCAGCCCAATTCAATGGTCTCTGGACAAGGAAATAGCGTCCGCCAGTTATCTCCGATCCTCCTCTACCGGGGTGTCTCCTAAATCGCAACTATATACCTAGAACTCAACGTGTGCCTCTGATTCACTCTGTGCACACTTCCCTGGGCACTGGCCAGCTTGGGACCAATCAAACCCTCTCGCTGCTTCTAGATCGCTTCTGGTGGCCCGGAATGGCTTAATACATCCCTTTTCTCCCTCCTAGGTGTGACTGTAAGCCTTTCATGAGGATACCATCCGCAAAGCAAAAGGAAAATCCAGGAGATAGACCGTTACCTCCATACCTTCTGCCACAGCCACCAGAACTCCTGGAACTGTTACCTTGCCTGGGCCGAGTACGCACAGAATTCCCTCCGCCAGTCTTCCACGGATTTGACACCATTCCATTGCATACTCTGCTACCAACCACCACTGTTCCCCTGGTCTGAGGGAACCTTCCGACATACCATCGATCACTCACTGGTTCCAGGAGAGCAAGAGGGTCTGGGACTCAGCACATCAACACCTTCAATGGGCTGTTCATCGCCACCAACTACATGCCAGTGCTCGGAGAGCCTCCATTCCTGTCTTTCAACCTGGACAAAAGGTTTGGCTCTCCACTCGGGACATCCGGTTATGATTTCCCTGTAAGAAGGGAAGTCCCAGGTTCATTGGTCCCTTCCCGGTAATTCACCAGATCAACCCCGTCACAAATTAATTAAAACTCCCTGCACAGTATAAGATCCACCACACATTTCATGTTTCCCTTCTCAAACCTTATCATTCACCTGTCTCGCCTCTCTCCAAAGAGCCTGGTCGCATTGATCCCCCTCTTCCGATGGTATTGGAAGACGGAACGGTCTACTCGGTGAAGGAGATCCTAAATTCCCGGCACCATGGTGGTCGGCTGGAATATCTTGTCGACTGGGTTGGATATGATCGAGAAGAAAGATCTTTGATCTCCAGGGACAACATATCAGATCCAAACCTACTAATCGAGTTCCATGCGTCACATCCACAATGTCCAGCACCACGTGGGAGAGGCCACCCACCACAACATTGGGGTTTTCTGCCCTTAGGAGTGGGCCGTGGTTCTTTCACGGTCACACCAAGCTCTTCCACTACTCAAGTGTGCACTAAATCTCAAGAATACTGATCACTCATACCTGTTCCTCATCATCCCATCACCAAAATCAGCACTATAAGAGTGCACACTCCTGTCTGCCACTTTGTCTGGTCTCCCTTGTGAAAGGAAACAATTTCTTTATACAGTACCTGCTATCCTATGAAAGTCCCAAGATATTCTTTGTCTCCCCCCTTTGTTCTCTTGTGTTCTCCCGTGTCTGCTTCCATATTCCCCAAACCTCCTGACCTAAATCCTTAAACCCCCGCCCTTCCCAAACAAACGACAGGACAAAAAAAAAATCACCTCAAACTCACCTGTCCCTAGCTCCTGGAATCTCCTTGTCTGTTTCGTCACTCATTGTGTGCACTCCATCAACCTGATAATACAAAAACATTCTTCAATACTACTATTATCATCAAGAAAGACTCTCTTTTGCCTTTATTGATCCGCTATTTTTCATTTCTCAAATTGTCAATAAACTCACCTGTTTGGTCTCGGAGTCTGATATCCCATAACAACTACTAAATAAATTTTAGCAATTACACAATTAAATTAAAATAAAAAATGAAGTGATAGTTAAATTAATAATAACTTATAAATAACAATATATTTTGTACAAAAGGGCTAATATATAAAGTATATATGTAAAATATAGTACATAAAAAAATTTTTAAAAAAAACTATTGTTATCTACATGTGTGTGTGTGCGTGGTGCACAAAGTTTATCGTGCACAAAGTTATACAAATCAAATTCATTAATACACTTGAAAAGCAATTTTAAAACTTCAAATGCCATTTAAAAATGAAGTGATATTATTACAAACAATTAATAACACCTATACAAAGTATAAAATTAATTATAATTTATAAAACTAAATCACAATATTTAATAATTTATAAAAAGAAGTTACTACATTTCTATTTTATAATATAATTGATAAATATGAATACTAGAATTTACCACACAAAACTCGCTAAAGGTTTATATTTTGTTTTTTTGTCTGTGTTAGACTCTGGGTGTCCTGCTATATTTTTTGGGAAAAATCTAACCCCTATATTTCATCTGTAATGAAAAACACACTATCCATTTAGTCTGAATTAAAGTAGATGTTAATTAACCATCTGGACATGATCATATCCATTTTAGAATACATGTTGGTTTTCATCTCTAACAAGGGGGAATAATTACATCTAATTTATTTTCGGAACTCATTAATTGTTTCATACACACTGTAGTATCACCACTGTGGACTGTGAGAAATAGCAAAATAATTATATAAGAAAACATTCTTTGTCCATATGGCTCTACATACAGCTGTATCTAGTTCGCAGCATTTAAACTGATATCAAACCTTTTTGTTGATTGTGAAAGCTACATTTTGCAAGCACTGGCCTTATAAACTGCAATCTTTAAGAAGGAAAATCACTCTGATGCTCAAATGAACATCTCTACTACATAAATTTAATTTTTAATGCCGCTTCTTCAACATTAATGGGGACTAGTCATTTAGAATGTGTTTTTGATTTAAATGGCTCTCGAGGATAACTTGAACACAAAGTAAACGGTTTAAATAATAATAATACATTTTAATTGGCTTCAATAGTAGATAATATGTTAAACTAATGCCTTCGACTTTTGCAAAGGAAAATGCTGTTTGCTCAGGAGAAGATAACAAATCCACAAAAGCTGATATCATCATATTACTGTCAAAAACGCACCTGAACTGTCGCATGTGGAAGTTATTCTCGTTCTCGTTCCTGAAATGTGTAATACACCATTGCCTTCCAAATACTCCGTTGTTATCGTTCGGCGCGCCCTTTGTTATAATTTTCTTAGCTTATAGTCTAAGTCCTTTTGGCGTGTGAAGCTGGTCATGTTTTTAGTTTTATTAGTTTTTAAGTTTTTGAGTCATGTTCCTTGAACACAAACATTCTTTTTAGGTCACTAAAACGCTGAGCTTTAAGTAGCTTATTTTTAGGATGGATTTAAGTAGAGAGAAGAGGGAAGGCAGAGGGAGAGAGAAGCAGAAGAAAGAGAAGATTTTAGAAAAGGAGAAGATTATTTTAAAGATAAGAGTCGAATTAAGATCCATGACATTTTCGTGCTCCTAATTTTATTTTTTTTAGATCGACGGAAAACCTGATGACATTTTCTATTTTTAAAGTCAATGTACAATTATGTATTTAGGGAGAGGTTCTCTTTTTTTTAGAAATGCAATTCTATTTAACACAGTCAATATAGTATAAGTACCTAGCAGTATAGACGAAACAAAATTTTATTTTAGCCAAACCCATTTCAAAAAAAGTTCTTATTATATTATTGTTACCTGTTATAGAACTCAAGAATACCTCCATCCAGACCTTAAGACGCTCTGATTTTGAATTTCACAAACATTTTATTTTAAACCAACCAAACAGTTAGATGTAAACACACATAAATTTAAAATACAAGCACTAACCCCCGGGCTGGCCGGCCATCGGCCCTTTCCCCCCCTCTGTTGTCCAGACACACACTTAACTTTGTTTGGTTTTTCGTCTTCTAATCATGTGTTATCCTTCCCCTTAACAAAAACCAACCTTTCTTTCTTTTATCTGGGGCACCCTTTGGCAATTTACAAATTTGGGGCACCCTAATAGCACCCCTACCTACGAAATTAATTTTGGGATCACAATATTTGAAATTCTTCTATTGCTCTAACTTCTAATGTTACATTTGAAAAAGTAATAGATATTCAGTAAACAGGGAAAGAACTGCAGAATATATAAGGCGCCATAATATACAGGATATTTTAATATTATAAAAAAAAAAAAATGTGTCTATCAATGGGTGGCAATCAGTAGGCCCTTTCTAATGAAGAGACCAGTTTATTATTACGATTTTAAATGTAGGCATTTTAATTCATAATTGGTAAGCATTGGTTGAGTAGCTAGTTATAATAATGGTATTAAACAAGATAGATTTTTGCTCACTCAGTGTATTTTTTATTTTATAGCTGGGTAATTTTGTTGCAGTAGCACGAGATAGCTTGATTTCAAATTTTGAACTGAATAAAAAATGACAAGTAATCAGTCAGTAATAAAATAAGAATAAATAAAGAAATTACTAATTATAGCACAAATAAAAAAAATCACGATAGGCCTCCAAAAGAAATAAATTGCTTTTTAGTTTTTCAGTTAGTTTATTTTTCGGGTAGGCTCTACACACAGTAGGGGCTATTAAGGAGATTTTTTTTTTTTAAATACTTTCAATAAATTTTTTATCCTAGAAAGCTATTATTATCAGAGGACACGTGAGCATAACATGTGGTTAGCAGATCAATGAATGAGAGGGAAGCGTTACCAGAGTTGCCCATTTACCCTACCCCCCACCCACAAGGACCTTGTTACACCAGTAGGAGGGCATTGCAAACCGAAAACAATTACTGTACTACATAGAGGTTGCCTGTCACTCGATTTCTGAGTGACTTGTTGGCTTTTTCCGAATTCGCATGAACGTACGGTCTAGAGTGGATGCACCAGCACTCGCATGCCTTGAGCGACTGACGGGACGGGGACCGACTGCATTTAGAGTATAGATCCGCTGGATAACACGAGAAGCGTCCACCCCAACATGAAAGTCAAACAGTAAATCCTGAGTTGTGAACTAATTTTATTCAGCATTCCGAATTTTCACATATTTCAGTGCAAGCTCTAATGTATTTGCTCATTAGAAATGGATATTCTCGACATACGCGCAACCCCCGTTTGGGAAACACTTTTTCCTAAAAATAATGGCCCCGAGTTGGGGCTTGAGGAGTGACGCCGCCTGAGTCTGGTGCAAGTGCGACCTGATGCAGGCCCCTTACGTAGACACAGGAAACGAAATACGCAAAATAATAATAATACTAAACATAATAACGCGACTAAAACCGAGACGAAATAAACGGTAAAACATTGGGGGTCACTTCATTCTCGTTTTGGTCAACAAAAATGAGAACATTTAGCAGAGTTTTTTCTTCTCCTTTGAAAACAAAACCCACAATTTATGGGTCTCGTTTTTATTATTCGTCCACCAATTTAAATTGCTTATAACATTTAATTATCGTCATCGTCACATTACCAGCATTTTCGTCTCGTCTCGTTTCCGTCAGGTGATAAAGGTTCATTGACGACTATATTTAGTCATGTTTTTCGTTGACGAAAGCAACACTACTTCCAAAAAGGAAAAATTACGAGAACAATCTACAATGTCGCTACCGTTTCAATTCAGGGAATGTGTTCCATACAGTTCTATTGGTTCAGTTCTTTGATATTTTAGGGCCTGTTTACACCTAAAAGTTCAACTCAAATGACCCGATCATAAGTGGGGTTTTTTTAAACGTTCAAAACATCCAGTTTTTTTTACGTATTAGGAATGTTTCTTCTTAGTTTTAGGGGAACATTCCATTCTATCATTTTGAAAGTTTTATAAAAATGATACATTTTGAATGTTCTCTCAATGATTAAAAACCGAGCCATTTCAATTTAAAATAAACGTTTCCCCCTCTTGGTGTTGACGAACGAGTAGAGGAACAAAACCTTTGGACCTTTATGAATTTATATTAATACCAAGGGTAAACACTGTCCTAGTGGGCAGAATCAGCTTCTTTATCTATTTCCAACATGATATTCCCCATATGACTATTACGTTACACATAAAACTTCCCTGCTGGTTCAACACGGTATTGGCATTGCGATTATTTAGCAATCACATACAACAGGCTTCATTTATTAGCCGTCATTGATTTTGTCATTGTTATTGTCACCGTGAGATGAAGGGGCCCAGAACACGCTGGTCTCAACGGCAATGAGAATTCAGTGTGCAGGTGCTACAGGGACAGTGAGGCGCATAATTCAATTGCAACATCACAGCACAAACTTTCTCCAACCGATAGATCCCATGGTACACTTTACAACCGATGGAAGTGGATCAGAGACCTATCAATAAGAAATTAAAAGATTTCAGTCATATTTCAGAAGTGTCTTTACAAAACAATATCTAAGCAGCTGCCTAGGAGAAATCCACAGTCTGAGTTTGAATGCATCACACATTGCTGTACTCAAATGTTCATCTATTTATAGAAACACACACAGATATAAAGTCTATAAGTCATATATATTCTGTGTGTAGAAGTGGAGCTCTATAAATGATAATAGATGAGGCAGGGATTCTCCAGATGCGCAAGAGAGTGTTGAAATACCTTCTGGTGCTCCTGCCATCAGCTCAAGGTTGGCCCAAATCAGCCGTAGATTGCTTTATATCACTGCCTTTGAATCTTCAAGCACTAGCCACTTCCATCTTATCAAAAAGGTCAGAAGATTTATTATTTCACCCTTCCTTGGTTACCAAATCGTGATTTTTTTCCTTTGAAACTGTTTTAGCCCAGGAAAGGTCTTTGTGTTTGGTTTAAAAGGCTTTTAATATTCAGTATTTTTCCCAATGTATACTTCAGACTGGAATGGGATGTGCAAAAATGGAGCGATGAAAGCTTTGAAGCCTTACTTAAAGGCTCAGTCATGGCAAAATGTTAAAAGATCAACTGTTTCCAGAAGCCTAAGAACGGATGAACAAGCAAGGAAAAAAACAAAAACAAATAGAACTTAAAATGGTGGATTTAACACCAAAGAGAAAGTAATTAGTTAGAACTAATAGGCAAATGTAACATCACCTAATTAATCTACTTGTAGATGTCACACAAACTTTGGGTTTATGGGTATAAAGAGGGATTTTGGGTAAAAAGAAGTGTTGCAATCTTTAGCTTTAGCAAGAATGATATACTAAATATACCAAACTGAAATGTATTGTACATTAAATTAATTAATGTTTAATAACTGTCCTTTAGTTTTAAGTCTTAAAACCTAATCCTTGTTTAAAAAGATTTAAAAAAAAAATAAGTACAAATAAAAACAAACAAACAAATAAATAAAAAGCCCAATTTTGAAGGCCATACTGAAAGAGAAGAACGATAACTAAATTGGCTGACTTGCATAATTTCTTTAGTGAATCACTGAAGAAATCAGAGTGCGTGCAAATCAATATGTGGTATTCATTCTTTGCAAATTTTCCCCACAGTATTTTGGCTCAATTTGTAACATGTCTGGGGATGATAATACTAGTGCTACTGTCCATACTCAACACCATCTGAAAATTACAGACACTTGACCATAATTAACAGCATCCCTGTCAATTACCAGGGCTCAGCAAAACCGCATGCGTCCTAATTAAAATCGAATGAATGAACCAAATTAAACTGAATTCGTTTAACACATAGAAATGACCAGATGCGTTTGTTTGAAGCTGCAGGAGTGTTTCATCATATTATCAGTCCACTCCGCATTCCCTGAGTGTTCGTTGCCATAATCACTCCACAGAACAGAGGCCATCGGAAGGCTAGGCAGAGTGTTTTTGCTCGCTGTAAACGTGCCACAATTCATCTTGCGTTTTTCGTTTCCTTGAGAAAATAAGGTCGATGCCAGCAGTGCCTCGTGAAACTGACTGGCTCATGACTCCCCATTGATATTCTCTGACCCATCGGTCCTCATTCTAAATAGCGTCAGTTAGACAGGACAACATTAAAGACCTCAAGTTTTCTCCCTCCTCCAGCTGCCCGGGCAGAAGAACCTGGTACCGCAAGACTGACTCCACTCTTAGAGGTGTTGGTCTGAAAGAGTCTGTGGGCCACCTACCACTCATTAAAGGCTTGGTAATCGTCCACAGCTCATAATATAATGATACAGAATTTAGTGCACATGTTCAGGCTGTTTGTTAACTGGTTAATGTAACTTGTATAATAAATAACACCTTTGCAGTATGATGGAATATTTTGTATGCTTGCTCCAGACCCGCACAACGGCAATTTTTTTTTTTTTTTTTGTATCAATGAAATTACTGACTAGGAAAAAAAAACTGTTCAAAAAAAAAAAAACGCCTATTTCCAAATTTCATATATGAAAACAAAAACCGCAATGTTACGAAAAAGGTTGGCTAAGTGTGGTGAACTTTTTGTTTGCCCCCCTTAAAATACACATATATATATCTCTATTAAAATAAAAATAACTTAAAATTGCTAAAAACAAATAAAAATGTGTCCAAACATTACACTGCGACATAAAACCCTGTTAAATATAATTAACCCAAAAAAAAAAAATTGGACAATTTTTTTTTTACAAGCATCTTAATATATATTTGCATATTTAAGCCTTTCGCAGAATAGAACTAGCTAAAGCGGTTTAGGAGGGTTATGAAAATTCATATTATTGTTTGACACAATCGAGCAGATGGTTCAGTATGCAGGATAGGTAGACAGGATGATGAGACTGCTGGAGCAGAGTATTACTTGGTCCATAGAAAATCTTGGTCTTACAGGTAGTGAGATTGTGATGGAATGACAGCGGGCAAGGACTGGATGCAAAACAATCACCTCGTGATCTTTGGTTAAGTAATACAACACAACGAACGACAGGAGACCATCCGGGAGCAACACCGCTGGAGAATCACAGGTAATCGTTCCACTTCGTAGGTACCGAGACTTGTACCTCTGAACCTGCTGTGAAGTGTGTGCTTATTAGGGTGTGCTGATTTGGCTGACCAGGGGAGTACCGCCGGCTTGCTCAGAGAATCTTGGATGTTCTTTTTGCATCTCCAGGAGACCAGGGAGGTTCTAGGTATTACAAGTGAGCCAATAGTGCAGTACAGCACCAGGTAGTAGCATAAGTGATATTGTCCATTGTCCACTGTGGGGCTGGGAACCAGGTTACGGAACGGCCACCTCCGCTGTTCGGTCTCCTTTTTTTCTCCTGTGACCGAGTTGGGTCACGCGGGTTTAGCTCCTGTGAGGTAGTTTGGGGAGTTTAGTGCTTTCCCATCAGCAGTTATCATTAGCGGTGAGGCAGATCTCTTGCTGAGTTTGGAGAGTGATGGAACTCCTTACTGTTGAGTTTCGGCGCAAAATAGGCAGTGCTCCTGTCTGTGCTCAGTTACCCATATCAAGCTGCTTTTTGAAGCGAGCATTAGAATTGAACGGTCTGATGGCTTGTACTAGCTCCTTTAGGCGGTACTTGTGAATTAAGCTCTGGTAGCGTAGTGGGCAATTGAGCTCTGAGCTGACTCATGGGTTAGAGTAGACTCGGGAGTAGACTCTGGGACTGGAGCAAACACTGGACTCTGGAGCAGGCTCAGGGGCTGCAGCAGATGTCTATGCAGCCCACACATACACACAACATAGCCATGACCAATATGGCCAATGCAGCAAACTCAGAAGACTCTGGGGCTGGAGTGGGCTCCCGGTTGAGCTCTGTGAAGCGAGCAAGCTCCTGGCTGGGCACTAGAGAGGACTATGGAGAGCATTCTGGAGCGGACTCTGGGAATTGGCCCACTGTGTAGAGGGACAGCCACAGAACATAATCAATATACTCAGAGACTCCGAGTCAGCCACAGGGAATGACAGTTAATTTTATGGTTATATAGTAAATGCTGAAGAATCACGGGTAAATAATCCACTTTGTGGGAACAAACTGGACCCTGAACTGCGAGGTGTGTGCTTATATGAGGTGCTGTTAATGAGGCCAGTGGATAACAGGTGTGGGTGATTGCTGAAAGCTTGCAGGTGAACGGAAAGAGGGATGATGGGAAATGTAGTGTTTGACAGTGACTGAGATGGTGACTGTGACAGTTACTAATCATTATTGGTAATACAAATATGTAGACTCAGCATATTTTTTATTCTAATTGTAGTTTCTAGAACATTAAAAAAAAGACTTAATTAAAAAGAAAAAAAAGCATGGCATAAAAGCCAAAAGGCAACAAAAAACGTTTGATCAGCTTACAACATGTCGCCCCTAAGCCTGCGTACATTCTTAAAAATAAAGGTTCCATTTGAAACCAAAAAGGATTTTAGAGCTTGGAAACTTGTTTAAAAAGCCACAAAACTTTTTATTTTGTAGTTCTTTAGAAAAACTATTAATGTACTGCCACTTTAAAGAAACCAGCTATGCAGATCAGGAGAATCTGTGTAACATCAATAACCAAAGATCAATATACTCAACTCATTTTCTAGACATAGATGCTGAACTGAAGATGCTTTGAAGAACCTTTATTTTTAAGAGTGTAAGGAGGCGGTTTGGTTTTTCTCTTCTGCTCTGCTGCACAGCAAGATCCAGCTGACTGTTATAAATACAGCATTCTAATGGTAACTTTATGATGTTGCCTGTGTGAGTCTATGACCCTCTGGGGGCCACTTGCCTCCAGCCCTTCTCCTCCTTACCCTTCTTACCACTTTCTCTCTCCCCCCATTTCTTTCGTCTATGGATTTACAGCCAGAGTGTAGAAAGACGGGAGCAGTAAATTTTCCTCTTGCGTTGAATAATTCATAGCGAGGCCTATAACACATAAATAACAGATGAGGACTCTGGTTTAGGAGATAAAAGCTGGAAGAGTGTCGGGCTAATTGTCCATGATGGTCATGTAATAGTGAAATATTTGATTGTAGTTTTTTTTGGTGAGTGGGACACATATACGTGTACGTATGTCCACATATGTGAGTCTGACAGGCATGCTCGTGAATATATATGAGCGTGTCTATATATAAGAAGCTTCATTTTAATTCTAGCCCGGGGCCAGAGAGTGAGAGAATGTGTTTTGTGGTTTATAAAAAAATAAAATGCATTTAATTGTGTCACACAAATTTCAAAGTTTCCTGTTGTGGCATAAATAGATCTGTTACAAGCTTGCCCTGGACCTCATGGACGTTTCCATCTTGTAATTGTTTTGTCCCCCTGTCTGTACAGCAGTCCAAATGATAAATGACAATAAAACAAGGCCATTAGCACAGTAAAAAGAACCTTAAAAGGCCACAAAAAGCATGTGATTCACCTTGATTGTCCATTTTCATTAGCTCATCTTGAAATTTAGCTGTATCAGAGCATGACCTTTGAACCTTGTCTCTCCTAATGTGGTTTAAATGCAGTTGTCACTGGAAAAACTTTAAAATGTGGCTGTTCTGGAACCATAGATTGTCTTCCATTTCACCTCCAGCATCCCTTGAGGAAAAGAACGACAGAGAGAAAGACTGAGAGTGTCTGGCCCAAAGCCAGGCTCCCCTGTGAGGGCAAGGAGGGCAGGACGTAAGGAGGGAAAGATCTGCAACAACAATAGATTCTTATCTGACTCTCACCATTGCCCTGAAAAACACCACGAGCAACATGTCCACCAAGATAAATAAAGGAGAAAAAGCCGCGCCAGGCCTGTGGATCGATCCCAGATTCTGGAGCCTTGCTCTAACCTTTTTCACTGATAAGGCGACCATGAAGGTCAGGAGCAGCCGCACTGAGGAATGGGCCTCCCAGCCTGCTCGCACCCACTCTGGGGACCATCCTGCAGATGGGCAGAAATGGAGCCGCCCACTTAACGAAACAACGTCTGTCAGCTTGACCTTTTTTGTAATGCATCATGGGTCAAAAGTCAGAATATTCTCTGTCCTCAACTGAGTATCACTGTCTCGTTTCCGCTCAGGCACTCAGGGGGAGCGTCAAAAGAGCAAAACTGAAATTGTGTTTACTTTTAGTCATAGCTCTTGCAAAGGTTTCTACATATAATGTACTTATAGATTTCCATCTCTCTTAAGCATCCTCATGCATATACAGTTATGCTCATAGGTATACATGCCCATCTTTTTCGCATCAGTTTTGTATGTTCAGCAAATAAAAACACAGGCAATAGAAAACAAAAGAAATAGATAATAAACACTGTTATTAAATTGATTAGTTTTATATTTTAATTGCACCACCTTTTGAATCCAAAAAAAATGTATTATTTAAAAATTTGGATTATAAATCTGAAAGAATAAGATGTTTACGTAATAAAAAAAATAGATAACATTATAATGGTCTCTTATGCTCGATAAGGCTGCATGTATTTAAAAACAATATACTATTCATAATTATGAAATTATATTAGCAATTTTAAAATACTTTTCTATTTTAATTATTTTAAAATGTAATGTATGTATCTACAGTGGGGAAAAAAAGTATTTAGTCAGCCACCAATGTGCAAGTTCTCCCACTTAAAAAGAAGAAAGAGGCCTGTAATTTTCATCATAAGTATACCTCAACTATGAGAGACAAAATGAGAAAAAAAAATCCAGAAAATAACATTGTAGGATTTTTAAAGAATTTATTTGCAAATTATGGTGGAAAATACGTATTTGGTCAATAACAAAATTTCATCTCATACTTTGTTATAGACCATTTGTAGGGAATCAGCTCATGGGGAAATATGAATAATTAACCATAAATAGTTATAATTAACTATTCATATTTTAGAGCCACTGTAGATATTTAGCTGACCACTCAAGGTCAACCGTCTTGTCAATTCTAAGACCGTTAATTTCCCAGTTAAGGGAAATAACTTTCTTACTGTAAAATTCTACAAAGCTTGTAACGTAAATCTGCATGATAATTGACTCCGGTTATGAGTAAACAATGAACACGTCAAGTGTGTACAAGTAAGGTTTATTAACTACATAAACACTTAAACTAGTCTAATATACTACATAAACACATAAACTGGTCTAACATACAAATACGAACACACACACACACACATACGCATACAGTTGGTATAGGAAAGGGGTAAAGTTTAACTCAGCATAGAAAGAGGCATTAAGAATGGATTTTATGGAACACTTTGCATGTATATTCAACAGATCAAAGCCTTCAGGGATACGTCAGATTCTTAGTTCAAACACCTTTGTAAAAAGGTGTAAATGATACTTAATGTATCAATTAATAAGACTAAGTTTGATACTTAGGGAGTCTCGGCGGTCTGAAAGAGATTCATGATGCAAATCTTAAAGCTTCCCGTAAATCTTTGCTGAATTCGGGTCGATGAAAAAAAACAGTTTGAGTCAGAGAATCTTGTTGAATGGAAAAGACCAGGCCGAAGGCCTGGCACAAGGATTAGGTTACGGGAGCGTTGTCACTCTATTAGGAAGACCTGAACCACCGACATGGGGCGGGTCACATGGAGTGTGGCCATTAAAGCCTGCAGAGATTCACGCCTCTCAAGATGGGTTCGTCCAATGAGGAAGGCTGAAATCCCAAGCGGGAGGTTGGAAATACGGGGGATTTTTATGACTCTTTGTCTGTACGCATGGTATTTTGCATATGTAATTCAATTGGGTGTTGACGCAAAAACTACTAAAAATTCTTAGAACACTAATATGTTGCATAGGTACCAGCATATAATATACACACTTGTTCGATCATAAGAAGGCGAATTCATAGATACTAGACATGAAATAGGTGAGTTTATATTAACTAGTGGTCTATCATAACACTACAACAGACAATATACAAGACAGTAATGGTTTACACAATGACCAAAGGCTAGGGGTATTACAATCAAAGAAAGGTTTTCCTAGGAATTAATTAGAGAACAGTCCTTTTCTCTGGGCATTGTGTGTCTTTCTCGTGAGTAAAATGAGGGAGTTTCTCCCCTACATTCCTTTAGGCCATAAAACCAGTGACATCATGATTAGTTGTCATGGTGACCAAAAGGGGGATGGTGTCCAGCAGAAATCCTGGCATCCAGTTTATTGAGTGAGGGGACTGTGACGAATTGTTAATCTAATGAATAATTGATTTGTTAAATCCAAAATAAAAATTAGTGTGTAAGATTGGTCGAGACGCTACATATATCCCCCCTTTCGAGCGTTGTTGTCCGTAGAATAGACAAAAACGAGCGATGTCAAAGGTGCAGAATAATCGAACACACACCTGACACTCACGGCTGGGAGCCAGTGGTGGCTTTTTGGCTGTTGGTGCCGTGTTGGATGCTGTCTGGTGGTGTGCTGTGGTGATGTAGGCTTTAGCAAGGTGCGGGTCCTTGAGCTTATGCAGCAGGTGTCGAGGCTGTGTCACATGTCATCCTGAAGTGAGTTAGTCGGGTTAGGATGTTTTTTTGTTGATGTTGTTAGCCAGGAGGCTATCTGTGGTACCCACGATGTGGACAACAGCCGGGAGACTCTCACTGGTGAGAAGGCAGGTGGTTCCAGGGATTGCAGGTAATTGTTATGGAGATTTGTAGTGTGCAGAGAGTTTCAGACTGACATAGTGATGATGGCAGGAGAGCAGCAGGTGGTTGTTAGCTCTCTGTTCTGCCCGAACGTCACTAGAAATCTGATGTTTGCGGTGTCGCTTGGCTCTTGTGGCGGCACCGACTTGAGCTTGCCTGAGTCGTGTTGGTAGAGCTTTCGCCGTTGGGCATGTGGGCCCGCTGCTCATATCAACGTTGTCTGCGCTTCTAGGGGTGTCGACCGGTTCAAGGGATGCTCCTCCCTTGGAGGGCCTGATGCTGTGTTGCAGCAGGCAAGGAGTCAGAGGTTGTCCTCTCAATACGCCTTATGAGTTTGTTCAAGGAGCCTCTTTTGCGAGTGTCAGCAGCTCCTGTATCCCAGAGGTAGGCGTGTCCAGCTGTCTTTGTGTAGCCTCCGTTCAGCACCCGTTTGAAGGGTGTGGAGGAGGATGTTGTGGATTGCTGTTGGACATACCGTGGTGTTTGCTGGATGAGGACGCCTTTTCCCAGTGGTTGGTCTGGAACCTGGGTCGGTTGCCATGTTGCTGGCTCTGTCATCTTCTGGCTAGGGGCTTTCTGTAGAAGGGTTTTGCATTGTGGCAATGCTGGTGCCTTCTGGTGCCCGCTTGGTTTTTTTTTTTTTTGGGATTATGAGTGTGAAGTCAGAACCTGGGGTTGGACAAACACCTTTAGTGGAGGCCTTGGGCTTGTTAAAGGCCTTCTGTGTCAGGTTACGCAGTTGTTGATTAGGCATTGTGCGGCAGGCCCTAATGCCTAGATGACTTCTTGCAGCTGGTGTCCTCCGCCATCCCAGGGTAATTGTGAGCTTTGGAGTAAGTTTGTCAAAGTCTGTGGTAGTAAGCATGGGGAGTTTCACGCCGGCCCTGCTTGGTGTCTGGGCAGCGATCAGTCCGTGTTCAGACTCTGGGTCTGAGAGTATTTAGGTTGCAAGATGTGTTGTCTCTGGCCAGCTCGTAGGGGTCTGTGGGGTCACACGGTGTGTATGTCTGCAGTGATCCTCTGGAAAGGTCTTTGCCCCACCCCCTTGTGGCTGCTGATTGGTGACTTGTGAACAGTGGCTCTCGCCCCCCCCTCGCAGGTTCAAACTCTTGGCTGAGGGGGTGGGCCTGCTGGCCAGGGGAAGTTCTGTTTCGTGTTTTCCCTATCTGTTCGCCTTGTGGTCTGCAAGCATATATCAGTTAATTTGTGACACTGAATTCACCTCGTTACGTTGTTTCGGTTCGCCTGAAATTTTATTTTTTTTTTGTTGCAGCTGCAGAGGTTTTAAGGGAGCTGACTTGTGAAGTGTCAAGCAGAAGGCTTTGGCTCACTTTCCCCCCTTTCGTAGCTGTGCACCGGCATGGAGGGCTTGCACTGCTGGCGACCGATATTCAGCCGGCTATCTTTTGCTTAAGTCTATGCGCAGTCGGTAGGACTGTTTAAATCCTTTCTGAACCATGTCAAGCTCCTCTATAATTGCTGAGTCAGGGTTTGGACCTCAGCTATGTCTGTATGCAGGTGGCCTTGTAAGGCCTAAGATGTGGTGTCTCTCTCATTTAGTTCCACATATGTTGTTTTAAGAGTGACTTTGTGTGAAACAGTTCTCTTTTCAAGTCCTGTGTGATGGCTTTTTCCAGCGGCGCTTGTTGTCCAGCAGCTGTTAGAGCCTCCTGAAAACTGTTTTTTTTCTTTCTGTTTCACCATTCTGTGAGGTTCTTTGCATCAGTTCTGTGCTTTCTCTCTTGAGCAGGTGTCAGTTCTCTGCAGAATTCTGTGACTTGCAGTTGCAGCTCATATACCTCCTGTCTGAGGCCTTTGAGGGTGTGGGCCGAGGAGAGGATGTTGCTGGTCAGGTGTTCACTTATGTCGCAGTGTTGCTGTTCCTTTCTTTGCCATTGCAGGTCGTTGGCTGCTTTGAGCTGAATGATGTCCATTACAGTGCTCTCCTGAGTGTCCAGGTGGTCCTGGTGAGCTGCCAGGGCTGGATGTCTGTGGAATGTCTGCGACATACTGGCACACTTGTGGGAACAACAGAGAGAGAAAGGGACAATACAAATGCAAGTACGTACAGAGGTGTAAAGCTATCTGTATGGGGAACGGCTGTTTAGGCCGTGTAAGGTATGAATAGCTGATGGGAGGCAGCTAGAGAGGTAGGGTGCTATGATTTTGTGTTAGTGAACACAAAGGAAGAGTTTGAGTAAATTTGTTGAGGGGCCGTAAGCAGGGGTAAGCTGATGACCGGGCTATACTACTGATGGTTCACGGGTTTGGTCACTATGACGAAACTGAAATAAAATAAGATGAACTCAAAAAAAAAAAGGAACATTTTTACCTATTTTAGTTTTGTTTCTAAGAGATATGGCTAAGCAGGTTTCACTTGTGGGTGATGCTGACCCTAGGGTGAGGCTGTTAGCTAAACTAGCAGGGACCAACCAAATACCTCGTCAAAAGAAAAAGAAACAGTGGGAATTGTTTATAGTTTTATGTTAGCTTACATTGTGTTGCAATGGTAGCTGCCCTTTAACGTATTAGGCCTGGCACTGAGGCGTGGGGAGAAGTAGAGAGGAAACAGGGATTATGCTACTAATAACCTGTATAACTCGCTAAGGAAACAACAGTTGCTCGAACTACTGTAATCCTATCCAAAAACGACGATGGTGATGGTGAAATAACTAAAATAAGGTAAAGTAAAACACCACAACCACAAAAAATGAAATAAATAAATAAAAAAGGGTCCTAAGAGCTGTAGGAAATTAAAAGGGAAGTAAATAAAAAATAAAAATAAAAATAAAAATGGAATAACATAAAAAATAAATAAAAATTTGATTTAATTAAAACTCAAATTTAATACAAATCAATTTAGCTGAATTGGTACATTTGTGCTAAACAAAAGTAAATAAATGCAATAAAATTAAAAAGAGGTAGAATAAAGTCAAAACAAAAATAAACAATAACACAAGTAAAACCAGTATGTGGGTGGGTACCACAGGGACCTGTGATGGGATCAACAGGAAGTGACACCCGGAGTGACGGGGGAAGGGGGAGAGAGAGGGAGAGAGAGAGGGAGAGAGAGGTGTGGTTAGAAGTTACACTTTACACGCCTACCTAAGCGTTAGTCAGATGCTAACAGCTAGAAGTTGAAGTAAAGGGCTTAGCTTAAGAGTTAGAGTTAGTTACACGCAATTCTTTGTTTAAACACAGGTCTGTGAAGTGGGTGGTGTTGTCAGATTAACCGGAAGAGTCTACTCACAATTCCGGGGTCACGTGTTGCTAGGAGAACAATGCAAGCTCACAACAGGTGCAAGCGGAGCAGACTTGCACTGCTGTGAGCACGCATGGGAAACTCACAGTCAGTTATGACATGTCCCATACAAAATCATTCATTAATCAAAACCGCACATTCACTTCACAAGCAATGGTGAATTCGTAGTTAGCTACACTAGAATAAACCATTAATTTTACGCAAATGTTTCAAATGAGCGAGTCATAAAGAAATACAATGATACGTAACACATAAAAAGGCCTTAAATTAATGAAATGAGAAGTATAGCTCAGATCACCTACACAGTGCTGAAAAAGGGGATTTCTTCGCCCAAGATCAGACCGATTATTCTGGTACCATTTATATGAGCTGCTAATCGGAGATTGCGTCGTCAGAAAATAGACTCATGCTCCACTAACAACAGAGATTAGGAATTCTTCGCTAAAATCAGGTTAGTTTCATATCGTACGATTTAAAAACATTATAGCACTGAAAATTTCTAATACCTGTGGGAAGGCACCTTAAAGCTATAGTTTTATCTGATTATATTCAGAACCTGGTGCGCGCATGTATAAGAGTTACGTAAATGTTTCACATGAGTGGGTCGATATGAATACAATGATACATAACACATAATAAGGCCTTAAATCAGTGAAATGAAGAGCATCGCTCAGATCACCTACACAGTAATGAAGAAGGGGATTTCTTCGCCCAAAATCAGACTGATTTATTCTGGTACCATTTATATGAGCTGCTAATCCCGAGATTTCGTCGTCAGAAAGTAGACTTATGCTCTACTAACACAGAAATTAGGATTTCTTCGCTAAAGTCAGGTTAGTTTCTTATCGTACGATTTAAACACATTATAGCACTGAAAACTTCTTACTGCTCGTAGGAAGGTACATTCAAACTATAATTTTATCTGGTTTTGATCAGGAACTGGTATGCGCATGGAGAAGAAGTTACTAACTTATGAAACAGACACATAAGGTTGATTATTGGGTCTGCTTGCAAGCAATGTTTAAAACGACTCCACCGTTCTAAATTACTGCTCGTACTGCATAAAGTAGGAAACTATTATTTTCCTGGTTAGATTGTCAAAGGTTCGGGGGGTCGCATAATGCGCTGCCTGCAGTGATGCTTGGAAGGGACCCCCTCCTCTTTGTGGTTGCTGGAGGTATTATGGGTCGGTCTGCTGAGTTGTTAAGCAGAAAGTGCTGTCTCCCCCCTTCGTAGCTTCGTGCACCTGAGGGAGTTTTGCACTGCTGAGTGAGGATGCAGGAGTAGGGTGTTTCTCCCACTGTGTTTCCTTTTGCAGCCTATAAGAGTACCTGAGTTCTCTTTGGACCATGTCAAGTTTGTCTTGAGTGTTGTTCAGCTGCTGGATCAGAGTCTCAATTCTGGCAACTTTGTCTAAGAGCTCAGAATTTGCTGCTTTAATAGTAATTTTGTGTGGGTGTTTCCTTTCCAGGTCCTTTCTGGCTACCTTTTCCAGGTGCTCTTGCTGTTCAGCAGCTGTCAGAGCCTTTTTAAATCTATTGATTTCCTCCTGTAACTCCATTTTGCTGGGGTCCTTGTGGGCTACCGCTGTGATCTGTTGCTTGAGATCATTTACCTCCTGTTTCAGACCCATGAGGTTGTGGGCCAGGAAGATAATGACCTTGGCGAGCTTTTGTAGCCACAACTCTCGCCCGAGTCCTGAGTCTGAGGCACACTTCTCTCTGTGTCCAGTTGCTTTCGGCTCAGTAGGTGGTCGTCGGCCCTGGGTAAAGGGGGTGTTCCTCACGACGCCTGGCCAGCCCTCTCTGTTCTGCACTCTGGGCAGTTAGTCTGAGCATCTGCAACATTTTGACACACTGGTGTTGAGAGTAAAGGCTAGAGACTAATACAAGATCAAAACAGAGTGTGAATGATAAAATAGTTTTGGGTCAGCATATGTTTTCTGAAAAGGCGTAAACAGGATTTTGATTGATGACTTAAGACTAATGTCAAATTATTGTCAAATTATCACTCAGAATTTGCTGACGGTTCCCAACAGGCTCAATCTCTGAGGAAGTGAAGTAGAAAAGGGAAAAGGAAAAGGAGAGCATTCCTATTCAGATTATACTTATTACTTGGTGCTCAGGACTAGAGTTGTGCCCTAGTATTTGTCTAGATGACTTGTGTAACAGGGTCATAAAATTAGGGCACATGTTGAAAATAAACAAATTAAAAATAGAAGTGTGTCTGGTTCCTTTTGAGGTTCAGAAAGAAAATCAAATCATAGTGGAACAAAAGGGGGCATAACATGTAAAAGGATTTAAAATTAGCTGACTTCTATTATTAAAACAGGGTAATCAATCTGATATTAGGAACAATCAGTAGCACTCGTGATTAACTGATTTGTGTTGGGCAACACACCATGTCTGGTCACAGCTGCTGCGTGTTCAGCTCCCATGCTGGGCCATGCCATGTGTGTGCCCCGCCCTCCGTAGCGCGTTATTCACTGTGCCACTAAAAACACCCAATAACTTAATGATTCTTCTCTAGATAGACAGTTAAAATGTAATTAAATTTAGATTTAATTAACTAGTAACTGAGCAATAGCATTCAGGAAGGATACAACTAAGATAGTTAAATTCGCTGAGACGAATTGAAGATTGAGAAACATAGAAAAAGAAAAAGAAGGAAGAGAAATGGAAAAATCCGAAACCAGGGATTAGGTTAAATTCACATTGCTTCACACTGCACACACACATCTGTATTTAAGAGCTTCAATTAAAGAGTGTTAACCCCTAATTGTTAAAGCTATTTGAGTAGCTTAGCCTAAAATGAAACTATGCTAAGTCGTGCTAGCTTAGCTGCTTCAAATGGTTTGTGTACAAACATGGCGTGTTGTGCTATGTAACGTTAGCACTTCCTGTGACAAGTTGTTGCCACGGTAACCAATGCATGCCAGTGTAATTAACGCAGTTTAACGTCTGTCTATGTTAAACAGTCATAGTTTTAGAAAGTGGTGCTTTCAGCCTTCAAGACTTGTTTAAAGAATTACAAAACGTGTTTACTGTAAGTTAAAACCGGTTTAAACATATATGTAGTTATGTTTGCCTCACATATGAGTACTAAAGTACAGTATTACACCTTTAATTTCACTCAGCGAGTGAAAAACATAATGACCACCAGGTTGCTTGTACATATGCAGTCAAAGTGTAGATGAATTACTTCAATCTAATTATAAACTAACCCTAACCCTAAGGCCTTTATGCTGTAGAAAGGGGAGCAGCGCTCACATCTACCTTGATATAACTGTACTGAGATTTCTTCTTCAAAGAAACAATTTAAACAATACTGCAATTTTGTGATTTCTTCACTAAAGCATATTACATTATGGTACAGTTTGGACATGCCGCTGAGCTGAGATTCAGACTTACGCTTTGTCAAGACAGATTTATGCTTTAATACTGAAATTAGGGTTTCTTTGCTAAAATCAGATTAACCTTACACCGAGGCCATTAAGCATGAAATACATAAAGACTACCAATTATAATAGCGGTACCAATTCAAACACCCACTTTATCTGCATCTCAACAAGCCAGCAAATAGGGACACCGGGCATCTGAAGTCACGTCCTATTTTAACCTGGGCTATCAAGCACACACTTTTAAGTTGCCAGTGTTTAAACTCATAACTTTCGTTTTATCACGCCCGCATTTTCTCCACCAAAATCTGTAGCGAATCAGCTCATGGGGAAATATGAATAATTAACCATAACTAATTATGATTAATTATTAATATTTTAGATCCACTGTAGATATTTAGCTGACCACTCAGGGTCAACCGTCTTGTCAATTCTAAGAACGTTATTTCCTGTTAAGGGAAATAACTTTCTTACTGTTCAATTCTATAAGTTTGTAACGTAAATTTGCATGATTATTGACTCCGGTTATGAGAAAACAATGAACACGTCAAGTGTGATACAAGTAAGGTTTTATTAACTACATAAACACTTAAACTAGTCTAACATACTACATAAACACATTAAGCCGGTCTAACATACACATACGCACACACACACACACACACACATACAGTTGGTATAGGAAAGGGTTAAAGTTTAACTCAGCATAGAAAGAGGCATAAAGAATGGATTTTATGGAACACTTTGCATGTATATTCAACAGATCAAAGCCTTCAGGGATACGTCAGATTCTGAGTTCAAACCCACCTTTGTAAAAAGGTGCAAATTATACATAATGTATCAATTAATAAGACTAAGTTTGATACTTAGCGAGTCTCGGCGGTCTGAAAGAGATTCCTGATGCAAATCTTAAAGCTTCCCATAGATCTTTGCTGAATTCGGGTCGATGAGAAGAACCAGTTTGAGTCAGTGTCACTTGATGAATGGAAAGGACAAGGCCGAAGCCTGGCACAAGCTTAGCGTTTCCGGGAGCGTTTGTCTCACATCTTCTTAGCTTAAGACCGAACCACCGACAGGGGCGGGTCACATGGAGTGTGGCCTTTAAAGCCTGCAGAGATTCACGCCTCTCAAGATGGGTTCGTCCAATGAGGAAGGCTGAAATCCCAAGCGGGAGGTTGGAAATACTGGGGATTTTTATGACTCTTTGTCTGTAAGCCTGGTATTTTGCATATGTAATTCGCTGGAGTGTTGAGGCACGAATTAGTACAGATTCTTAGAACATCAATATGTTGCATAGGTATCAGCATATAATATACACACTTGTTTCGATCATAAGAAGGCGAATTCATAGATACTAGACATGAAATAGGTGAGGTTATATTAACTAGTGGTCTATGATAACATGAATAAAACAGCATACACTACAACAGACAATATACAAGACAGTAATGGTATACACAATGACCAAAGGATATGGGTATTCAATCAAAGAAAGGTTTTCCTATGAATTAATTAGAGAACAGTCCATTTCTCTGGGCATTGTGTGTCTTTCTCATGAGTAAAATGAGGGAGTTTCTCCCCTACATTCCTTTTAGGCCATAAAACCAGTGATATCATGATTAGTTGTCATGGTGACCAAGGTTGGGGGATGGTGTTCAGCCGAAAACCTAACATCCAGTATATTGAGTGAGGGGACTGTGACGATTTGTTAATCTAATGAATAATTGATTTGTTAAATCAAATAAAAATTAGTGTGTCAGATTGGTCGAGACAGATACCTTTTGTTGTCAATGACAGAGGTCAAACGTTTTCTGTAAGTCTTCACAAGATTTTCACAAACTGTTGCTGGTATTTTGGCCCATTCCTCCATGCAGATCTCCTCTAGAGCAGTATGTTTTGGGGCTGCGGGGCAACATGGATTTTCAAATCCCTCCAAAGATTTTCTATGGGGTTGAGATCTGGAGACTGGCTAGGCCACTCAAGGACCTTGAAATGCTTCTTACGAAAACACTCCTTCGTTGCCCGGGCGGTGTGATTGGGATCATTGTCATGCTGAAAGACACAGCCACATTTCATCTTCAATGCCCTCGCTGATGGAAGGAGGTTTTCACTCAAATCTCACGATACATGGCCCCATTCATTCTTTCGTTTACAGGGATCAGTCGTCCTGGTCCCTTTGCAAAAAAAACAGCCCCAAAGCATGATGTTTACACCCCCATGCTTCACAGTAGGTATGGTTTTCTTTGGATGCAACTCAGCATTCTTTCTCCTCCAAACACGACAAGTGGAGTTTTTTACCAAAAAGTTCTATTTTGGTTTCATCTGCCCATATGACATTCTCCCAATCCTCTTATGGATCATCCAAATGCTCTCTAGCAAAAGTCAGAAGGGCCTGGACATGTACTGGCTTAAGCAGGGGGACTCGTCTGGCACTGCAGGATTTGAGTCCATGGCGGCGCAGTGTGTTACTGATGGTAGCCTTTTTTACTTTGGTCCCAGCTCTCTGCAGGTCGTTCACTAGGTCCCCCCGTGTGTTTCTGGGATTTTTGCTCACAGTTCTTGTTATCATTTTGACCCCACGGGGTGAGATTGCGTGGAGCCCCAGATCGAGGGAGATTATCAGTGGTCTGGTATGTCTTCCATTTTCTAATAATTGCTCCCACAGTTGTTTCTTCACACCAAGATGCTTACCTATTGCAGATTCAGTCTTCCAGCCTGGTGCAGGTCTACAATTTTATTTCTGGTGTCCTATGACAGCTCTTTGGTCTTGGCCATGGAGTTTGGAGTGTGACTGTTTGAAGTTGTGGACAGGTGTCTTTTATACTGAAAACAAGTTCAAACAGATGCCATTAATACAGGTAAAGAGTGGAGGACAGAGGAGCCTCTTAAAGAAGAAGTTACAGGTTGTGAGAGCCAGAAATCTTGCTTGTTAGTAGGTGACCAAATACTTATTTTACCAAGGAATTTACCAATTAATTCTTTAAAATCCTACAATGTGATTTTCTGATTTTCTCATTTTGTCTCTCATAGTTGAGGTATACCTATGATGAAATTACAGGCCTCTCTCATCTTTTTAAGTGGGAGAACTTGCACAATTGGTGGCGGACTAAATACTTTTTTCCCCACTGTTAGATAGAGGTAATTTACATTTATTTTTTTATGATCATATGCAAGTACTTTATAAATAATCAAATGACAAATAATAATAAAAAAATCCATAAGAATCAAGTTTATGCAAAGTTTGGACAGGAACATTTGTGTATTATTATTGTTTCTTGTGGACAACATGCAGATAGTTGCCATGCAACTACTTCAGGGCAGTACTTATAAGTATAAAAGCGAGAACTTCGGCATTAGAATAAAGGTAATTTGAAAGACTAAATAAAACAAGCAAGTAAAGGACTGAAAAACAGAGATGGAAGAGAAACTCCCTGTCTCCCTGACCCACCTCAGCAGCGTAACCTTGAAGGAGCAGATAGCTAAATATATATATAAATAAATGAACAAGTGCATTTTTTCAGTAAACCAGATTAGACCTTATCTTGAATGAAGTGTTCCTATGTGTCAGCTAAGAAGCAGGTGATCAAGATAATAAGTTTTTTCTCTCTCGCTTTTCTTTCTCTCCCTGCCTTCTCTTTTTGAGGTTTGGGAGGGAGGTTTATAAAGTGCTCATCTGTTTTCTCCTGTCTGGCCAGAGAGCAGCTCTGCTCTAGGCCTATCTGTGCTATCACTATATTTATTTAGTATATAAAATGCCACAGATATGGTTATTAATATATTATATAAATACCATGAGATGTGGCATGTTATTCTAAAATAAAGTAGTATGTTATATATATATATATATATATAGATATATATATATCTCTTATATATAATATATATTATATATATATATATATGTGCACATCTCGGGTGGCCGAAGAAATTGGGAGGCACATCCTCAGTGCATTTCTAATCCACCTTATTCTTCAACATGGAAGTAAGCCTATGGGCGAGACTTCCGGTTCATTAGGGAAATAACGAGAAGAATAAGAATGTGGAGTTATTCTTTTAAAATAATAAAGTAAGACACACATTTGCAATATCAAGCAGCAAATCGAGCTGTTTTGTACAGCTAAAAATAACTGGAAGCAAATGACACTGGAAGCCAGACACATTAAATTTACAAATGGCCACGCCCACTCTTACGGGAAGAATAAGGTGAATAAAGACAAAAATATTAAAACAGAACTTACATTTTTAGAAGAAATTCTAAATGGAATTTGCAAAAGCACTGTGGGTGGTTGCCAGGACATTGCTATGCAGCTGCTAAGGTGTTCTAGCGTTGCTATGTGGTTGCTAGGGGATTGTGGCTGGTTCCCATGTAGTTGGTTGCTGAAAGCCCATCCTGAAGTCTTGATGTTCCAGTCTTCGCATATGGCATGGATTCCTCTGTCAGTAATATAAAAGATTTGTAGTCTCTTTTATGATTTTCATCTTTCAAATGAGAATTCTGGGATTGGGTTCACAAAACATTCTTAAGAATAAAATTTCTGTATGGTCCACTGAAATATTTTTTTTTACATCAAAACTAGAAATTTCACAATTAATACAAAGAAACCGGAAGTAACACATGGAATTAAGTGTCACATTTGAAGTAAAAAGAGAACAAAAAATATTATAACACATAATCCAATAATTGTTTTATTTAAAATCAGGGGGGAAAAATTAGTGTATTTCTTTCTTTCTTTCTTTACATTTGTATTATATTATTTTATTGTAGTAATGCAACGAAGCAGATTTGTATTCAAAAAAGGATTTTCTGGTTCTTACGATTGGTTTCTTGAGACAAACATTCTTCTTTGAGAAGAATTCAAATTCTTGAAAATACTCTTCTTAAAAATCATTGTAAATACAGTAACTTCTTAAACATAGGTCCATTTTTTTTTTCAGGGTGTTAAAGTTAAGATGTTCTTAAGAAAATAATTGATTACTTAAGATTTATTTCAAGAATTTTACTTAGGAACATTCTTAAGAACTTCTTGGAATTTAGATATGATAAGAAATTATAAGAACTTTCTTAACTTATTTCTTAAGATGCTTTTTGTAAATCCAGCCCCTGATCATTCAGAAAAAAATAGCATACATCGACAGGCAGTACAATTTGAAGCATCATTCTTGTCCGTTTAGTGTGGAAACAGTGCCTGAAAAAGAAAAAAGAAGAGATGTTAGTCCAAGTTTTGCAATAATACTGGAATATGGGGCATTTTGTTGAGTTTTAGTCTTTGATCGGCATTCTCATGTTTAATGGGGGAAAATAAAATGTTTGTTTGTTTGTACAAGAGTATCCGTGCGTGGGCTTTTATTTAAGTGAAAGTCATGCGGCGTTCTGTGCGGATGAGCGTGAGGACACAAGCAAACAGAAGTTGGAGAGTAATTGGAAAAGACATCGGGTGGATATAAAGACGGATCGGGCCGCTATCTGGGCCTCCTCCCCCGAGCTTTAGTCTATTAACACTGCCACTCTTATCATCTGTGCTGCACCTGACAGGCCTTAATCACACTCTAATGGATTTAATTACCTTGCACAGGTATCCTGCATACAATCAAGCCTGCTGTCTACATGGCTACAGAGACATGGACCAGGAAGCTTTGGTGATAGGCTTGTATTGTGCTAAAAGGTCACATCCTGAGGTCGTGGGGTCATAAACACTGACCTGGGCAGCATCTGTGGTCATACACAAACACACACACACACACACACACACACACAATGTGGGGTATATGGAAGATGGCAGCGTAGATGTTTAAGATGAATAGTCTGCATGGTGTGCGGATGCATTCATTTGATTTTTCCTCTAGGATTCAAAGACGGGAAGAACATCATTCAGGCAAACATAACTAATATTTTAATGTGTTTATGCTATTCAAGCTGTTGGCTGCATAGTCTTATATCTGCCACGTTAGACATTTGACACATATTGTACAATTGCAGTGACGCTTCAGGCAGAAGAACCATAAAGCCTCTGTAAATATTTATATTAAAATGTCTGGATTTAATGCTTTTTATATTCAGACAATTCAGACAAAACAGACAGTATGTTTTGTCATATATCATAGGCTGTCACTTTTCTTGAAACCCTTAAACGTTTTTGTTTTTCTCTTTTTGAGAAGGCTACATTGTGCAGACCAAATTTATCCAGAAAAAGAGTAAAGCTGAAATCCCTATAGAAGCCCATTTCCACCTCAGAGTGGGGGGAAACATTTTTTGAAAAAAAACAATCACACTGTGAAATATTCCAAAATAAAGTCACGTTTGTAAGATATAAGGTAACTATTAACTTCAACTTTTTATAAAATATTAACTTTAACTATATAAAGATGTAATTATGAGAGAAAAAAACTGTGAGATGCAAAATAGCGGTTTTGAATCTTATGTAGCAATTACAAGAAATAAAGTCACAATTAGAAGAAATAACTGTATATTGTTTACCCTGAGACGGAAACAGATTTTAATAGAAAACAGCTTTGTAAACAGAGATTTTTAAAAAAGGGTGTTTGTGGTTTAGGGTACATTGCAATAAAGAACAAAAATCAAAAGTACAAGAAACCAAGTTGCCAAAATCATGAGAAATAAAAGTCACATTTTTAAGATGTAAGTTAATAATTTTAAGATATAAAGTTGCAATTATAATTAAAAAATATGCAATGGAAAATAACACTTGATATCTTAAGTTGCAACTACAAGAAATAAAGTCGTTATTTAAATAAAGAAATAAATATATAAATATGAAGTAACAATTAGAAGAAATAAAGTTGCAATTAGAAGAAATAACTGCATATTATTTACCCTGAGACAGAAACGGGCTTGTAAAGTTTGTAAACAGAGAATGTAAATTAAAAATGCAAAAATCAGTGTTTGTGGTTTAGGGTAAGAGATACATTGTAATTACAAGAAACAAAGTTGTGATAATAAGAAATAAAGTTACATTTGTAAAATATATTTAAGATGTATAATTTTAAGATGTAAAGCTGCAATTGTGAGAAAAACTGTGAAATGGAAAATAATAACTTTTTAGATCTTAAGTTGCAATTAAAATAAATAAAGTCGCAATTGTAAAAATATAAAGTCACAATTAGAAGATATAGTCGCCGTTACAGTTGGAAGAAATAACTATGTGGTTTACTCACAGATGAAAACAGGCTTTAATAGAAAACAACTTTGTAAACAGAATATAAAGTAAAAAAAGAAAAAAAAGGTTTAGGTTAAGAAACATAGTTAAGGTTAAGAGTTATCATTAGCGCAGCATAAAAGAGAAGTCAATAGAAAGTCCTTACTTTGTTTTGGGTGGATTTAGAAGGAGGAGGCTGTTGTAAAGATGCCAGACAGAAAAGAGAATTCAATATTTCCACAACATGACCACTCAGGCTAGTGCCAATGACAGCAAACATCATGAAAAGATATGGAGAGAGGGGAAAGTAAGAAAGGAGACAGATGAAAATGGGAACTGTAAAATAAATGACACCTGAAGCCATTTCCTGCAGGTCTTGCCATGCTGTGCAGATTTGAAACTTTATGGAGTTATGTGGTGACTTAAATTTCCATTAGCTGAGGGTGAAATTGAAGTTTTCTTTGATGAGAGTTTGGCATACAGTGTCTCCTAAGATCATGATGGATAGAATATGTGCAAACCTATATATAGTTCCAAAGAAGGAAACATAATGGTGAAAAATATTGCCATTGTAAACCTTTCCTGAAATGATAAGCACCATTCTGCATTTTCTGAATATGCCCATCGCTAGAACAAAACAACCCTGGATACAGAAACCTGCCATCATGGTTATGTTTCAGTGGTAAAATGGCAGTATGCAGGTCTGTGGGCAGCTGTAGAAGGAGCAGTTTTCATCAGATCCAGTGAGTGACATGGCTTTCATCACTCTGAGCTCCTCTAGGGTTGAGCTATACTGCTGTTATTCCCTTGGACATCAGAATGCATGCAATAGCACAGCCTCCAGAACACCCTACGGCTTTCACCAAGGTAATAAAATGCCTTTGTGAATCCCTCACACACTGCGAGAAAGGATGCTAACATCAGAGAACTCAAGCTACAGCTACCAGGGCATGAAAGACACTAGCTTAGCTGGGACTCACCGAGCGTTGGCGATTCGCCTTTGAAGCAGGGGGTGATTGAGAGGATTTTGGATCACATTTTCCTCGCTGCAATCTAAGTGATCTAGGTGATCTAAAAAAAAAAAAGTGCATGTTAACAATGCAGCAAGTGATTTAATACTGCAGTTGTTATCGTTAACTAAAACTAAAAATCAAAAAAATGTAAAGTGTGTAAATTTTAAATGAAAACAAATTTAAAAAGCATAAACAAATTAGTATTAAAAACAAATTAGTAACTAATTAAAATTCATAAGTTCAAGCTGAAGCATTAAAAACCTTAAACTGAAATGAAAATAAAGCTAAAAAGAAATAAAAAATTAATAAAAATCACAAAATCACATAGCGAAGTTCCTAAGACAAACAAAAACTAAAATTCAAATATAAAAATTACAAACAAACATCACAAAAGCACATAACTAAACTGCTAAAAAAAAATGAAATTTAAAAGTAAAAAATTACAAATAAACATGACAAAAGTACATAATAAAATAGCTAAAAAATAAAATTAAAATATAAAAATTAAAGCAAATTTAAAATGTTAATAAATAATATAGTAGTATAAAAATAATACAAAAAAACACTGGTGACACTTTATATACGAGACAAAATAAATAAAAACGTGAGTTTTTTTTAGATAACATCATATTTTGTGACAGTAAAAATCAGTTCACAAGACAAAACTAAGCAAATCTTTAAAGGAAATTATTTGTTAAATTAATTATAATTAATAAAACAACAACATGAATCTGTGTTAGCAGCACTTTTTTTGTAATGTGACGTATTTCTGTGGGAAACAGGACATTCAAAAGTATTGTATAAAGGGATTGGATTTTATCCATTGGAAATTGATCAGATAATGAAAAAAGGGTATTTTATAGCAGAA
>JADLZN010001430.1:0-30042 GCA_018155175.1 Sinocyclocheilus anophthalmus
TACCAAAACCTCAATCTCATCACCAAAATGTGGGGAAAATTTGGTATTCTACTTAAATTGTATTTATACACCAAGATGTTTTTTCTTCTGCTTAAAATGTATGCTGATATTTTTTTTTAAATCATTGTAATTGTAACAGTGCTGAAACATGAAGCAAATGAAGAAAATGGTGTATCAACCCAAGTGCAGTTTATTCCAAAGAGTGAAAATCCAAAACCAAACTGAATTAAGATCAAAAACATGAAACAAAACATGACCATAACATGAACTTGACAAAACAATGACCTGAGGCAGTGAGCAGTGTTCAACGTTTTAAATACAAGATGTTTTGTCATTGGGTGTTTTTGTCATGTGATTACCCTAGTAGGTCGCACTGGAGAAACTGAGTCAGCTGGCTGCTTTCGAAATGCTCTCGCGGTACTTTGATGCCATACATCACAGTGACAAGATAAAAGTGATAAGACAATGAACCAATGAACATGGCAAGATCACATGAACTTCAAAATAAAAGACATAAATCCTAAAACAGACATGACATATCCCCTCAAAGGGCAGCTCCAAGCACCCAAACAAAACAAGACGTACAAAAGAACAAAACAGTCCAGGACAGTGCTGGAGTGGAGGAGGACAAGGGGGAGGGATGGAGGTTCAGGCCTGTGAAGTGGAAGCGGCCTGGATCATGGCATGGTGGTAGATCTGGACCTTGGAGTAGTGAACAAGACCATGGACTGTAGGACAGAGATGGGCTTGGACCATGAAGCAGTGGATGAAACCATGGAGAATCTGGTTGCCATGGCGAAGCCAGCAGAGATGGAGACCACCAGGGTGAAGCCAGTGATGGAGATTACCACCTCACCAGAGCAAAAGACCACTCAGGCAGAGTCAGCAGGTCAGGAGGCCATGGCGGAGCAGAAACTTGCTTTCACTTTCATGGTTATTCAAAGAGCAATTAAACTATACAGAGAAAGCAAGCAAAAATCATTTACATTATCAAAGAACAGTATGACTGAACAGTCTAGTGCGAGTTTAAGCACTTAAAAAAACACTCCTGTTATAATTAGTGAAGCTGTCTGTACACTGTTTGATGAATGAATCTCTTGCTTACATCATATGTACATCTGCACTTTATTTATGATGTGAGGATTTGTGAGTGCGGAATTCAGTCAGCAAGTGCTCGCACTGATCAAAACTGGCATTTCAGCGATGACTTCTGAACGCTATTCTGACTGAACGGGGTGTCGTCATGGTCGTGTCGTGGGCAACAGTATCGTGAGGGTGTGGGCGATGGTTAGAAATGGTGCAACGCTGTAAAAAACCATGACAAGAAAAATGTATGGGCAACATGAGCAGATCTAAATTTATTGCTGCAATCAACAATTTTTATTTAATTTTTATTTGTGACCGCCATAATGGATTTAGTTTAACTGTGCAGGGGCATTTTGTCCCAAGCTCCCGTTGAATTCTGACCCATTGTAAGGCCTTCCCCAGCCTTACACAGGACGATGGTGTATCAAACCCAAGTGCAGTTTATTCCAAAGAGAGAAAATCCAAAACCAAACTAGTGATGAGTGTTTCAAAGTACTACTTCAAAATCTTTGCAAATAATTTTTGAACCAATGTTTTGGAGTGCATATAAAACTGGCAAAGTCATGTGATTTCAGTAAACGAGGCTTCATTAGGTCATAACTGTTTTGAAATGTTTCAAAATTTCAATAGCTCTCCACCAAACCCATGAATCATGCAGGTTCACCCCCCATTGTTCAACTTGTGTCTATGGTTTTTACCTGATGTTAATAGTCTCTAACTGGCCTGTTTAGCTCAGCCATCCAACAAAACAAGCTCTGATTGATAAAAGACCACATACAGACACTTAATATTTAGTATTAGAACAGATGATTAGTTAATTGCATTTGATAGATTATACTTTCAATAAAAAATTTGCAATATGTTTTTAAAAGCACAAATTTTATGCATTTTGGTCTCTGTTTTGCTGCACTTCTGACCAGCAAGCGTAACCAGCGTGTGGTGTTTTAAGTACAAAGAAACCAGTTCAATTAACCGTTCGCAAAGAGTTTGATTGACAGGCGATCTGACCAATCATAACACTAAATCCGCCATCTTGCCCGACAAACAAATCAGACAGGAGAGTAGATGAACTTCGGAATTGAAGGTGACTCTCAGTGAAAAATCTGATACTTTTCAAGGTTTTATTAAGTGCTATAATCAGGTCCACTGTGCATCTACCAACCAAGGAAACGTGAAAAAGATTAGCCCAGTAATTTTTTTTTGGTAAGCCTTTTTCTGCAAGCGTCGGAGAAAACGAGCACGTCTGATTTTGCTCCCTTGGTGACGTGGCAAAGGGATCTCATTATAATATCACTGCCCCTTAATCTGTAAGTTTACACCCACGGCGCCGTTATTGTGTTTTTGCAAGTGACAACGGTGTATTAGTTCTAATGCCATGGCGAAAGTTTTGAGCAAAACATGCTAACTGTTCTGGCTTTGGCTGCACAGACGAGCACAGAAAACTATTCCCAGCCTCAGAAGAGACAAGAGAGCAGTGGATTTAATGATTAGTTGAAGTACTGTATATTGCTGGTGCCACACAGATCTAAAATAAACATGCAATTTCTTTCCCAGCTGTTTAGCTTCACAGTCATAACCGACTGTTTTTTGTAACTCGTGTTTTTTACATAAACTTGTGTGTGAATGAGAACATAATCTAGTACTCCCATGCTGTGACAGCCGCTTTCTGCTTGTGCGTGTTCTTCTAAGATGGTGTGCCCCTCAGAAAACCGATACAATTTTTAAACTCGTATTGTGTAAACTCATGTGATTTCAAGCGCGATAACATGATTTTGAGAACCAAAACAAAAAAGGTTTTTACAGGACAAAGCTGTAATGAAGCCAGCTCTATCCTCATAGAGCCACAATAAAAGCCTTTGTGAATTTCAGTCTTTTTTCATGTGCATTACATTGTTTTAGAGCAAATAAGAAAAAATGGTAAATGGGACATTTATTGGAAAATTATATATTTAGTCATAAGTTCGTGATAATGTCTCTGGTAGCGGACACCAGGACTTCAGTTTTTCTAACAATAACATTACAAGACAGGGCTGTTGTGGTGAGAGGGGGTTTTGGGCCCGTGCAACGTGTTGACATGCCTGCCATTTAGGCTTTTTTTTTTCAGTTGCTTCCAACCATATTGAATTTGGCTAAAGTTTACTAACACTTAATTAGCACAAACTACTGGGCTACAATAATCTGTGATGCAGCATGTATGGACGGAGTTATTTGTTTTTTGAGAACCACTTGTTATGCGTGCTTAGGGAAAACTAAAATTTTAAAATCGCTGAAATAAGGCAAAAACACATACAGAACATTGATCACAAGACATTTTGAGACCGGTCTTGAATTCAGAGAGATTTTTGCTGTCAAAAGTATGTGAAAATCTGCTTACTCACTTTCATTCACAGAAACAATATCTTGATTTACAATTTTCTAAGGCAGGCTTTGTGTAGAACAAAAGGTGTAGTCGAGTAGGCGGAATGTCATTATAATGCTGTGATTACCCTGAGAGAACAAAGGCCTCATAATGAGCTGCTTAATGAGCTCTCAGGTGTGTGACTGAGAGGGAATTGCTACAAAAAAGAATGTGAGGAAAAAATAAATGTATATATTTTTTTTGTTTGTAGTTTATTTAGAATACATATAACTATCACATTAAATAACTCATGGGAGTGTGTGCATCACATTGTCTTAGCTGTGGTCCAGGTTCTTGTGCAGGCACGAATCTCCATTTCCATGACCAAGTGGACTGCTTTGCTTTGGCTCTCTTTGCAACAAGTTATTTTACACTGTTATTCTCACATCAGAAATAAAAAAGCAAGCATGCTGTTTAAACAAACTACATTATTAACTATGATTTTCCTGATACTAGTACCTGAATTATATCGAAACAAATACACATAATCACATTATCAAAAATAGTGTACCAGCGAACATAAAATAAACATCAATGAAGTACTCTTAAGAAATATAATGCCCACTCAGGTACTCTAAGATTCTGAATGTATTGAAAACTGAACTATCTTAAACCCCTTACTGGGGGGTGAGCGATGCAAGTGCGGCAAAGATGGGTGTATTCAGGTAGGGCCCTAACATCATTTATGTAACATTTCATGCAGTTTGTGTGGGCCCACAGTAGGAACCAGTTAGTATATGTCGGCATACTCATGGAAACAGTGTAAAATGTAGTTTCTGTTTGTAGTTGGGCATTTCTAACGACCCAATATATTAACCATGATAGTCTTGTACATATAAGTCAATTACTAGTACTGTGCACGTTCCTCGTATTCTTTATCCAGCGACCATCAGAAACTGAACACCTGGGCCATTAATACTTGGGCAATTATGCCAGTGATGCATCCACAGTCCTAGGACGAACATTAAAAAGTTGTGTAAGCAATTACAAAGTGGCATAGGGTGATAATAAATTGCCTCACGGATACTAAAGGGAGCGCGCGTCTAATTTCGTCTAGCATTACTTTATTTACGGGCTTACTTGATACGTTCTACCACATGCGTCAAGAACACCAATGACTGAGTGATCAAAAAAACATTCACTAACATATTACCTTATACGTCACCGAATTACTTTGTATATCGTTGCTGTCTATTTTATGACAACACAAAAAAACTTTACCTGGCGTTGTGGCCCTATCTCATTGAATGGGAATCTTCATAATGGTCACATTGATTGTCTTTAGTCCAATGAATCAGGTTGGAAAAGATACCCTATACAATATGTAGCAGAGTGTTGTCCAGTAACACAATAGGCACAATGCAATAGGCAATAAAAAAATACTTACTATAGGTGCCTCCACTGACTATCCAGCTGCGCGTTCTTCTGAGGTAAATGTGCCAAAGCTTATGCCTCTCAGCGCGTCTTTCTTCAGAAGCGAAAGTAGCCGAGCATAGACTTGTCTGAAACGGTCTTGCTGCTGTTTTTGCTGTTGCTGTGGGCGTTTTACAGCGCATGGTTCACTTGATGATTGTAATAACAATAAGCGTCAATCGGCGCTTGCTAACATGCGGACACCGATTAGCAAAATGTAAAAGGGAGGGCCAAGACTTGGACTCGCGTTGGGTTTCACACTGAGTCCTTTGTACTAGACTTTGTTTTCGTCATGACTTGACTAAATCTTTAAAAGGATAGTACATGCGAAGCTTTCTAGTGAATATGTCTCTCACTTG
This sequence comes from Sinocyclocheilus anophthalmus, assembly GCA_018155175.1. Lineage (NCBI taxonomy): Eukaryota > Metazoa > Chordata > Actinopteri > Cypriniformes > Cyprinidae > Sinocyclocheilus > Sinocyclocheilus anophthalmus. The sequence continues at coordinate 5,257 of JADLZN010001430.1, forward strand.
TGTGTGTCAAATATTCGCTGATTTCAGTTCTTTTAGTGGGAGCGCGTGGGGTCAAACAGCTGTGGCTCAGCGGAGAATGAGACGGCTGAAAGCACACCCTGTTTTATTTTCTTTATTTTGCAAAAGCACAATGTTTTGTTGATATTGTGAGTGTACAATATAAGTAGACCCTTTACAGATTCGAATGATGTATTACTATTATGTGTACAAACAAAAATGAACGAGCATTTAAAGTTCTTTTTGCTCTTATCAGTAAAACATGCACTGGTGGCGCCGGCGCCACCGTCGACCCCAGGAGGTTAACTTTTTTTTTCACATAGCACTGGTGCTATAGAGGTTGAAAGTTTTGTAGCACAGGCCAAAAATTTGTAGCACAAGTATAAAACGTCTGTTATCATGTCTGAAAACAAACACAAGTAATGGAGTTTATCATTTAAACAGGCACTGATGTTCCATACAGGGCACAAAAAATACAAACCATCACAAAATTTGTTTTTAGACAAAGTTTTCTTAATTTTCTAAAAATGGAAGAGTGCAGAAACATAACACCTCTTACACCTTAACAAAATACAAATAAAAAAAATAAAAATAAAAAACAATGACAGACATTAAGGCAAAGATAAAAATCTTTGTCATTATTTAATCTTTTGTATTAGAAAATTGAAAAATTCCAGTACAATATTTATCATATTTACAGACGATTTTATTTTTCAGTTACAGTATTTAGGGGCAGTAGCATCAAAATTGAATACAAATATTACAAATAACACTATACCATCATTATACTTTTTTTGAAAGTAACTGCGCTGATGATAGCTCATCTCCGATCCTGGTGATTTTTGATTTGTCCTACTCCCTGTATTTTGTGTGAATTATTACCGGTAACTGATCATCTGTCTTGTCATAGTGTTTCATTTTTATACATCATTTAGCCTCAAGTTGTTTTAACCTGAATTAACTGTTAGTTTCTGTCTGTTGAACATAACGAATTATTTATGATAGTGCGGGTAACCAAGCCGGTCTGGCCCACAGTTGCCTCGCATGATGGTATTTTATTCCTACTGAAAAAGACTGCAGTGTGTACCAGCTACGTGTTTGAGTTTTAGCTCGCTGTCTTCAAAATATCTTCTATTTGTGTTCAGCCCCCGAAATAATAATACAGGGTTGGGAACAACATGAGGGTGAGTAGATGATGACAGAAATACAATTTTTGGGTGAACTATCCCTTTAATGACAGGCGGCAGCATGTTTAGTAGCTACTGTCCCTTTATGAGCTGCACGCGTTTCTCTCTCAACTGGTTACTTCATTTCAGACATAGCAACGCTGGTGTTTATATGTAAACCGTTGGGGTGTGTTTTTGACTTATTTAGACAGCAAATCATCAGAGCGCGAAGACAGCTGTAGTCCCATCATCCCGGCTCTTTTGACAGGGCTCTTAGTGATGAGCGCCTTTCCTGAGTAACGCTCAAAAAAGCGTGCCGAACGCACGATGTAACTTTTTAACCGGTAGTTGGAGGGGGCGTAAGCAGATTGAAATAATGTAGTTTTTGTGATTGCGCATAATGCCGTGTCCCAGTGAGAGTCTCTTCCGCCTGAGTTAAACCCTGATTGGAAGCATGTGGCTTTGTAGATTATACAATGAGACTGAGGGAGGCGCCAGAACTGGCAGGCTTTGATAAATTGCTGCTGTAAATCACTATACTACGATATTCTCTTTCAAATCCGATCGTGGAGACATTCAAGATCGTCATATTCGCACACCCGGGTCGGGGAACTACCAAGTAACTCGATCTCACACACAACAAGCACAACGAACCACTTCAACAACTATTACAAACGGGCCTGTGTTTTGTCACATTACACTTCAGAGAAACAGGAGACCCTGGAGAATACTTTAACCCGACTTTATTTTCATGCCCGCAAGGGAGAAACCGGGTCAAGAACTTTAACAGCAGACAGAGAATTAGGGCTGGGAGCACTGTTAACATACACACGTGAGGAGGGTATGACGAACACCCCTGTGAGCAATGAAACATCAAGGGAAACACTGGGCAATGACTTAACAGGACAGGAACAAGAAATTACCAATAAGTCCAATAGGAAGGCACAAGGGTAGCAACACAACCAACAACCAAACCGGACAGAGTCTGACAGTTAAAACAGATGCAAAACTGCATCGCGACGACTGCTACAGTGATAAATTTATTTCATCGCACAACCAAGGTTTGTTTTTCGTAGCGTTTTTATGTTGCACGGTACGCCCTACAAGAGTTTGACATAAAAAGTCAAAAACAATGGAATTTTTGTTAAATCACCATCAATTTTTAAGTTTGCGGATTTTGTTTCGAGAGCTTTGGTGTTAGGATGGTCTCAACTAGACACTGTAAAAAGTCATTAGTTTAACTTACTTGGAAAACCTGTGGAAACTTATTGCCTCAAATTTCTCAAGCAAATTTGTTTATAATTTTTTAGTTAATTAAACTTACTGTAACTTTGTATAGGTAATTTGTGTATATGTATAGGTTACCAGAAATCTTGAGTGTTGCTAACTCAATTTGACGAGTTCAGCCAACTTAGAGATGTAAGTTAGGCTTAGTGCACAGAACTCAAACAAAATAGTTCTCTTAACAAGTCTGCTTTGTTCACATCACTAGACAAATGTGTGGAAACAGATTGCCTTAAATATCTCAAGTAAGCTGTACTCAAAACTTAAAAGTTGTTAATACAAAGACAGAAAACAGATTGTTACCACAACAATATGGCATTTATTTGTTTAAAACAATGTTACTTTAAGTCATTTTTTAGGCATCGATCAATCAGCCAATTTCCAGACTTGCTGGAACAAATGCACACTGCACTCAGAAATAATATACAACAAACAAACATCAACTCCCCTTTTATGACAACTTAGTAAACTCAGATTTACCATTTTCGAATAAACCTTTTCTAAATCCATCATAGCAATCATGAACAATTACCTGAAAAATGGCTCCATCACGTGCCGCACAATGACATCTTTCTACGATCAGAGATTTTTCACCGATATTGCATTCTAGGTTTCAGCATTGACTGAATCCTAGGTGTCCTTCAGTACTGAGGGATACTATAATTTCAATAGCATGGAGACAATCCAAGTCCAAAGAGCGCATATCTTGGTGGGAGGATTTTCCAATCATCCAATTACATGTACGCTTCCAAATGATGCAGTAGTCATGGCTTAAATGCAGTGAAGTGTATGGGGGGTATGGCTCCAGAGTCCTCATCTCAGGGATCAACGTCAACAGCCGACGACCTCTCTTCTTCATCATAGTCCTAGAAATAAGAATACAATATGACAAAAATAAGTAATTACATTTTAAGAGTACATATTCAGGTTAAACATTTGCAAACAAATTAATATCTGTGTATTATGTTTAGATATAAAGGCCTTTTCAAACTGTGCACAGCAGTGGATCCCAGATAAAAATTTAAAAAAGACATTCAATCTGTTGTACAAAAAGACAAGACAAACTGAACAGTATGCCAGCTATACAATAATCTATTCTGAAACTGCTGCTTTGACATTTGAAAAGTGTAAAAAAAACAAAAAAAACAACAGCATTTTGGTTCAATACTGACATATATATTCTCTTTTGTGTGATTTCTAAAGACTGACCACAAAACCATGATCAAGAGAGCACCCTCATAGGCCATGTCTTAAACGAGTGGTTTTCACGTCTCTGTCACTCATATATTAGACTCTTTGTTTTATTTCTCTTGCTTATCTGATTTCTTTATTTCTTTCAAACCTCCTTTTTGATTTTTATATTTCTTTCACTTACTTACCTTTATTCTTTTCTGTCCTTCCTTTCTGACTTCTTTCCTCTTTGTGTTGTTTCCTTTACTCTTCCTTCATCTAAATTGTCAGACTCCTTGTTACCTAATTTCTATTTTCTTTCTTCACATTATTTTTCTTACTCTTATTTAAAAAGGGTTCACCCAAAAATGAAAATTCTGTCATTAATTACTCTCTCATGTCGTTCCAAACCAGTAAGACCTTCATTCATCTTCAGAACACACATGAAAGATATTTGTGATGATATCTGAGAATGCTTGTGCATTCCTCTGCTTGTAAACAAGGCACAGTGCATGCATGTTCTACGTCAGAACACCAGCTCCTGCGTCAGCAGCATCACATGCATGCATCGTGGTACTCTCGTGAACGATGTCCTTTCTTTCTTTCTGGGTCTTGAACGTGGTAGTTGTGTTGCTGTCTATGCAGAAAGCTCTTGGATTTCATCAGAAATATCTTAAATTGTGTTCCGAAAATGAACAAAGGTCTTATAGGTTTGGAACGACATGAGGGTGAGTAATTAATGACAGAATTTTCATTTTTGAGTGAACTAACCCTTTAAGTATTTTTTTCTCTTCTTTCCAACTCTGTTCTTTTATTATACATTCCCTTTCGTTCTTTTATTGTACATTTCCTTTCCTTTTTCCTTAGAAGTTTTTTTTTTCACTTTCTTTATTCCTTTCTATCTTATATTGTTTCTGTGTCCTGATTTTTTTCTTGCCATGTCTCAAGAATTGTCTGCATTACACTAAATAACCAGAATATAACAGACAAAATTACTTACAAAACATGTCTTGTAAAATCAGTAAGGTCCTTTTCAAGGAAGAGTGGAAGGCCGTGGAGAACTGCTGTTCATCGCCCATTGATGTCAGATGTCTGTACAATTATTTAAAAAACTCATATTTAATATCACTCAAAGCACAAGCATTCAGCATAACATATAATGAATATCTACTTATTCTGTGCAGGGTTTCACAAAACTGCAAAGTATGATTTTTCATTAAGCACACCTATGTGAATAAGCATATACTATGTGGAAACATGGAATTGGAGAATTTTCATATTCCATTGCTTCCATATTTTAATATGTTTTTCAGCAGTTGAGCTCTCTTTTCACTCAAACATGTAGAACTTCCACTGCATGATTTTAAGTCCCCAAAAAAAGAGCACATATATTATGACAAGAAAATGGTTATAATTAGTGCCGTGCATTGACGCACATTTAAAAACTATTTTAACATTTAAACAGTGGTTGTGATGATAACTTGTTTTCATGACATTTGTTCAAACATTAAATGCTGAAAAACGGATTACATAAGACATGATAAATTTCATTAAGTTGTACTGTATCGTTCAACATACTTTATGATGCTTACTCACGTTTATTTCATGTTATAACTAGCAGTAAAGAGGAAGATCGATGCTTGTAATCTAGCTTGTAAGCCACTGGCTAGCTAGTACACTAACTGACTGTTACAGTTATAATCGTCAGTAAAAACTAATAAAATCTGCCTATTCTTTTCCACAAAAACGATAGCACACACTGTGACAATATAGTTTATAAGTAGACCACCAAAAACGTACCTAATCTTGCTTGGAAGGCCGCCATTTTCAACACGATCCTGACTCTTGAATTTCAGGCATGTTTTCTTCTTCTGGTGATGTTTTGTTTAAACCAACTATTGGTGCACTTCCGCCACCTACTGGTTTAGAGTTATTGGGGCACATAGTGGGATTTAATCCAACAAACTAGATGCTCTTAAGTACTGTTTACTAAAGTTGTTTAGTTTAACTATTGCATCCACCTGAAAGTTCACATAACACAGTGTAATTAAGTAAATTCAACAAATTTGTAAAAATCAGTTATGTTTACTCGCTTTTCTTAAGTAGATCCAGTGATTACTTTTTACAGTGTATGTTAATCACATTATAACAGAATTATTTGATATACCATTTTGCTTTATGCACAATGTTATCTATACACTCTATCTAATTTGCATATTAAAGTGCTTTTGGGACAACATGTTGAAAAAAAGAAGTGTAATAATGGGAGCAATAATTGGCCAGATTTTTCATAAAAATATCTAATATTTTTGTTTTGTTTCCTCTACAGTGGACATGTATGAAATCGATGTCTTGTTTCGTAACAGAAAGTCATATTTTGACTTGAATCCCCATAACTTTTTCCTGAGATGTTGATTTATGATTAATTAAAATTTTAAAATTAATCAGATTTAAATTATAATTATTAGTATTTTTTTCATGTCATTATGGAAATATTATCATATTTCCATAAGGACGTACAATTTTATCACTAATTAATGTCAGCCATTTAAAAAAAAAAAAACCAAGGAGAGGGCGTGGCCATTGTGAAACATCCAATCATTTGGTATCTCATGAAAGCCCTGAATGTGCTCCGTACAGGACACCCAGACCTAAAACTGTGCCATGTGAGGTCTCAGAGAAATTCACTAAAATATAATGTCCACTACAGAGACAAACACTCCATAGCTGGGTTCAGAATGCTATTCTGGAAAAGGGGGTGGGGAGCAGCAGCTCATTTGAATTTAAAGAGACATGCAGGAAAACAGCGCGTTTCTGCTTCCACTCAAAATAGGCATTTTCAAAATGATATAATAAATGATCTGTGGGGTATTTTGAGCTGAAATTTCACAGACACATTCTGGGGACACTTGAGACTTATATTACATATTGTAAAAATGGGCATAATATGTCTCCTTTAAACTTTAAAAATGTTGTATTGACATCTTTTCATGGTTGAAATAAAATATGTTCTGATGTTCATCCATGTTTATTTCGTGCTTTAAGTAAATATGAAAAAACGATTGGATTATGTGCCGCTTGAATTGTGGAAATATTTGCTATGTGGAAATAGGTGCTATGTTTAGGCATTGATAGTTGATATATAGCTATATATCGCACTATCAATGCCTAAACATAGCACCTAACTAATTTGAGGTGGTCAGGTGGTACAAATTGTAGCTCTCAGAAAAATCCCAATTCACAAGTTGTAATTACAAGTTCTACAAGGACATGAACGCTTATAACAAGTTTGTATCTCGTAATATCAGTAATTACAATATGGCATGAATGCACCTTAAATACCAGATTAGGGTAATCACATGACAAAAACAACCAATGACAAAACAAAACTACTAAACAAGATAACAAGCCAAAGAAAACCAAAGAAATCATGACATATAAATCAAAGGAACCACAAGATCACACGAGGGGAACTTCAAAATTAAAAGACCTCAACAGAACCCAAAACAGATGTAACAGTATTTTTTTAGGGGGAAAAAAAAGTTATGGTAATGGTAACGACAATCAACATTGTGAATAATAAGAATTTAAAAAATCGGGTAGGCAACACAATGAAAGAAATGTTAAATATCCTGACAATAATCTTAATTTATTATTTTTAATCTTAATCTTCCCACTAATTGTAATTTTATATATTTATTTATTATGTGATTTCACATAATATAGTATTTGTTTTATATTTGCAACAGGAGCTGATGGCAAGCATCCCATTGCAAGATATCATTCTATCCCAAACAAAGAGCTTTTATTCATGTGATGCTTGTTTACAGTGCAAATAGTCTCCGCCTCAAACATTCTTCCTGTGTTAACCACAGTTATTGCCACTTTTCCTTCTGAATCCATTACAAACACTTCAGAAGAATTTCATTGTGCATCGGCCCTGCCTTAGTTTATATATACTGTGCATAACAGGAGGGTCACCATTTCTGTCTGGTACAGAGGAAAAAATTGATGTAAATATATTAAAATGCATATTATATTACAAAATATATATATATTATATTACAAAATATAAATATATTATATTACAATATAATGGCTTTAATATGAAAGTATATTGCAAGATTGCTTTGTTATATGAATATATCTAAAACCATAAATTTTTCTTGAAAATAGCTAAGCATTTAATGCATTAATCATCCCACTGAAGGTCTTTGACGTCCACAAGTGCACTTTTTTGTCCTAAGTGGACTTGCTCATAACATTCTTACCCTATCAACCGTAGGAAAAACTTTCTGGGTATCTTGAAATTATTTTATATGCTTGAATATGGAGTGACCATGGGCCTTGTTACTGTCTGAATGGTCACACTAGGTGACAAACAACCTCTCTTGAGAAGATCTGGGGCAGATTTAATAGCCGTTGGCCCGCGGCCGGCAATCATGGGCTAGGTCTGTTTGGACAAGGCTCCTCAGAGACAGCTACAGCTCACAAGACAGGAAGCAGCTTGCATGGATCCCAGCGGTCAAGGTTGTGAGGAGATAGGATGGGGGTTGGGGTAGAGAGGGGATTTCCTCGTAAGGGGTTTGTGTCATTTTCAAAAAACACCCACAACTATGCTGCAGTCATGAAACATTTAGGTACTAATCTGTTTTTCATATTTTTTATGTATTTTAAGTGCTTTCATATCTGCTGGCCTGTTTGCTATTGTATGTTGAAAAATGCAAAGTTTATATTACATTTGAATATCCATTTCTGGAGAAAAAGGGAATGATAAAAAACAAACACATTTAATTTAGAGCCAGGTAATTTATATAAAATAAGCTGTATTTAAAAAAGAATTGATATCTAGTAATATTTCATTTTTAACCTTCTTAAGGCTAATATAGCTAATATAATAATAATGAAATTAGCATGACCCACAAATCCAGATATTTATTTCATTCATATGAGTTGAGTTAGATACACCACACTTATAATAAAAAGTACCATGACTACTATGATTTTTGGACATGTCCAATCAAAGGTAGTACCATGTTCGGTGACTTTCCTTGGAGTATAATGTACATTTCTTTAAATATAATAAACATATCAGTACCAATATATGTAACATTATTTTGTTGCGAGGCTCAATAAGAGGAACGCGTTTTGCCATGCCATGTGCGTTGCGTTTTAAGACAGCGTATGAAGTTAAAAATAATTCCATTTGAAAAAAGACTCGCGTGACCAGCCGTTCTTGAACACAAAAACGCGTCACGTGTGATTGTTCTCTACAAGCTGGAAGAATTGACGTCGCGTTTGAAACGTCGCGTCGTTCACACGGGACGCATTTGTGATATGTACACATGCGCCGTTGCGTCTAGCTGCTTTTATCAGGGTTTTGCACCACCAGCGTTGCGTTTTAAGACGCGTGTCAAGTTAAAAATAGTTTAGCTTTTAAAACGCTTCTTGCGCTCTCCTCGTTAACTGTTACATTTTGTCGCGAGCTTTTTTTAAACGCAAGGCTTTACGAATCGACGGGCGCGCGTTGGACAGTGCTCCAGTTTTGTTTGTATTATTAACGCGCATCGTTGTAGTTGGTCCGTCGTACGCGGTCCATTGTAATGCAGATGTGGTTTGTGTATGCTCAGGCGTGGGGGAGGGCTGGCTGGCCATGCGCCAATATGACGCCAATTTTGGGTGCTTGAAGAAGGATAGGCATCCAAAAGGGTCTCTAATTCGCCGTAGTAGGTATTCATCGCGGGTTTACAGCCAAACGCCGTCAAATACGACGTTTTAAACAGTATTTGAGTCGCAAAATACGCCGTTGTGATTACAAACGCCGTAAAAAACGCACGAAAATACGTCAAAGACGCCATATCTGACGGCGTTTTAGTGTGCATGAAAAGCGCCGCATTTTACGCCGTTCATATTGCCATATGACGGTGTAAAAACGCCATTTTGGTTGCACAGAGCGCGCGTCATTTACGGCGTTTTGCTTATAGTATAATGAGCCACGCCCACATATTTCTACCAACGACATTAAGTTTGAACGGCGTTTTCACCAATCAACATTGACGGAGCAGACCAGACCAATGAGCACAGACAATTGTGTTAATCCAATTCGGAAGTTATCCGCCATTAAATAAGGAGAAAAATCCATTTCGCTTTAAAGATGAGACAAGAAAAACTCCATTTTGCGCTGCAAGCGAACCATTATATGATGCAAACTCGTCGCCAGTTACAGGAGGATGCTTGGACCCTATGTTGCTTCATTTCAACTTATGATGTAAGGATTTGCTTTCAACTTTCATCACTTTCAAATATGGATGCCTCCGTTATTCTGGCATTATGAAAATATACTACACGATTTATTATAGTAACTATAGTAAATTGTATATCTGTATAGTTATTAACCAACACGTTGTATTGAATGCTACAAAGCATCCAGTAGTTAACTATAGTGGAACTGTAATTGTAATAAATACTGTAGTATGTAGTTGTTACTACAGTATACACTATTATAATAGACTTCTATAGGTGTATAAACCGTTAGTACAGGTTTTGGGTAAATAGTAATTTGTTTCTATTAACTGTAGTTGTTATATTACCGACAGACAACTATTTATTACCCCCACAAAATATTTTTAAATATTTACATATTATGGTTCAAAAACACTATAGTATTACGTATTATTTACTATAGTCTTTTTCAGGTGTTACCGTTAACAGTTCTAATGAGTCAGTATGGTAGGCAGCATTTTGCTCTTCATCGGAAATTAAAAAAAAAAAAATTACATTTCGTTGCTGCTTTATCTTAATATTCACGTACTATTTCATTTTCATTGTGTTTCAGACTGGACAGCAATGCAGAGAAAGCGTTTGATGGGTAAAGGTAGGCTGATCAGTGTGCCGGCAGCGTCATCGGGTTACTCCGTGATATAGCGGAATATATAGCAGAAGTTAACACACGTAGGCAGCATGAACAGCAAGGTAAGTCATTAAAAAGCTTTGCATTTTGCAATAGGAGAATGTTTAGACATTATTTAACAGAATCTCTTTGACTATACATTAAATGATTAAAAATCTATCTGTATCTGTAGTGATAGTATTGTTTTGTGTAAGCTAAGTAGTCATGGGTATTAAATTGCCTTGATTTGTTTTTTTGTAGTAAAATTTGTAGCAAAGATCCCTGATCCACATAGTGGACAGACATGGTTATTATTACATTAGCTGTTCTGACAAGAGCATTAAACATTTTATTCCCTTAATATTGTGTTTCTACATAAACCACACTTTGTGACTTATAAAACTTGGTTACAGTTATTTATCATTGTTACTATTGTTGCAGCCAGTTCCAGTTATCAGGCTCCACTTACCTGTAGTGGAGGTAGAGGAGCGTCCCATTACAGCATCACTAGAGAGCAACTTTCTTTTCTGAAGTCTTGTGGTTTTTCTCTTCCTTCAGTAGCAGAGATTCTGCAAGTGTCTTTGGATACAGTCAAACGACGCATGAAGTAAGTTGCATCAAGATGATTTCATTTTAAACTATTTGATGTGAATAAAATGAACATTGTATTTACATTTTGCATTTGCATTCAACTCATGCATTGTTTTCAATTCATGCATTCCCTGGGTATCCAACCCATGACTTTTGCATTGCTATAGCGCCATGCTCTACTATTTGAACTACGAGAACATCTTTAGGCAATGATCAACATTATCTTGATGATAAACAATAGTTATGTTTGTATTTTTATTTGTTTCAGGAGGTTCAATTTGAATCGCTCTGTGACATATTCTGATGTAACGGATGACGCCCTTGATGACATGATCAAAGATATTGTGGCTGGGAATGATCAGCTTGGATCTGAGGCTGTCAGGGCACAGTTACGGGCAGATGGAGTACAGGTGCAGAGGGACAGAGTGAGAAAGAGTTTAATTCGAACCAACCCCAGGGCAGCTGCACTAAGGGCAATGCCACAAAGAAGACCACAGAGGCGATTGTACAACGTTGCTGGACCAAACTCCCTTTGGCACCTTGATGGCAACCACAAATTGATAAGGTAGCTATACACGTTACATGGCTATGCTTTTTTGTTTTATACATGTAACATTTAATAAAGTATATATTATAAAAAAATATTCATGAACTTCCCATTATTAAAATATTTGTTATAGGAAGATGTACTGTAATGTATTTTCTTTTTGTTCTTAATGTCTTATATTATAACAGCGTTTCTCTGTTGTTTTAGATGGAGAATTGTCATTCATGGTGGTATAGATGGCTTCAGTCGTCTCATAGTCTTTCTCCGTGCCTCAAACAACAACCGCAACAGCACTGTAATGAACTGCTTTTTGAATGCTGTGGCCAGGTATGGAGTGCCTTCTAGGGTCAGAACAGATCATGTGGAGAAAACAATGATGTCTGTGTGATGATGAACATTTTCAGGGGCTCAGAGAGAGGCAGTGCTATCAGAGGCAGGAGCACTCATAACCAGCGAATTGAGAGGCTCTGGGGTGACATGTGGCGGGGATTGACTAATGTTTATTATAATCTCTTCCACTTCCTGGAGAGTGAAGGTATAGTGGACATAGACAATGAAATGCATCTCTGGGCTCTTCATTATGTCTACTTGCCAAGGATCAACAGGGACTTGACTGCCTTCATCCGACAATGGAACAGCCATGGGCTGAGGACTGAAAGACATCAGACCCCAATGCAGATTTGTGTCCGAGGTTGCCTGGAACAACAAGGACAAAGAACCACAGCAATGCAGGAAATCTTTGGCAGAAGAGCTGGGCCAGTAGATGAAACTGTTGTTCAAGGACCATCTGAACAAGGAGAAATGACATCAAGAATGCAGGGGGCAGCAATGGTTGACTGGCCAGACAGAGTACCAGTACCACAGAATCACTACACTTTGGACAATGCAACCTTGGAGCAACTTGTTGTACAATGTAATCCACTTGGTGGGGCACAAGCAGAACTTGGATTAGACATCCTTTGCAATGTTTTGTCTTTTTTGACATCTTTACATCAATCATAGGAAAGACGAGTTCATCCCCCAAAAAAACTTAAGGCTGCATGTTATGGTTGACTTTCATTAAATGGGCAAAACATAGACCTAACCTTTTCAAGTTTGTTTATGTCCAAAAAAAAAAAACGGAAAAAAAATGGGGAAAAAAAAAAAAAGAAAAAAACAAGGAAAAAAAAAAAACAAAAAAAAAAAAAAAAAAAAAAAAACATTATAGATTATTACTGTTCATGGTTTATTTATTTACTCCAAAGACCTGTGTCCAAAACATACACATTTTTTTTGTGAAATTTTGTCACCTTTTTACATTTGCATAGACCCAAATAAGTGCTGCTTGCAGCTATGACTTTAATAGTCATTATTTTAATATGTTAAGATGTTGTAGTAGTCATTTTAATTTAAGGTCATTTGCATCAATGTCAATGTTAAGGTCTTCTGGAATGCTGGTGAAATAAAAGTGTCCAGTTCCCACACCAAAATAGTTTTCTGATTTATTCTTTGACAATCAAATACATTTAGATCTTGCCCCAACTTTTTTTACCAGAGCTGTTATAAAAAATTCAGATGTTCGCAAAAACATTAGTGAAGTTTTTATTTAATGAACACAAGCATCGATTTGTTTTGTATTGTAATACAATAATGCCAGAATATAATGTTTTATTTAAAACACTAAGGAAATAAATTTAAACTTGGCAAGGTAAAGCCATTTAAACTTGATGTGAAAATTAAAGTTTACAATTCTTATAGATTTAAAGTTCTAAATGTTTATCTGCATGTTATTTTATCACTGTTTGCTCTTCATTTTCAATCAACAATAACTTCTATGAACCCCTCTCAACAATTCTCTTCTCTAGTGACCGGCTATGTCTTTGTGTGAGGGAGAAGGTTTCAACACCTCCCATCCACTTGTTTCTTGCATGAAATATTTGCAGCAATAAGCAAAACAAAGACATGGTGGTAAGTCATTTTTCCAAATGTTTTTAGGTTAGAAAATGTTTTTAGGTTGAAATGGGGTGCGCCTAAGTTTCCACACTTGACACCTGTCCTGCCTCACTCACAAATTGAGTCCTTACCACCATGTCTTTGTTTTGCTTATTGACTTTAAAAACGTAACAAAGATGAAGAAGGTGACGCTTATACCTTCCCAAATCCGAGAGATCCTTTTATTGCAAGGAACATTAATTCCCTGAATTCCTCTTCTTCTGACACACCTCTTGGCAGGTAGAGAGTCAGGGCACAGGTTGAAGCATAAGGAATTCTTCGGGTTGGCTCCTCTTGGTCATAAAATTCCACTTGGCACTTTTGCTGAAAGCCCAGTGGAGGGACAGAATCTGCTGCAGTTACAAACACTAGACATCCTCAAAGGATATGCCCACATCTTCTTCTGTTTGTGTGTAAAACAAAATGTAAAAGGCAAGAAGCAAAATCTAATTACATTATAAAGCAGTGTGCAGTTAAAGAAACACTTGCCTTGAATCAACATTAGCCAGCACTCCCACTGGAAGACAGTGTCCTCCTCAAGGTCTCGTCTGTTGCTCCCTGGTGAACTCCAGACAATGTTGAAGAGGTCTCTGACTTCATTTCTTGTCAGTGTACCTCTTGTGGTAGTAAACAAGGGGAGGAAAGCGGTCCAATTATTAAGCACCCCCTCCCACAACCGGCCACAGGAGTTCAGCCCAGAAGTGAACTGCTGGATCATACTAGCCACTCTGAACAGAAAAAATAGTAATAATAAGACTTACAAAATCGCTGTTAAGGCACCTGATGTTTATACAATACATAGTGTCAAAGCAGCTTCCAGTATTAAACCTGATACCTTTAAATCTCTAAACCTTAAAAATTTGATGACCCTTATCTTAATATGAGCCCAGAGATAACCATATATGTTAAACATTAACTGGTAAACACTTAAAAAATTCTTCAGTTATGAACCAAAATCGAATCAACTATAAAGCAGCTCTGCAGAAAATGTTGTCATCATTCAGTTAATTATAGTTCAAGTTTAGTTCTTATACTATAGAGTCAGTGCAGTCAAACCGATAATATTACTGAACACTGAGTGTCTTTTAAACCCCATTTAAACTGTTAAAAAAATTATTTTAAATTGTTATGGTGGAAACAAGCTTCAATAAGGATGAGAAAATGCTCATATTCAGATTGTTTTGATTATTAACTCATACAGTGAAAGTGTCATGGTTTCCAGTTGAGTCATGGCATTCACACTGTAACACTAATCAATTGTTAGTAAACATTACATTATATCAAAATTAATTTACCAATTTACCATTTAACATTACCGGATACACCAGGTATGCATACAGCAGTGAACAGACAGACCCATACAACATAAAGATGTTACCCAGTGCTGATAGTTATCCATTACCTATAAAAGTGAAGGGAAAAACAGCATAAGCATACAAAAATTTTTTGCATTGATATTTCAGTTTTGTGCAATATGATTTTGAATGTGTTTAAAGTTTTGATTCATGCTTACTTTTTTAAATGCGCTATGAAATGTTTTATTTACACTTATTATTTTTTGATCTGTGACCATTGTTTGCTATTTTGAAAACCTTGCTTTCATTTTTAAATTTTGTGCGATCTAATTTTACTTGTGTTTTTACATTTTGGTTCCACGCTTGTTAATTTTTTATCCATTACTGCAATACATTTGGCAGGAATCTGATCCCATACGGATTTAATGGCCTAGTATGGAACAACATTTCCCTCTGACTAATGGAGCAATTATTACTTTTCAAAATGAGAGACCCAACATAGTACACCTATTCGGAGATTATGTTTAGGAATAAATTTGACAGCGTGGAAGTTACAGTAAATTAGATTTTTCTTTACGCTGTGGTAAAACGATTGGGTTACTAACTGCCCATAAATTGTGGGCAGATCACTCACTGAGGCTGTGAAAATGTTGGGTACACCACAGTCACAAATCCAGTCCCCCAGGGAGTTTTTAAGCTCTGTCAGCTCCTCTGCAGTGCTGCATCTGACAACCTAAAATCATAGAAAAACATGTGGCCTTAAAAATTTTTTATTAGTTACTGAATACATTGTTCTCCTTAAATGAGCAAATAACTACATTATGTGGCATGTAGAATTACTTTAGTTACCTTTGCCAGCTTTTCTACGAGGTCATTTTCCAGGAAATTAGTACGATCAAATGTGCTGAGGTCTGGTTTCTGGCCACACATTAACATGAAAAGCTCCTTGTTTATGCACTTCATGCCTGGTCCATTGTGAATTATGGACCAGGCTATTAGTCTTCCTGCTGTATAAAATTTATTTTCATCTAGGGCCTTCTGATCGTAGCTGAAGAGCAGCTGTCCAGGTTTGCCCTCAAATATCCCAAGGTTGCTTTGGAGCTCAATCATGAGGAGTCTAAGGAAAAGAAGAAAAAAAAGTTAAGTACTGTAGCCTGAAAACAATGTCACAAAAATCTGTAAACACCTCAGGCTTGGGATTTTGGAACATATCATCATAAATACTTAACATTTTGTTTTAAGTTTGCATTGATAAGAAACAACACATTTTAATTATCTAATGAAATTATATAATTTAATTAAATTAAAACATTTTATTAAATTGTGTACCTATCAAATTAATGTCACTGTATTCAAGACAGAAAAAACTAGACATTTCTAAAGCACCCGAGCACCTGTTCCTGTAGCTCAATTGTTATTGCATTGCATTATCAGCACAAAGGTACAGTTGGGTTCAATTCCCAGGTAACACACATACTGATAAAAATTTAAAGATTGAAAGCAACTACAGATCAAGTTAAATCCAAAAATCAAAGGGACTTAAGCTGATATTGTCCAAAAATCCACTTTGAAACCTAGGGCATTTCCAAACTTTTGAAGGGCTCTGTAGACATTATATAGATGTAATTTCTAATGTACCTGAAAAATTCTCTCCTTGGACCTCCATAGTCCTCTCCCATTTCTCCCACAAACTCAATATTGGGAGTTTTGTGCCACTCAAAGTACCCTCTTGACAGGGCCACACATGCACTCTTTAAAATGTTTTTACGTCTTGCTATGACAGTTATGTTGGAATAGAAGTCCAGGTTGTCCTCACGAAACTCCTTCAGAATTGCTGGTAGCTCTCTGTCAAGCTGAAAATACAAAATAAACAAATTATCACCAACATATGAAATGCATTAAAATAATTGTTCATTTGAGTGATGCAATATTTTATAAAATTGGTAATAAAACAATTTCAAATGCTTTAAGTTTGACTGGCTTAATATGTGGAGCTTTTTATAAGTTTGCATTTAGCATAATTTAGCAGCTAAAACATGAAAAACATTTAGCTGGTTGGTTAGGTGTTAAATTGAGCCAGGAGGCTTTCTGTTTTGAGTTTCCATGTTCTCCCTGTGTCAGCTCCTGGTATTTTCCCTGGTATGTTTCCGCCACCAGCCAAAGACATGCAGCTTAGGTGAATTGGAGTCACTAAATTGACTTTAGGTGTGAATATGTGAGTACTAGATTGATGGATAGAATACATACGATTGGACTATTACTCCTGACCGGAGAAGCCAGGAGTACTTCTTCAATCTCAGATCCGGATGAGTCTATATAGAACTCCTCCCTAATTGCCACAAAATTTAAAAATATATTTATTATTGCCATATTTTAAACAACGTATTTTAACAAATTAGAAAAAAAAAACTTCAGAATTTCAGCAAGACATTGCTTTTGAAAAATGTACACTTCTAATCATGACCCTAGCCCGAAGGTCATGATGGATGGGGTGTACTTACACTGGGATTGTGTTGGTGTGGGCTGTATGGCTGCCGCTTCCTGTGGGCGCGCTTGCAGTGGTTTGGGCTGTATGGCTGCCGCTTCCTGTGGGCGCGCTTGCAGTGGTGTGGGCAGTATGGCTGCCGCTTCCTGTGGGCGCGCTTGCAGTGGTGTGGGCTGTATGGCTGCCGCTTCCTGTGGGTGCGCGGGGCAGTTGGCAAAGTGGGTGGGCTGTATGGCGCCGCTTCCTGTGGTGAGCGGGGGCATTGCAGTGGTGTTGGGCTAGTATGGGCTGGGGGCGGCGGGCGCTTCCTGGTGTGCGGTGCTTTGCAGTGGTTTGGAGCTGTATGGCTGAGCCGTGTTCCTGTGGGTCTCGCTTCATGTGGGTGTGGGGCCTGTATTGCCCGCTCCTGGCCCGCCGCCGCTTCCTGTGGGCGCACTTGCAGTGGTGTGGTCAGCCTGGCACATGGTTTTTTTTTTTAAAGGAAATGAAACTTACTGGAAAAATCATACTGACATAATCATTTAATAATAATAATAACTAGACAAACTTTATCTTGGCTTGACAAAGCCTGGCATTAAAAAAAGATGAAAAACCTTGAAATTTGTATGGTTTGACAGATAAATAAACATACAGCTCAATTTCATTCTCCCTTTCAACCTATAGTGGAAATATGTGGAGTGGCATCTCAGCCAGAGAATATGAATGAAGAACTATGTAAAATTGTGTATGTTTTACAGAGGTAAAATCAGAGCCAAAATGTGAAGACTTGCTCTGTGTTGACAGAGGTGAGATTAAAAGGTGAAGGACTTTTAGTATATTTTTGTGGTTCAATGAAGATGCTAAATTTGCTGTGTTTGTCACACAGGTTTCATCCCATGATGCAGATTTAACAAGCAAAGGCCTATGGGCAGTACAACCATGCTTTGAATATTTTAGTATTGTACTGAATAATTTACTCACCTTCAGACGAATATAAAGGGCAGATCTCCCTAGTGCATTGCTTGAGTGAATCTGATTGGGACTAAAGCTTTCCAAATGCAAAGGAATTATCTGTCTTTGGCTATTTACTTTACATAGCTCAAAATCTTCTGGCAGATCAGGGAAATGAACTCTTAGTGCCTGTTTGAATTCAGCTTCATCCAAATCCCGTCGCACCACAACACGGCAGGGTGGAGTGGAATCTGGGAGTATTAAAAAAACTATTTCAGCTTTCATGTCGAAAAACATGAAATTATTTTTTTAAAGTATTAACATATGTGAACTCACCCCTGTGTGATCTATAATGGCAAATGGTGGTGCTTTTTAGCATAGAAACTTTAAAAGTGATTTGTCTAGGTGCTCTTACTCTGCACCTTCGCTGACGGATCGGTCCACCACCACTTGAATTACGGAACATCTCAAACCTTTATAAAAAAATATATATATATACGAGTCATCATAGCATTTTCTAAGGGCTGTTTTGTTTATCTTGTTTATTATGATTAATGTCTTATTTTTCAGTAATCAACTCAGTAAACAACAATCTAGAGCACTGCTGCTTCGCTATAGTTAAGTTGTTGTACAATTTGGATGTGCTGGTCAGTGTAATACAACATACAATTAATTTAGAAGTTGTGTAATGCAATAGTCTGAATTTATTATAACTGGCTAAAAGATTTTACAATATTTCAAAATATCCAAATACGTATCCAACCTTAAATAGGCCTGCATACCTTTCCAGTAGAGCTGTCTGCTCCTCTTCTGGGGGGTCTTCATTAAGAAGTCGATGAAACTGAGCATTCATTCGGTCTCTTATTTCATGGATTCTTCTTCTGAATCGGTTTTCATCCACCATACTTATATAATATGATTAATACATAATTAACACAATACTTAATTTATAATACTTAAATTAAAACTGATTCTCACCGTCACTTGCGGGTGAGGGGGGGGGCCTTATTAATCAAAGTGCTCTAAAAAACGCGTAAACTGTCGCGGGGAATCGGATGCTACGCCCCTCCTACTTAAAGGAACAGTTTTGACTTATGCGGCTCCTGTGTGGTTCGTAGTAAGGGATAATATATCTTATAAATCAATATTTAAAACATGTTTATGCATTTTTTTTGCAGGTTGATCTTTGATTAATCGAAGGATCCAAGATATCAGCATTTATCTGGCAAATACCACGTTTTTGGTAACATTATACACTATTTGTCCACTCAAAAGCTAAATTATATTTCTTTTTTTTTCTTTTTTCTTTTTTTTGGCAAATGAATTATAGAAAATAATCCGTTTTTTAGCAGGATGCTTTAAATCAAGTGAATGATAAAGATATTTATAATGGAGGCCATATGGAGTGTAGGTCCGAGATCTATTGCCGGTATCTATTTTCTGTAAAGCTGCTTTGCATTGATTTGTATTGTGAAAAGCGCTATTCAAATAAACTTGAATTGAATTTAATTGAATTGTTGTTGGCTGAATAGAAGTCAAATGTTTTTCATTACCCTACTTAGAAATGTAGCATGTTGGATTAGAGATAATTTAATTATGTGAAAAAGTATTAGACTATGAAATACTGTGAACGTGCTACGATTGGTCAGCGAAGAGTGGCTGTTATCTGATTGGCTTGAGTAGACTGTGGGTGGAGTCCACGTATTTGTGGATTGGTGTGTGTCTCGATGCTAGAAATGTTTCAAAATCCACAAATGCACAGTTTATTTCATGTTTGTGAAAAGCTAAGATTTATTTGTGGATCTCATTCTATTTATTCGTCAATAATAATGTTTTATTTTTGTTAATCTCTTTACATTTATTTGTGGCTCATAATCTATTTATTTGGAATAAAGCAACAATTCTACCCCCATAAAGAAGTGCTTCTGAACTGATAAGAAATATTTATGTACAAAGAATCCGTGTTCATTCGATCATGGGTCCGTTTTTTTTTTTAGTTTAATATTGAAGTAGAAAAATTTGAAAACGCTCCTTTTTCCTTATTTTTCCTTTTTTTTTCCAAAACCGAAAAACGAGAATTCAGCTTAAATTTTCGTTTTTTTTGGTTCTTGGGTGGAAAAATTAATAAACAGCTTGAATATTTGATTTCTACATGTGGGCGGGAATTAAACGCCCCTTTCTGCTGATTGGTCAGCCGAAGTTCAAACTGTGCCATCATCAGTTCTTCCGCTGTATCATGCAGCAGAATAATAGTCCTCTGCTGCTGCAGTTGTATGGATTCTTAACGCATTTTATTGCAACTACATTTCATATTTTTCTCATCAAACAAACAGGCTTATGAATAGCTCGACACAACTCGTACCGGGGCAGAGTAGACAGGTCTTTCTTCTGTGTAGACAAGCGTTTCTTAAAGTGATAGGGGGTCCGAGAAATAATTTGCTATAGCCTAAAGTATTTCCAGACTGTAAAGTCGCTTTTTTATCATGATACTAGGCCTACTGTGATTTATTCCAAAGTGACTTATATGATGCATTTAATGTAAAATAATCTAATTGAAGCCTTTTAAAAGATGAGTATTCTCTGTGGTTTATGTTTGTGGCATGCTCCAGAAAGATGCTCAAGGAGACCGAGTCACGCTAGAGCAGTGCATTCTGTTGTTCTCTTTATTTTTTTCAAAGGCATGACATTTTGTAGTTTTTTTTAACGTAACGTTACACAATTAAAAATATTAATTTTACCATATGACTATAAATGACAAAGTATTATGTTATTTCCCCTCGATGGGGAAAAAAAATCCAAGTGAACATCAATCAGCACTCAATATTAATTTAAACTGCTTTAAAATATGACTTCTGCTTATTTCCTGTGCACTTCAATACAGGTCTGCGCTTGACTGTAGTCGCGTCTGACTGCTTATTGAGTTTATTTAACCCATCACAATTTACTGGAACTGTGTGAACTAGAGTCACTACTCACCTTAATGTTGTTCAGAGGCGGGGCTTATTCCTTAATAACACGAACATGTCCTGCTCGCACTGGGGCTTTGCCAATTAATGGCAGGAGATTGTGACTTTAGTTTTTTTTTTTTAAGGCCGGGGGGGGGAATGCGAGGTATCTGTCGTACAAAATCATATTCATCGCCGATGGTGTCGGGGGTATGGTCAAGCATTCGGTAAAGGTAATTTCTGAGGGTTTGGTGAGAAACAAATGGTAATGGCAAGTTATTATATTTTATGAAAGCTTGCTTTGCAGTGCGAGTGCGCAGTAGCTCACGTCGCGCACAAGTGCATATCATTTTGAGATATAAATTATAATAAATTTTATTAAAACACAAGACTACATTATATAACTCTAGGCTATTTAATATCTGTTGTTCTCCGGTTGTCCGTCAGAATGACAGTTCTTGCGTGAACATAGGGGGCCGGTATATATAACCCAAGCCAATTTTTTATTCCTTCGAAAAAAAAAAAAAAAAAACTTTTGTCTGTTTAAAAAAAATTTATTTGAACTAATTAATAATTACTTAAACCAGACTTACTGGGTTGAGCAGGTAGCTAAGCCAGCTGTCAGTCATACCCTGCCAGTGCCCACTGATGCAAAGAACTAGAATTTATATCTACACGAAAAATCCCTGTCTAAGACTCTGCCCCAGTAGTGATTTGTGTCCTGATTTGTTTGATGGAAAAAGACTAAATGTAGTTGCCATAAATCGTTAAGATCCATACAACTGCAGCAGTGGAGGCACCATTATTCTGCTGCATAAAGAGACAGAATAAGAAAGAAAGAAAGGGAGTCAAAAAAAAAAGGGGGACAAAAAGGAAGAAGGAAAAATAAACATCAGAAAGAAGAGAAAAAAGCAATAGGGAATCGGGAAAATACTGCAGAAGAACTGATGAAGGCACTGTTTGATCTTCGGCTGACCAATCAGCAAAAAGGGGCGTTTAATTCCCGCCCACATGTAGAAATCGAAAATTCAAGCTGTTTATTCATTTTTCCACCAATGAACGAAAAACGAAAATTTAAGCTGAATTCTCGTTTTTCGTGTTTTGGAAAAAAACGAAAATAAGAAAAAGGAGCCGTTTTCAAATTTTTCTACTTTCAATATTAAATAAAAAAAAAAAAACGAATGATCGAATGATACACCGATTGCAATGTACCCAGGTAGCCAAAAAAATCTGGCCCGATAACAGCCCAATTCCGGCAAACCAGCATAGATTATAATTATCCGGTAGGCTACTGGCCGGAGTATGGATTCCAAATGGAAATGTATCCTATATGAAATACAGACCTATATTTATTTAATTAATAATAACAACAAAATTTACCAAAATTTTTTTGTTTGCTATATAAAGTTGGATTAGTAGCCTATAACGGTATATGTAATTAATTAGTTCACTAAAAACAACAAAAAAAAGTTAAAAGACTTAAACAATTTGTTTTTATAACAATGTTGTTTCCACAAATATCACACACACACACACGCGCCTCGCGCGCGCGCATCCTCTTCCCCCCTGAGACCCGCCCAGAAAGAATGACACCAAGAAATATGAGAATTTATTTAAATGTATTATTGAAAAAGTGACATCAACAAAAGTGTAAAAACACGAAACTCCAAGAACTCTCAGGACCTCAACTTTATCCTAAAACAGAATAAATGAAAGAGAGAGATAAAGAGGGGACACATATTGACACATAGTTAGTCAGATCTCAGTGATCTCAATGGTAAATGCAACAACATTTGAAGCATATACAAAGAATTTCTTTGTTGTAAGGCCTGCTCTCTTCTTCCACCATGCCATCTGTTTATAAACTTCTCCGTTTCTCCATCCAGTACACTGCAGTATTTGCAGAAAAAAAAAATATATAAAAAAAATGTCAGTCTGGTATATGTGGCACAAGTTTGCCTATTTAAACATGAAGCTGGTTATCCTAACTTAGCATAAAGACCAGGTAGGAAAAAGATGGAGAGAGAGAAAAAAAGCTACCATTATATGTGGTTAAACAGTAAATTTTCAGAATTATTCATACAAACCCTTATTTTTTATTTTTTATTTTTTTTATTTTTTATTTATTTATTTTTTTTATGTTGTAGATTTAAATTTAAACTAATACAATTTTACAGTTTAAAAATGACAAAAAAGAAAACTGCCTATAAAAGTTTGGGCACCCTGCAAGGTCACTACTTTGCAAAGCACTCTTTGGCAAGTATCACAGCCTGTGAAATGGTACAGTTTACAGCTATTTGAGAAATAGAGTATATAAAATGTAATATGTAAAATGTCAGTAAAATTAATAATATTAATTTTAGAATACTTGACCACTCACAACACCCTGACTGAAACAGTACAACAAAATTAATCTTAAGAAAGTATGTCCTAGCCCATCTGATTTCAATATACTAAAATAAACCATATATTTACACATCTAAATATAACGTTCTATTATTTACATGGCACAGGTAAACTCTTATCAAATTATCTTGAGAAATCTGACAAAACAATTATAAAAAATTGAAAAAGCAATCACAAAAAGATTAAAAGAATAGCACAAAGGCACATTACACTATTCACAAATGTTGTTTAATTACATTATTAAATTCCACTAACCAACTACAAAATACATTTTAAAATCGAAAATGATGAGTGGTCAAAATAAATAAATACATCAATACATACATACATAAAACTGGCTGCATGCATATATTTAATGTACCTAAATACAAATATTGAGAATGTGTTTGACAGTCAGCTGAAATATACTTACAAAGCCAAAGACACTGCTGTGGATCCTTTGGGGAATCGGGGTGTAGCAGCTACTGGCACAAAAACAAAGGGGAGAAAAAGAAAAAGCATCCCTGAATATGAGTCAGATAATACATATATCTGTACAAATTGAAATGTACTGATTTTTAATCAATGATTATTGGCTGATCAGTGTGTAATATGTCAAATGTCACTTACTTAGGGTATGTGTACCCATTAAGCCCATTTACCCTTAAGCCAACTTTCAACTTTTCCCTCTATCCCTCTAATTACAAACTTTGATCAATTTTCTGAGTTAAAGTGTTTAATAACAGTTCTTTGTGTGCTTTTAACTTACTAACATTTTACCTTAACTTACTTATTACAGAGAGGCCTACAAATTACACACTGTTTAGCACCATTATATAATAGATGTCTGCTAATGTGTATTATTTGTTTTCAGGGAGACAATTACAACAACAACAAAAAAACTACCTGTCTAAAATAGAGGCATGTGGCCTTATCATGAGGGCACAGTAAAAAACAAGCGCTCTGTAACCATTCTATAATGGGAAAAACACATCGTTTTAACGACGTAACATCTCGTTATTACAAGAAAATATGTCGTTTTAATAACGACATGACATCTCATTATTACGACATAACTGAGCGGGGGGAAAATGCGTGTGGTGTGGCAGTAATGTGTCACCGCAGGACTTG